>CM008279.1:42116592-42487855 GCA_002319775.1 Fagopyrum tataricum | reverse complement strand
TCCTTAATCAGCTCGAGCCACCTACGCTGGCGGTTATTCAATTCCCGCTGCGTGAAAATATACTTCAGACTCTATGGTCTGTGAAGATCTGACATGTAGCACCATACAAGTAATGTCTCCAGATCTTCAGTGCATGAACTACCGTTGGCAACTCCAGATCATGAGTCGGGTAGTTCTCCTCATACGTCTTCAGTTGTCTAGACGCATATGCTATCACTCGGCCTCGCTGTATTAATACACATCCCAAGCCTAGCTTGGATGCATCACTATAAACTAGAAAATCCTCTGTACCCTTTGGATGTGCCAATATAGGAGCAGAAGTCAGACGTCTCTTCAGCTCCTCAAAACTCTGCATACACTGATCAGACCATACAAATCTAGTAGTCTTCCTCAGCAGACTCGTCAGTGGATGGGCAATTACAGAAAATCCCTCCACAAAGCGTCTGTAATAACCGGCTAGGCCAAGGAAGCTACATACTTCCTTGAAGTTCGTTGGTGTAGTCCAAGCTGCTACTGCCTCGATCTTGGCCGGATCCACCTTGATTCCTTCAGCTGATACAACATGACCCAGGAATGCTACCTCTGGCATCCAGAACTCGCACTTAGAGAACTTAGCATAAAGTTATCTATTCCGTAAAACCTGTAATACAGTCCTCAGCTGTCCTGCATGCTCCTCTCTGCTACGAGAGTATACCAGAATATCATCTATGAATACCACCACAAACTAATCCAGGAAGTCGATGAAGATGTTGTTCATCAACTCCATAAAGATGGTTGGGGCATTCGTAAGCCCAACGGTAGTTCATGATCTAGAGTTGCCAACGGTAGTTCTCCTCATACGTCTTCGTATATATATAGATATCAATATGAACATTTGTGACACAAGGAATATAACCCTCGCCTCTGGGTGCTCATGGCAGCTGGAATGGCCCCTCGTCACACCCACATGTCTACCCTGAGGGAATGGGGAGTGGCCAACCGTGTACCAAGTCTGACCCAACCACAGAAAACCGCCCAGACTCCAAAGGGATGAAAGGGACAGCAGTCAAAGCCCTACAATGGGCAATCACTATACCATAGGTCGGTAATAATCATAACGCATGCTATAAAGCATATAACACACACCACTTATGCACACATCCAATATAGGGATGGTAGCTAAGTAAGTCCTATGGACTTACCTCAACCTCAAAGTAGTCTCAAACCCGATCAGCTCCAATTCTGGAGAACAACACTGCCTAATAACAAGGCATAACAATATATCAAACTCATATCCATCAAAGGGTCACACCTAGACCCAAGGGATCCATAAGGATCATATCCTAACTCATAAACCTCAAAGCCATAACCGGCATACAGATATATCATAATCCTCATCACTCTATCCTCATACACATACCTAGCATGCTACTAACCCGCTCATACTAGGAAAGGAAAGGATCATACTACTCTAAGTAGATCCTGTACAAGACGCACCTGCGGAACGGAAAGACACAGGGGCAGAACAAAGCAAACCGCGGGTGCGACAAGGCTCGGCCGCAGGCGCGGTGACAGGACCGCAGGCGCTGGGACAGTGGCCGCGGGGCGGCATCTTCCGGGCGCGGGTGTTGTGACAGGGTTCCCGCAGGGGCGGCTTCGCTGGACCGCGGGGGCGGTAACAATGCAGAGAGTGATCCCGCGGTTCCTCTTCGGCTCTTCACGTGATCAATTCACGTCTTCACCATTCCAAAGACACATACAATCATATACATACACAATCTAACATCAACATACACCTTACATGCATCTAATCCTAAGCTAGGCAAAGGAAAACAAAGAAAGAAAGAAGAGAAGAAGAAGAAGACATACCACACTTGTGGTCCAAGGCTGAAAGGAAGATCAACCACACACTGTCCACTGGCTCTCAAGCTCAGCAACAACAACATACAACATCATCAACCACTAAAGCCACACAAAAATCTTCCAAACTCAAAGAAAGCTCAAGCAAGATCAAGAAGGGAAAGGAAGGGAAGAAGAACGTGAAAAGCTAGAAATAAAGTGAAGAAGGAAACCCTTGCTCAGCAAGGAAAGGAATGGTATAAGGAAGAAAAGAGTAAAGCACGAGTCCAACGGTCAACAAAGCCGGCTACAGCCGCAAGACACCGCAGGAGCGGGCTTCCTGGCCGCAGGGGCAGAACAACAAGGGAGCCGCAGTGGTGGCCTCACAGACCCGCGGGGGCGGCTAAGGCCAAAACTGGCTCCCAAAGACTAAGGCTCTTACACCCTTGCTGCACTAGCAAAAGAAGAACCCTGTTTTGATAAAACTCCACCCCGTCTACAGAAAATAGCTCTATGACCTTGTCTACCACAAGTGAAGCAAGTCACTAACGGCCTCGTGCACGCTAGTCGCATATGTCCAAGCTTACCACAATTAAAGCACCGTCGACCCGTAGCTGCAACCAGTGCAGATGTAGGGTAACTTGGGCGTCTCTGGTTTAGTTCAGAACTAACAACTCCACCAGCACCACTGGTCTGCCCAGTTCGTTGTCTCTTCCCAGGCCTTCTATGCTCCTCTAGAACTTGAGGAATCTCAGCAACATGTGTCGGTACAACTAGCACCTGAGTAACTCCATGGGATCTCCTAGATGATCCCTCCTGTGCCGGCAGATCCGGGGTACGTCTACCTGCTCTGGCAGCCTCCTGTACTTGTTTGATATACGCGCGGAAATCTGGTCCCCTCATATAGACATAATCCGAGTCATCAGACTGAACTCGTTGTGATGTATGTCTCCCAGCTATACCGTTCCTAGTCTCAGGAACTACACTCTCAGGAATAACCTCAGGAATCTCCTCCGCTTCCAGTAGATCAACAGCGGGAATCTGACTCTGTCCTACCTCTACTGGAGGAAGAGGGGATCTATCCCTACCTCGTCCATCTGCAGATACAGCTCTAGTCTGAGCCATCTGCAGGGTAAATACACCTAACCTATAAGGCTATATATATGCCATATGTATAAATATATATAAAGTCAATCACAACATAATATCTATATATATCTATATTGTCGAGATCTTCAGAGAGGTGATGGCTTCCCGTACACACTATCCCAAAACATTTGTACTCATTTCAAAACCAAAACCTTTTGAAAAGTCAGACCCCTTTCGGGTTCTGTTTATTTATCTATTTGACATTTATCACATATTACAAGTGCCACTGTTGTCAACCTAAGGCTCTAATACCAACTTTGTAACACCCCAAATCCGTAGGACTCAGGGCGTTACTGGGCTAGGATCTCACAATGGATTCTGACCCTAGCCTGACAACAAGTTCACTAGATCTTACAACAAGGCACAGATAGATTAAAACCAAAACATAAAACTATAATATATAAATCAAAAGGTTTATACAAGGTACCGCTGAGTACAATCAAAACATAAAATTGTACATAACACAAGGTCCCATATCCCACGTAATATCCTAGTGTACGGAGCCCTCAGCGGATCACCCACTCTGGATCACTCTACAGCTCTCCTAACCTGCAAATGATCTACAACACGGTATAAAACCGTTAGCTACCCATACACATATATATAGAAGATGCAAGAGCACAAACACACTTCAAGAATCATAACATATAAACATGTTGTCACACATTTATCCGGTTAATTATCTTTATATAGTCCAACACTCAAATCGTATAAATATGTATATAAACATATGTGACACGAGGTATATATATATAATCCTCACCTCTGATCGCTATAGCCAGCTGGAGTGGTTCCGGCACCCTCCCCGTATACCCTATGGGAGTGGTGAAGAGTCCATCCCATATACCAGATCTGGCCTAACTACAGATAACCTCCCAGACTCCCAGCGGGATGAAAGGGAAAGGTTGTCACAGCCACTACAATGGGCGGTCACTAAATCATAGGTCAGTAATAAACAACATCGCATGCTATCAAACTTATAACACACACCACTCATGCATACATCCAATATAAGTATGGTAGCTAAGTAAGTCCTATGGACTTACCTCAATCTCGGAACATCCTCAACCTGATTAGCTCCAAACCGGAGAATAGAACTGCCTATACAAGGCATACTGAGATATCAACTCTACTATCAAACAAAGGGGTCACACCTAGACCCAAGGGATCCATAAGGATCATATCCAACTTATAACCTCGATAAACTACTAAATCTCAAAGCCATAACCGGCATATAACGATATCATACTCATCATCATTCTATCCTCATATACATACCTAGCATGCTACTAACCCGCTCATACTAGGAAAGGAAAGGATTCATACTATTCTAGTAGATCATGCACAAGATGCACCTGCGTGACAGGAAAGACGCAGGGGCGGAAAGGCAGCAGGCGCGGGCGCTGTGACCGTGGCCGCAAGGGCGGCGGCTTCCGGGCGCGGGTGCGGTGACACACTTCCGCAGGTCTAGGCAAGGGAATGATCACACAACCTCAACAGCTAGCTCTCAAGCTCAGCAACAACAACATACAACAACAATCTCAACAAAGCCACACAAATCTCTTCCAAACCAAGGGGAAGCAAGAACAAGATCAAAGGAAGGAAATGAGGCAAGAAGGACGTGAGAACTGGAGAAAATGAAGACTGAAACCCTTCCTCACGAGTCAAGGAAGAGGCTTAAGGAGGAAGGAAATGAAGAGGGTAAAGCACGGTCAAAGGGTCAACAAAGCCGGCTGCAGCCGCAGGAAACCGCAGGGGCAGAAATCCTGAGCCGCAGGGGCGGATTATAGCCGTAGCCGCAGGGGCGGCCTCTGGACCCACAGGGGCGGCTCAGTCCAATCTCGGCTCTAAGGACTAAGGCTCTTACACTTGCTCTCACAAGGGTCGCCCCATACGAAGAACCCCAAGCGGTGCCACAACCTAATTGTGAGTTTGTTGTCAACCCGTTATATGACGTTACCAAACATACTTTAGCATTAATTCCAATATTCATTCCAAAACCTTCGTTACCGGCACCGGATTTGCTCGCTAGTGTCCAACTAATGTTGTTAACAAGAATGAGCATTGTGTTCAAATGATATAAAAACAAAACGAATCGTTAAATGCAATTAAGTAATTAAATTTATATATCCACACTTATCATTGTACATCAAACACGAGAAGGAACATTAGTTGGACATTAAAAAAAAGTGAATTAACACCACACAATTAAACATCAATCACGTGAATGAACATTATGTTCATTCTCGTGTTAGTTTCTTAAACAATGAATCTTGTGCTAGGTTCGGATAGACAACCCGTGTTCATGAAAACATAAATTCCTAAAATTTCGCTTGTTTCCTAATGCATTCATGGGAGAACCTTTCTTACGGTACGGAACAAGAACCTCTAATAGGCGTAACATTATTCAATGAACGCTCATGATATCGAACCACTATAAACATTAATTGGCGTATTAAAATATACACCTTTTGTAAATAAGAAATTATATATGGAAATACATTACCTAGTTTTAATATAGTTTTAAAATCTTTAGGAGTGAAAAAATATTGTATTATAATTTGGTAACCCTCAAAAAAATTGGAAAGTTAATTTATTATTTAAACATTAAAAGAAGCCTACTTAGTATTTAGTTTACAAAAATATTGTATTTATTTTGTATGTTAATTTTTTTAGGATAAAATGGGTAAGTAGGCTCATTTTGAAAACTTGTATACTATTAAGGCTTATAATTAAATTGCTTGACAAAGTAGGCTCATCCTACCCTTTAAATAACTGCCTTTTAGAATTAAAAACTAATCTAAAATTAAAAGAAGCCTACTTAGTATTTAGTTTACAAAAAGGGATGTACAACCCCATTCTTCTCTTTTTTAAACGGTAATTTTTTTTATTTGAGCGTTAACTTTTTCCCCTTTAATAGTTAAACTTTTAAAGGATCATTAGTTTTTTGGAATGTTAATTTATAATTTTGAAGGTTAATTTTTTTTGAAATGTTATTTTATTTATAAAAACATAATATTTTAAAAATGGTAAGACATAAATATCGAATAAAGATTTCCTTAATTACCATATACATGCAAAAATCATGAACGTTCATTTGTTTAAATATATATATATATATAAACAAGTTATATCGTGGGGAGTAAGAACCTATTGCAGCCGCTATATACATATATATATATATATATATATATATATATATATATATATATATATATATATATTAGACTATTTAAGATTTTATTAAAATTTTATGTAAAATTGTTCAAAATATATATACCATACTTGATAAAAAGAAAAAACTATATATGAAGAATTTGTAGTTTTGTGATGATTTTAAATAGTATTAAGTTAAAATTTGTAATTGTAAACTTATATTATAAAAGTTCAAAATACATAGTATTATAAATTTTTAAAAGAAAATAACTACCAAAAAAATATAATAAAGCATGAACTAGTAGAATAAAATGTTTGAACTAATGGAATAATATAAATTGAATCAACAAATAATATAAGAAAGTTTGTGTTTTATAAATATTACTTAAAAATAGTACAAAAAAATATTAACAGAGTAAGAGAAAGATGTCTTTAACTTGGTTCTCTGGCTATGTTGACAGTGGATTTTTCTAATGCCTTTAACTTGGTTGATAGAAGTGTTTTGCTTAGGGAAGTAAGAGAAAGATGTCCCTCTATCTCTTTTTGGGTTGATTTCATGCATGGTCAAGCTGCCCGTCTGTATGTTGGTGATGATAAAATTTGGTCAACAACTGGTGTGCAACAAGGAGACCCTTTGGGGCCACTTCTTTTTTCCCTTGTCTTGCACCCACTTCTTCATCAGATCAGAGACAGTTGCAAGCCTCTTACATGCTTGGTATCTTGACGATGGTACTATTATTGGTCGGACGGAGGAAGTGGCTAGAGCGCTTGATATGATTAGAGAAGTTGGCCCGAGTTTTGGCCTTGAGTTGAATGTTTGCAAGACTGAGCTCTTTTGGCTTTCGTGTGATGGATCGAAGCTTAGAGAAGATTTATTCCCTAATGGTATTGCTAGGCCGGTTTTGGGTGTTAAGTTGTTGGGTGGGGCTGTGAGTAAAGATGATAGGTTTATTAGAGAGTTAGTCATGAAAAGAGTTGTTAAGGCGGTTGAGTTGATGCACCTTCTTCCGCAGTTGAGAGACCCGCAGAGTGAGCTTCTTTTGCTTTGTTCCTGTATGGGTGTTGCTAAGATGTTGTTTAGCTTGAGGACTTGTCTACCGGAACATGGGGAGAGTGCATCTATTTCTTTTGATTTGGGACTCCGTGAATCAGTTGAGGATATTGTGGTTTGTGGGGGTGCTTATTTTGGTGATCTTCAGTGAAGACTTGCTTCTTTGCCGATTCGGTGTGGAGGCCTTGGGTTATACTCAGCTATGGAGACTTCTTCTTTTGCTTTTGTGGCTTCTAGAGCTCAGTCTTGGACCCTTCAAGACCACATTTTGCGGGACAGTGGAGTTGTTGATATGGGTTCTGAGTTTTTTGGAGCTTTGGGTAATCTTCAAGCTTCTATTCCTAATTTTGATCTTTCTGGTTTTACTGTAAAGAGCACCGTCCCCCCTAAAGGCCAACATGCTTTGGCGAGTGCTTTTTATGATAAGACAGTACAGACGATGGAAGCAGCTTTTTGTTTGACCGCTAGACAAAAAGCGGTTTTTCAGTGTCTTCAAACAGCGCATAGCCAAGATTTCCTTCTTGCCATACCTATTGATCGACTTAGACAATGTATGTCCCCCGTTGAGTATCGCACGATCCTCAAGTATCGCCTTATGATTCCTTTGTTCTCGTCTGGTATGTTTTGTCCTATGCCTAATTGTGGGAAGCCTTTGGATGTTTTTGGGGAGCATGCGGTTCATTGTAAAGAACTACCCGGCTTCAAATATAGGCATGATCTGGTTCGTGATGTTTTATGTGACGTGTTTAAGAGAGCAGGGATCTCGGCCAAGAAAGAGGCGCATGTATCATTCTTGACTGATCCGCAAGGAAGGTCTACGTTGAGGCCTGCAGATGTGTTGGTTTTTGGATGGGTGGGTGGGAAGCATGCTTGTATTGATTTGACATGAGTCTCTCCTTTGGTTGGTTTGGATAACGGGCCTTTTGTGGTTGGTAAGGCGGCTCTCAACGCGACCTCTTTGAAGGTGGCTAAGCATGAAAGGGTTTGTCTTGAAAACCAACATGTGTTTCTTCCGTTCGCTTTTGATACGTTTGGTTTTCTTGCTCCTGATGCTGTCGAGATTCTTAAGAGGGTGCAACGGGTCTTGCATGGTAAATTTGTGTCACCTAGGTCTTCAAATGTAGTGTTTAGAGGGATCGGTTTTGCTATTCATAAAGGGTTGGCGGCACAACTTGTTGCCCGCCTAACTTCTAACTCGATGTAATATGAAAATAATTTATTTAAGTAATAAATTTTAATGTGAATTTTTTTTTATTATAAAAAAAAACTTTGAAATGTTATTATAAAATATTTGAATAAATCTTTAAGAAAAGTATTATAAAAATAACATCGTAGTTCTTTTTTTCTGCACTAACAATAGTTCATTTAGGCTGATTTTCAAAATTTTAAACGTTTAGTACGTATTATATATATTAACTAACCTTTCACATTTTATGGACGCATAATTTATCCCTCCGTAATTTCGTAATTTCTTTTCTTAAAGATCCCATAGTGTATAATTTGATTTTCTTAAAGATCCTTTCAATTATAATATAGAAAGTTTATAGTGTATAATTTGATTTATGCCAAATTTGGATATTTTATAGAATATCAGAATCGTGTAATCCGTGATAGTTAAAACTAAGTTTTATAGAATAATTGTATTTGAAATTATACAAATGGAAGTAGAGATCGGTAGTATCATTAATTTCCATATTAGCTTAATATATTTTGATTCCTGCAGTTAATTCCGTGTTGATGCTGCTCATAAGACAACGTTGATGCTCTGCTTCATTTGGTTGGATATCTTGAATTGAAGATGAATGCGAGGAAGAGGAGTGCAGGGAAGATATCGTTGCTACTATGGATTATGATAGGTTTGTGTGTTTGTTACGTTCCTTACAGTATTATGTACAAGGTGAAGCAGTCAGAGTATTCGGGTATGGGTGGAGTGACCCGTTTGGAAAAGTCAAAGACAAAATTCCATGTTGTTGTGACTGCTTCCAACACAGTGTACAGCAACTGGCAGATGAGGATCATGTATTATTGGTACAAGAAGGTGAAGGAATCGCAGGATTCGGATATGGGTGGTTTCACCCGAGTTCTACACACCGGAAAACCGGATAATTTGATGGATGAAATTCCCACCTTTGTGGTTGATCCGATCCCTTATGACCTTGCCAAGGTAAAATTTATATATATATATATATATATATATATATATATATATATATATATATATATATATATATATATATATATATATATATTTGGGTGAATTGAAATATGACATAAGTCGGACAATATTAAAATGCTTTTTTGGGACCTTGACAACCTCTTCAACTTTCGACTAGTTTTCACTACCGCTTGAACAACTCTCCCGCATATATATATATATGAGAGGTTCTGACTGTGAAGGGTGTTGGTTTTTGTGAAGGGATATGTGGTGTTGAACAGACCGTGGGCTTTCGTGCAATGGCTAGCGAGGGCTGAGATCGAAGAGGAGTGAGTGATCTTGAATAGCCGAGAGTGTATTCGGGTCATTGGGTAATAATAATGTATGAATAATAATGCAGGTACATTTTCATGGGAGAACCGGATCATATATTTGTGAAGCCTTTACCAAATCTGTCATTGGGGAGTAACCCGGTTGCTTACCCATTTTTCTACATCAGGCCGACAAAGTTTGAACATCTCCTTCGGAAATTATATCCGAAGGAGATGGGACCGATAACGAACATCGACCCTATTGGAAACTCCCCTGTCATACTCAAAAAGGTAGACCTCACCCTTGTCATTATGGTGTGGTTAGTTGTTATAGTGTATGTTTTAAGGTGATAAGAATTGGTGGTGTGTGCAGTCTTTGCTTATGGAAATAGCTCCAACATGGGTGAACATCTCTGTGGAGATCAGGAATGATTTGAAGATGGATAAAGCCTTGGGTTGGGTGCAGGAAATGTAACTCCTCCTCTACAACCTCTTCGAGGCTACTCTGCTACTGCTACTGTTACCGCTTTGTTATTAACTCGGCTCTTGTTGTCTTATTTGTGTGAAGGTATGCGTATGCGTTGGCGTCGGCGTTGCATGGTGTAAAGCACACTCTCAACAAGGATCTCATTACACAGGTTCTCACAATACATTGACGCCCTTTATGAGTTTATGTTACAACATTACATCATTGAGTTGTGCTAATTTGTTAGAGCATGACAGCCTCCATATGACTTGGAAAAACATAACTACATCATCCATTACACATACGCCTGTGATTACAGCATCAAGGTAACAACATATGCTCTCACCTTGCTTCTTCTCATTTCATGTTATACTCCAAACTAAATATGGTCATTTAGGGGGAGTTTCTATATGACGGAAAAGGATATTGGAATTTCGACAAGAGGAATTTTATCGATAATCCAATTCCAAAGAACTTTCCGATGCCTCCGAAAGGAGTTCCGCAAAACACGGTCAGCTTGCTTCTCTCATCAACTTTTAACCATCTGCTTTTGAATCTAAAAATCTCACACTAATTCAACGCCAGGCATTACTAATGAAGATGTTGAATGAAGCCACTTCAAACATTCCTAATTGGGACTCACCATCATCACCACGTCGTCGTCTTTGAAGGCTGCCGGCTTTTTTTGCTCTACTTTGATACCTCTGTTTGTACAATACCACAACAGAAGAAACCATCTGGTCATTCATCATATTTACTAGTAAAAATAAACTGGATAGGATCTTTAACAATAGATAGAGAGTTCCTTATACAACCTTTTTATACAGAGTTGAATAGACTAGGATTCAACAACCTCGTTAACAATCACAAGCCACAAGCCTACATCAATAGGTAGATAGATAGAAAGAAAGCAAAACTGTTTGCGGATCCAGGCATAAAAAAACAGGGGACAAAGATATCATAATGCTTAAATAGAACAGGAAGATTACAGGAGCGTTACTATATGCAACAGAAGTACGACAGGATATACAAATGTAGAGGCCGTGGTATCAGCTCCAAGGAGGTGATGATGGTCTGTATACGAAGTCCTGTGGAGCACCTCCATAGTTGAGATCAAGGTTGCTCAGCTGTTCCATCAGGTGGGATCTTCTTTCCTTGAAAAAGTCGAGTCGGGTTGTTAGTTCAACCAAAGTGGATGAAGCAGCTGTTGGATGCCTAGGAAAATCCATTACCTGCATTAAACGACAAAACTGAAGTTTAATTATTTGTTTACTGTTGGGGAAGACTTTTTAATTATAATCATCCATTATCCTGCTTTTAGGTCTTTTACCTCTGTTGCCCTAGACTTGGAAGGAACAGAGGCAGGATCAACACCACAGAAATCATCTATAGAAATACTAGCTGAAGCTTCGGGGCTCTTTGAGTCACTCGAGACAGTTGGCTCTGTGAATTGTTTGCGGGAAGGCTGCCTGCTACTGCTGCCAGCAGCTAGACCTTGCCCCTTCATATTTCGCCACTCTGCCCCAAGAACACCCTCCTGTATAGCAACACATTCAAATCTATCCACTCAATATATTTCAATAACCCAGAATGCATCTATTAATGATGTTTATATTATACTTTCCAGTGGGAGAAGCAGAAGAACTGCAACCTAAATGCTTTTGAAACACCTAATTTCATTATTGCATTTCTTGGACCAAAACAATCAAAGTAAGCTAAGTAGTGCCCAGATAATGGAGCTCCATTCTAGCATAAGAAAGTAAAATATCCAAATAATGGAGCTCCGTGGAAATGTTATGCAATTGTTCTCGGAATATCAAATATCAGGAAGCTAGCTAAATACCTCATTTCTTTGCTTTCTCTCATGATTACAGAAGGCAAGAGTACTATCAAAATCTTGTTGAAGAAATCTCCTGCACAAACAGATATCAATGGTTGAATTCACTTCATCTTCCATCACACGAATCGGTCAGCTAAATTTACGTGTGATATAAAGTATGGACAGAAATCATGGCGAGGAGCAAATTGTATTTAATGCAGAAAGCATGCAGCCATCCATATCAGGGTACAAAGGGAATGATCAAACAATGTCCACATTAGAGACAGCTAGAGATATTAGCAATTTCCAGACTTCTATCTAAAAATATTTAGCATACTTCATACAAGACCATCCTACAATATACACCTAGGAAGCTTAGTGCAATATAGCAATTTGTGCCAATGATTTCTCTGACATATTTCCTTTTTTACCATTTCAGACCCTCATTACGTCTGGCTACATTTCCAAAATAAAGTCAAGGATCCACACTCTTTATTTAGATCTGTATATTATCTATAACGTTACCATCATTTAGCAGAAAGGAAATCAAATTAGTTCACTGTTCATAATGGAAGTGAAGATGGTGGTCATACACATCAGAACGGGAGCCAAATTGATGTTGCCTTTGCTGATTTAGTTGATGATGTAGTTCAGCAACTTTTTGCTTCAGCCGAGCCACATCAGCTTCGGCAAGAGCAATCTCCTCAAGCTCAAACCTTGTCTACATTCACATTACACCAAATTTTTGGGGGTTATCGCATCATGTTCCCAAATGTAAGGAAGTACAATAATCACAAGGAAATGGCAAAAACAGAAGTTGAGCCAAGTACAAACCTTTGGATCCATACCACGTGAACTAGACAGCTGCCCAGAAGACATACTCAAACCAACCTCCAAAGCAGCCCTAAGATCTCTTTCAGCTTGCAACTGCTCTTGCAATCTTTGAACCTGGACATATGAATTTTGTAGAATCAATATTCAGTAAGCTTATTCATCTCAGGTTGCTCTCGGTTCCAAAATTTGCATGTTTTCCATAATGAAGTTTGTGTGAATAATCTTATACTTGTGTATTCATTTCATGTATCAGATCAAGATGGCCCACTACGGGGAATAGAAATTGAAGGTATTAAACCCAATAGGAAGTGTAAAGAAGATTATAATGGAGAGAAATACATCTTGTTCAAGTGCCAAGCGTCTTTCATGTAAAGCTTGTTTTCGTCTTTCCAAGCTCGCTTGTAAAATTGCATTTCCTCGGGCCTACAAATATTTGACACAGAGCATGAATAAACCAACCAAGGCCTTAGAAATAACACTACCGTATTAATGACAGGCAACAAACTACCTCTTTTGCAATTCTTTGGCGCAAATCATTTTTAGCAATCTCTAGCCTCTGAATAGCAAGTCTGCGAGAATAAAATAGTCTTCCAGTAAAGGGAACAGTAATAAAACGGAAATATGCTTGCAAGGCAAAAAGTAGCCAAAGAATATTTAGTATGGCAGGTCTTGCAATTGCATGAATAATAGTTTGTTCTCAAAAGAAATAGATAGCAGTGCTTGCAAAAAGAACTTTTCAAAGCAAACTGTTAAAA
Organism: Fagopyrum tataricum; assembly: GCA_002319775.1. NCBI lineage: Eukaryota > Viridiplantae > Streptophyta > Magnoliopsida > Caryophyllales > Polygonaceae > Fagopyrum > Fagopyrum tataricum. Next base: position 42,474,341 of record CM008279.1, on the reverse strand, counting down.
AACATAGGGACAGAATTATACAAGTTGAATCAATTCTCCACTTCAAATGGAAAAGCATAAAAACCAGTAATCATTAAACCCTAATATCCATTATAAAAGATTCATAGAGAAAAGAATATGCTTACTCTTCCTCTCCTGAAGAATCAACTGATTCCATAGACAGTGTCTTTCTTGCCTGCAGTTATTGTAGATTCATAATGAGCAACAAAAAGTCAAAAATATTTTCCAGCATGACTAACAACAAAAAGAGGAAAGACTTATGTTCAATACATTTGCTTCTGTATACATACAGCATTACAGCATCTCTTTCCTTTCATAGACTAAGTAGAATGCATTCACAAAGAGAGGGGAAAACAAAGAATATGAAGAACGGGAAATTACTTAGCAAACAAGAGAGAAAGAAAACTTACAGAACTTCTACCCCAAAAGGTTGAGCGCTTAACTCCAGGACCAGAACCTGAAAGTTTACTGCTTGGCTTGTCAGCACTTGATTGAGCAGCAGATACAAGAAGAGGTGGCCCAGGATCCATAGATGACAATATCTCTCCCATCGATTTATAAGGTTCACCCAGAGGAGTAATGGGACTTTCAACTACATTAGTTGAGGTATTATTCACACCGGTGATCTGCTTATCTTGTCCATTTAATTCAGAAGTTGATTCTCTGAATTTTGGAGAGTCTAAGAGAGTCTTGGAATTTGCAGCTAAGGCACCATTAGTACTAGACAATTCTTCAGAATCATCAACTCCCAATGCTGGAACCTGAGTTCACAAGAAAAGAAAAAAACTAAGTAGTGTAGAATTGAATACAAAAATAATTCACCATAAGAGCAAGGATGAACAAGAAGAGCATGCGGATAAAGGAACCAACTCTGCGTTCAGCAAGTGTAATGAATCATCCTGTTGTGTTCAGACCAACAGACAAAAAAAACACTTCTGGTTTTCATATGCAGTATAACAGGAATAACAATGCAGGATGTGTGAGCTCATATGCACTATATAAAGCGGAAAATGCATGTTGAACAAATGTCATTGATCGTGCCGTCTCCATCAAACGCCTATACACAAACTAATGCAAAAAGATATTTGAAGAAACATGCATGTAGACACAAAAGGAAGTTAAGTGAAAGAATACCTTATAGTCATAAAGATCACTACCAGCATATCCACTGCTCTCACTCAATTTACCACTCATAACACGGTCATTATCATTATCTGAGTCCTGATCACCTTCATTCTCAGCATCATGATACCCATTGCCTTGGATAACTGATTCTTCATCAGTTGAATCATCACTCCCACTGTTCTCAATTCGTGAGTCAGCTGAAATCGAACACCTCTGTGGAGTATCATCCTGAAAATTCAAGTAACAGACATACCATACTTAACTACAAGATGGAACATACAGCATTTCAGGATGGTAACAAGATTTACTTGAAAACACAGGTCCCAAGATCATCAATGCATGCAAGTACATACATGGTGCGGTGGTTAAGTGTTCAGTTCAGATAATATATAAAACTTACATCAAAGATGTTCTCGTATTCTTCCAATAGTGTTGTGACAATAGCAGCAGCACTATTAGCAGCATTTGCAGCAGCCAGAAGCTGGGCAGAATTGTCACCATTGGTATCATAGTCATCATCAAGTTCACATTCACCCGCTAAAAGAGGTCGCAAAAGCAAAGGTGCCATACAAGTAGCGACAGCAGAAGAAGTCATTCGGTTCTCAGCAGAATGTGAGGCAATCTTGTGCATCATTTTCAGGATTCTACAAATTGGACAGATACATCAGGTATAACAGAAACTTATAAGCCCCCGGGGTAAGAATGCACAAGATCTATTATAGGGTAAACTATAGACTATCCGTAAGGTCATTTTTTCACCAAGCCACACACATAAAACAATTAAACACCTAATTCATGTTTCCATTATCTTCTAGCCACACATGCCCTATCTTCAGTTGAATGATAATCAAATGCCAAGAGATTTACCAAATTATAAGTTATATATATATATCCAATTGGGATAAACCTAAACTGAGCAAGAGAATGGCAATGAAGAAGATCCAGATCCACTCAGCAAAGGGCCAAACAGATTTCTTCTTTGAAATAGGGAACAAATATTGATTTTTGGTTGGGAAACACATAAACCACACATGAAGATTCAAGTTTTGTTTGGATTAAGCATTTTTTTGGAAACCTTAACAGCAGCACACTAGGAGCTGTTGAACAGATTAGAGAGAGTTCTTGTGAAAGGGACAATCCAAAGCGAGTGGACCCAGATGACGTTGTGCTGCATGATACTCAATTATCAGATGTGAATTTCTAGCAACACATCGCCGAAAGCAAATCTAATTCTGAGATTTGGGCAGAAGAAGAAGGCAATTGATCTGACCTACAAACAGAACAACATATAGGAATATGTTCATATCTTTAAGCTAATTAAAGCATCAAATATTCAAACGGTTCAAATAACCTAGTGGGTGGGGAAATGGAAATGTTAGTAGGGAGGAAATTGGTGAAGTAGACTCTAAAGGTAGAGAACAAGAAGCACTCTTGGGTGGGAAATTGGAAGTAGAACTAAAGGAGAGGTGATGTTGGTTACATAGTTCACTAGCTGGTGGCTAAGGTTGTATGGTGAGGAGAGAAGGAGATGGGTTCTGTGGAGGTAAAGGGAAAGGGGAGGGAAGGAGTGACTAGTTGTGAACAAAGTAGTAACTTCGGGTGGTTTTGCATGATTGACCCTTACTTATATTAGGGGAATGAGGGAATACCTTTGCAGCAACCTTCGGTTAGGCTCAGGAAAAGTTTCCAGTATTGCTGACCTCATAGCATTTATCCGAGCATCCTTCCTCTCAATTTCTTTACAAGGACGCGGCGAAGCAACAGATAATCGTGATCAGTCATGCATAACGTATTCATCACAAAATTGTAGTATTTCATGCCTGATAGTAAACATAAACAGAAGAGGAATAGAATATATTTTTTGAATAGTAACACACTCAAGAAACCAATTTATGTCACGTATAGCATTTGATGCCAGACAAGCTCCTTTGCCAACTTGCTCGTGATGAACAATAATAAATATATAAAGTCTTCATCGGATAAAGATTGTCACATTTAATTGCTCATCAAATCATGTATTTTAATAAATCTCAAAAAGTTCAGTGAACAGTTTATTCCAAAATGCAAAATTAGTAGTCTTTGCAATAAAAAGGATACTAAACCAGAAGATCCTTTCACACAAAATAAACCAACAATGAAAAGATAGTTCATCTTAAAACACATAGTTTTGTGTAAGAAAATAACAAGAAAGTACTTGAGTGTTATGTAGCAAATATATTGGCTGGACCATCTCCAAAATTTATTTGAACGTAAAGCAGACTTACTATATGCATCTAGCAATGCAGCACAGCATGATGCTGGAACTGGGGAAGAAGGCAACTCGCGTAGAACATGCTACATTTCAAGATCTGAAGTGAATGCCAGTATTTTTTTTTTTATGGAAATAAATACAGCAAAACATTTATAATAATCTACCTTAACACAATCTCCAACAACATGAGCATCCTCATCAGGGTCAAACTCATTTTTCCCTGAAGTTAAATGCACATTTGCACACTCAAGTTGGTTAGAATACATATAAAGTGTAAACCAAGGACTCCCTGTAAATGAGTGGCTATATAAGAACCAAGCTAGAACCTTGCTCGTATTCCTGGATTCTGTGCTCCACCTCATCAACATTTGCACACAATCGCAGAATCCCTTCAGAATTTTTGCCTGTCATCATATAAACATTAGACATGTCACATGATCAGCAAAACCAACTGAGCAGACCAATTCATCATTATTGTAAATTGTCTACATGGCATTGCCAACAAAGTCCATCTATCACTAAAAATCAGTTCAAGCACGATGACAACATTGACAAGTTGTCACTTTGGTACCAAGTTCCAACTATACACTCTAGCTAGAACAAATTAACTCTTAAGAGTATATCTTTTCTTCAATAAAGAAACGCTTAATCAGCATAGAGCTTAGAAGAACAGAAATATAGAGAAAAAGAGAACATCTTAGTCATAATGATATAAAATAAAATAAAAAAGAAAATACCATTGTTCTCAAGGAATCGAAGAGCTTTTTCCAAAAAAGATGGGCCACCGTCAATATCCTCCAAGGCAAGCAAAATTGGTCGTCCAACAACCAAAGACTTTACTGGACGCTTATCTCTCCCTGGAAAACAACATGATTAAGAAAATCTAAGTCAAAGGAAAAGTTAACTACTAGTAGGGAACAACTGAGAAGGTAAAAGAGAAAGGGGATGAAGATGAAGAAAACATAAACCAACATTGAGGAAAAGTCCCTTCCACAGCATCATTTACATCACTACGGAATATGCCATTATGTCCCATGACCAGGGCAGCACTAGGTGCTTGAGCAAGAGCTTGCTCTAAGGCCGTCTTCCATTCATATAAATCCTCGGATGTCTCAGCCTAAAAATGTCAACAAGAGAGAAGTGACAAATACAAATATGATGAGTATTGTAATTTTAGTAAAGGCTTTAGACCACAAGTCACAGCATGTGCATGACAAACTCAACATAAAAAAGATATCAGGATATACAACCCGAACCTTAAGCGTAAATGCACGGCCATCACGCCCATCGGGAAAAAGCACTGTTAACAGTTTTTTGTCTTCTCTCACAACAACACTGCAATTAACAAGCAACAACTTAGGCAATCTAAGCATGAAGTCACATATGTAGTAATTGCATGAACATATTACCTCCCAGAATTGTTCAAGTCAATGCCACCCAACGTCAAATTTACTTCACCACCTCTTTGCGGAAGGGCACTCTACATGGCATAATAAAAGTAACCATAAAATACATCTGCAATAGTCTATAACATAACTTCCAAAGAACATATATTAAATATATAAGATGGAGAAAGGGGCATAGGTCCAAACTCCAAACTGGCATTACAGAAGGTAGAAGAAACTATTCATTCTGCATGACAATTTATGTTGGCAAAGGGAGTGTTCGGAAGCTATTTATAAACTGTCTAAATACAGTTTTGCATTCATATACTGTATATAAATGTCTATCAAACACACCCTAAATCAACCTTAGTATAAAAAAGTGCGCCTCGAGCGCACGGAGACGCGAGGCGCGATGAGGCACAGAGGATTGTGCCTCCCTAGCCGAGGCACAGCACCATACCCAAGGTGTGTGCCTCCGGGCATTCTCAGAGTTTATACACTCTTTGGGCTGTTTTGGTTCATTGGGCCATTTATATTAATGTTTTTTTTGGGCTGAAACCCTTCTCATTTGATCCTCTCTTGTTTCTTCTTCTTTCTCCTGGGTCCTCATCTCATGTTTGTCCAGGTCTCAAGCTACATGAGGCGCACGCCTCCACCTCCTCAATGCGCTTGCCTTGCGCCATTTAAAACTAAGAAATCAACTAGATTACCTAAAACAGGCTTTCCAGAAGAGACTTACAGGATCATTCTTGAAGAACACCAAAGACGTTCTTGTCAAAATAAACCAACGTTTTTTCCACGACTTCCAACCTAAACCTGCAAAAGATGTTGCTACATGAGATCCCATACTCATACAATGAAGTACTAAATCGCTTATCGGAGACAATTAACCTGACAAAGCATGATGATGACATCTTTAAAAATATTTTCGCATTTGTCTTGATACATCTCAATCTTTTGAAAGGGGGAGAAGGCAGTTGTTCACAACTTATTTGAGCAGAAAACTATAGCATACCACCAAATTGGTTTTTAATTCTATAAGAACAAAGATTAAGTAATTACGGTTGGCCTTAGGGTGTGTTCTTTTAGAGCTTATTCTGTATATTTTAGCTTATTCTGTATATTTTAGTGGAGCTTTGCATTTTCTGAAAGCTTGTTAGTGTTTGGAAATAAGCTTTTTGAGGAGTTTAGATTGTTAGGGAGGTGTTTTGGGAGGTTTTAAAAAGCTAGTATTGAATGCTTTGGGAAGATTATTGTGTAGTTTTCAATTTTTCCTTCAAATTTTTACTCATTTTGTCATATCCCTCTTACATTATAAAAATATTTTTAATACTCCATTTTGGTAAATTCATTCGAAACATCCACCCAAAACTCTTTTTTTTACCAAAATTCAATTAGATTTTTCATTAGATTACAAAAGCTTCCAGGCTAGTTCCAGCAAACTACTATAAACTACCCAAAAAGCTTCAACCGGCGAAAAAGCTTATGTTCTTAATTAATGCAGTACCTGGACAGTAAAGTGAAAAATGATAACAGAAGAATATATTAGCTGGGTTGTCAAAAGAATGTGGCTAACCTTTTGAAGAAATAAAAAGTGGTCCGCTCTTGAACACCTGTCATAAATTACATATATTAGAATGCTGAGATAAAGGTGTATGAGACATGAAGAAAGATGTTTCGCGATTGAGTAACTGGACAGCTGTAACAGGGCTTAGAAGGAAGCGAATAATATGTTCTTGCTTAACAAATTAGCAGGCAGCAGAAAATAATTCTTCCATTAAAAAGGAGAGAGAAATGGGGCATATAAATAGAAATATAGTTATAGAAACACTCTTACTTGGTGGAAACTACCATGGGTTATGAACTTACCATAACTTAATGGAGCCATCTACAGACGTAAATTATATCACACAACCAAAACAGTTGAATTGTGTAGCATGACATTAAAATAGTAAACATCACATGACATATAGTGGTAACTACATGATTATAAACTCATCCATTAGTTCAAAGCACCATATGACGTGTAGCATAACACTGGAATAGTCTAAGTCCAACTGATGATATCTAGTGAGACAACGATACTAACTGATAGCTAGAAATATTCTTCTACTACTCTCTATTGGGAATGGAAACGGGGCAGGGTGGACCACTTCCGTCACCCACTCAGACTACTTAGACTCTCACCCACCACCCATCTAACATTCCACCCGTCACCTATTCACCCATCATGCACCAGGTATTCGGGTGGTTCAGGAAAAATAAACGGGTGTTCACAGTATTCTTTGGACTTTTGAAAGTGTAAAATAGAAGATTAATTTAATATAACAAAAAAATCATTGATTTGTATATGTGTTACCCAACATTACAATGCAACATCAAAATGAAATTCAATTAGTACAAGTAATCACGATGCAAACAAACACAACAATTTAAAACTTACAACAACACAACATTAATTTGCATACAACAAACGTAAATCAACGTAAATCAACTGCAATCTCTTTTTTAGCTCGATATAGCGTTCCACTTCAACAACCTAATAAAATGAAAATATACAAAATGATGCTGATTGATGCAACCTAATAAAATGAAAATATACAAAATGATGCTGATCGATGCAAAACGGGAGGAGACAAATCAATTTAAAAAACCGGGATCCGTGATTTGGATTTAAGCGACAAAAAGAGTGAGGTACGATGGTGGTGAATGGATGAGAGGAGAGGCTAAGTGTTAGCTTTGGTGCATGAGCCTCTTGACAAGGTTTTGCGTGAAAGAGTCAATATGAATGATGGCAATAGAAAATATAGTGTTTAAGTTTCCCATACCTGCCCCACCACTCTCCAATTTCACCTGTCAACCCCCACCACCACACCCACCACCCAGAATTCTTTGGGTTTTCCCTTGCATATTTGGGGGCACCGGGCACCTGGAATTCTTTGGGTTTTCACCTATATATATATATGGGTCGGGTAGGCTGTTGGATCGGAAGGCTGCACATCTATTTCCATCCTTACTCTCTACTCTCTATGCAAGACTGCTAGGCAAACTATACTGAGTAAATTGGTTGATAATCAACAATAATCTTATTCAAGGATGGTTGATGTTTCATTACATGTTTTCCAAATTTGTATGACATATATTACTTCATCACATCACCTTCATCATTAAGATTTACAACGATAACAATATCAACAATTTGGCTCACGATGAGCAAAGAATAAACAGCTAAGCACATCTGAGTAAACCTCTCAAATGCCACACTATCCAACCATATGTAAAAACCTACAGGAGCAATAATTATTTCCGAGTAATTGCATACATAATAGCATTTAGATTGCATTTCAGACACAATCAAGCATACATAAACACGTTTCCAGAAAATATATAGCAAAAATCTCAAACATGGCAATGAAAGGTAGATCCAATAACTAGACTCATTATAGAATTAGGGGGTTGGCACTTTGCTAACAACAGTCTAAGATACTTAAAGCCCGATAAATATAGAAATGAGCTCTAAAAATAACAATAAGCTCACATTCACAAAAGGCACGGTGATTATGAATCTGAGTAAAGAGAATTTTAGAAGTAAAACAACGCAATTAAGAGTGCTTCCCGGTTCCAATCATTGACCGAACACCGAGCTAGAGTAGTAATAAAATCGTACCGTATTTGTAGGTCCGGGCCTCGGACGCTCGAACGCCGCCAAGGAAGCGGACATTGTGTTGCATCGATAATGTTGAAGCCAACGAAGCTCCTCTCCCACCAAACCGGAGGGTAAAAGCAAAAGCTACCACATCCAGACCCCAAACTCGAGCAATTGAGCTATTACTCTTGAGAGTCAGCAATACAGAGTGTATAATTTCCGATCCGATTAGATCGGAGGAAGAGAAAGACGCAAAATTAGGGTTTGTGTAAAAAGGTAAACGAAGTTTGCTGAAGACGACACCCCCACCAGCAAGCAGCAGCAACAACACACACAAAGACAATCTCTCTCTTCTTTACTCTTTTGATTCTCTCTCCAAAAGTGTTTGGGAGTTGGGAGAGATTAGGTGAGTGCAGAGCAACACACTGTTGTTGTTAGTAAAATGCAAAATTCCCTCTCTGGCCTTTTTGTTATTTTCTTGCATTTATTATTTCTTTTTCTTTTTTTATATTTTGGGTTGGGGTCTGAAGATGGAAGTCTTTGTCAAGTCTGGTCTCTTGACTGCAACTACTCAACTTATTCTCAACAATACCATACGTGGTGTAATAAAGTAAGCTATACCCACAAGTTTGGTATTTTTTTGTTGTATAATCATTATTTATTATTTTTATTTCTTGAGATTTGGTCTCTATAAAAGAAAGTGTTTACAGATTCTTTAACATCAAGAATCCGCTCGTTAGAGCTTTTTTGTTAGATTATTGGAGAGTTTTGATAATTTTGAAAGCTAATAGGTGTTTGGTGGGAAGAGATTTTTGTGGAGATTAGAGTTTTAGTAACTTTTTGGGTAGCTTTTTAAAACCTTTGTGAGAGAGCTTTTTCATTAGCTTTCTATAAACTTGGTTCAATTTACCCTCAAATATATATATATATATGCATGTTTTATTATCATTTTTAATACTTATCCTTTTAGTAATTTCACCACAAAAATCTATCCTTAAATCTCCACATACCAAACACTTTTTAGCTTTTTCGTTACATTTTCATATTTTACAAAGCTACTCAATACTCTAGCTAAAAATCTAACGAAAAAGCTTAAACTACACAAAAAGCTTAAACTACCGAATAATCTCGTTCAACCGAACAGGCCCTAAAACTAACATAAAGCAACGATTAACTATCATAAAGGGGGAGAGTTGTTTGCACAAGTGATTAGACTCTTACTCTCTTAGGGCTCGTTTGGTATCGCTAGGAATCATTTCCGGTAACGGAATAATTCCGAATCAATCAAAAACTATGTTTGTTTAGAGGTCTTTTTACACTAATCATTTCCATTTACATTCTTTCCCCTTAACCGATTCTATTCCGTTTTTATTTTATCACTCCAACCAAACGGGCACGGTTCTTAACTGATGATAAATAATGAAAGAAGGACAACTCAATTTCAATATGAAAATGTTAATAAATTAAATTCAAATAAACCCTTATATTTACAATTATGTTATTATTTAATGTTGCTTCGAATGTTTGTACATGTATTTAGGGTCATTACGTTCATTTACATGCTTATAAGATGTGTAAGTGTTACCATTTTATCAACCATTTGTTATTAATCGCCTCTAAATTAATTAAGTGAATTCACTCGTTATAAGATTCATTTAATTAATCAATACTATAACTAATTAATTACTTAATTACTTAAATATCTAAAAGTGTAACATTTTATACCAAGGCATTTTCTAGTATTAATTAGTTAAATATAAAAGTGTAACATTTTACACTATGGCATTTTCTAATCAACTAGTACTCAGATTCAAACAAAAAATAACATATGATCATCAATATAATAGTACGAGCGTAACGGTGTTTCCATTTTTTTATTTAGGCAATCTTAAAATTAGTTTAGACAATCGTGAAATACAAAAAACGAATAAATTTATGTTTTATTTTGTCCTTCGGCTTTCTTCGCATATGAGTTGTAGAGAGATGAGTTGAAGTTTACAAAAGCATCCGACCTTCGCTTATTTATGTGTATACATAGTAGGGCAACTATCCCAAATTTGTTATGACTCGGATCCGTAGAAAGTAATGGGTGATGTGGAGATACCCGTTGTTGATTCGGTCTAGGTGCAATTGACTCTCAAAGGACTCAAACAAATCAGAACTGGCGTGAGAAATGATAGAGAAGAGGAGATGATTGGCGGCAATGAAAGGAAACAATGAACGAGTAATGAATCGAAGAAGAAAGAACTAAGAGGATCAATAAGTAGAACCTTGATCAAAGATGATCAAAACCGTACCCTTGTCTTACCTTAACCCAACCAATACTACAACCTTACACAAGCTTCAATAGAGAAGCAAGCACAAGGATGAGGCGAGTGAAGACTCGAAGCACCAATGGAGAAGCAAGAACAAGCAAATTCAACCAAGCTGAAAAAAACACGACAATGGTAACCAAAGACTCTCTATTTGATTGATTTTGACGTGAAAATAGGGAATACAAAGCAATTGTCTAAATTTCAATAACATCAATGAAAAAGAGACTAAGGAAGGCTTTTATATGTTTAAAAGCCTTCTTTCTAAAAAAGATAGAAGAAATTGTAAAATATAATTACAAAAAACAAAATAAAATACATCCTTAATTATCAAGAACTATCAAGGATGTATAAGATGTCCAAAAGTGCATAAAATATGCACAACTCTTCTAACTCCAAGGTATGATCATCTAGTGTTCATGGAGGGCACTTCACGTGTGCATGAAGGGCATGTCACGTGTGCATGAGCTAAAGTGGACATGAGTAGCAACAATGTAGTTTGGGTGAGATTGGCTCAATCATGATCCCATGTGATGTTGTGGTCACAAGTCTCCGGGATGCTTCTTCTTGAATGGCTCTAGCCCTTGAACTATTGAGAGGTTCTTGTGTAGAGTATGTACGTTGGAGATGGTCCCTCATCATACTTCCCTTCTTGGAGAGGATTCGACCTCGAATTATCACCTTTGTGTTCATTAGAAACATAAGGGCTCAAATCTCCTACTTTGAAAGAAGGACTCACACCATACTCCTCTAGAATCTCTAGGACATAGGCATTGTCCCCCACCTTACGGATCACCTTGAAAGGACCATCACCTCTAGGAGAGAGCTTGAAATTTCTCTTCTCCGGAAATCGTTCCTAGCTTGCGCAAATGTAGCCATACAAGGTCATTCGGCTGAAAAATCATCCTCTTGCGGCCATTGTTGTTCCTAGATTGCCACTTGTGCTCCTTTCTCCTCTAGCTTGGTTCATGTTCTGGCATGCAACTCCTTGATTATTTCAACTTGCTTCAAAGCATTAAAAGTTACTCGTTCCTCTAAAGGCAACGGTAATATGTCAAAAGGAGTTAAGGAATTCATGCCATACACACACTCAAATGGAGTAAGAGAAGTAGAAGAATGCAATGTATATTATATGCAAACTCAACATGAGGTAAATTAAACATCTTCTCAAACACCCAAATTATCCTTTAAACACAACCCTAAGAATAGTAGTTAAAGTCCTATTTGTCACTTCCGTTTGACGATCCGTTAGAATGAGGATTAGTGGAGGTTATTTTAGATTAAACTCAACATGAGGTAAAGCATCTCAATTATCTCTTTTCTTCTCCCTAAGATTATCTCTTTTCATTTTCACTCTTTATGAGATAATTAAATAATTAAGACCCATAGAAAACATTTATTTTTTTTCTAATAGTTAAAAATTAAAAGTGTATACTTTGCCAACAAGATTTTAAAAAAGAGTATACTTAGGGTGTATATGAATGGGGATTAGTGGAGGTTATTTTAGATTAAATTTGGGAGATTAATTTTGTGAAGATGTTTGGTTAAAGATGGAGATTATAGAGGAGATTTAAAATAGGGAAAAAAATAACCTCATATCAACAATTTTAAAAAGAGATTAATCTCCATTCATCAATTACGTTTCCACTTATGCCCCTGTTGGAAAAAGAAAACACGACACACACGAGAAAGTCAGTCGGCATTCGTTCTTCTCACGGTAGGGTTGTGCATCCGGTCTGGTCCGAAATTTTCAAAAACTTGGACGGGGGGTCTATTCCGGAATTTCCGGTCCAGTCTATTCCGGTTCATTACAGTCTGGTTTATTCTAGTCCGGACCGGAATAAAATATTTTTTTGCAATAACTAAAAAAAAAATTTAAATTTTTTTTTATTAAATATGTACACAAGATATATGATTTTTTAATATATAAATAAAATTAATATAAAAAAATACTCTATTCCGACGCGGTCTTTTCCGGTCCGGAGCTGGACCGGAACTATAATTTCTAAAAACCATGGACCGGGGACCGGACCGGTCCATGTCAGTTTTGCACAACCCTACTCACCACCATGAGTTATCCAATGAACCGAGATAAGAGAGAAGGGCGGCAGGGGAAATTGGTTCCGACAAGGCAACCGACGATGAGGAGAACTAATTGGGATGTTGAAGACGAGAAGGAAGGTTGAAGATGGATTAATTTGTAGAAGGTGTTTGCAGAAGGTCAGGTAGTAGTGTTGCAACTCAGAAGCACGTATAGATATCGAAGGAGCCTACAAAAAAATTTAAGGTTAAAGCAAGGGTAAATTTGTATTAATTAAACTCATTACAAAAGCTCTTGTCAAACAGCCTAATATAGATTATTTGAATTAAATAACCCCTAATAAACTCCATATAAAATTTAATCCTTTTAAATTCTCATCTAGATTAATCTTCAAAATAACCTCCATCTCCTACCAAACACACCATTAGTATCTCAATAAATAAATTTCATTATTAGCTAAATAAACGAAAATTCTTATAACAATTTATTTATCATAAATAATTTTAATTTATTTTTAATATTTCTTGTAAATGAGGTGTGTGTCTAGTAACTTTGTTCTTCTTGTACGTGGTATGAAAAATTAATAAATTAATGTAGTTGTGGGTAATCGATCTTCGGTTGGTAGTATCTCCCTCCCACCATACTATCAACTGAACAAGTTGATCTCAAGAATTATTCTTCTTATTGAAAACTATAAATATATGTAAATTATGATACGCAAAATTTCTCTTGTACTGTTGTACACGATTTAATGCAAACAGTTTTTAAGAATTAATGTGAATAATTTTCTAGTACAATAATTAATTTAAATAATTTTCTTGTGCACGATTCTAATATCGTATACAAGCAACTCGAAAATATCGGAAATGTTATTAGAATAATTTTCTTGTACAAGAATTAAAGTAAATAGTTTTCTTGTACGTGATTCTTATATTGTATACAAATAAATAAAAAAATATGAAAAATATTATTAGAATAATTTTCTTGTACACGAATGATTTGATTATTTCTTGTATCTAAAACTCATGTACAAGAATTAATACAAAATCTTGTAATAAATGAAGAATTATTGATATATTAAACTAAGGTCAAATTAATACACGTATTTAAAGATGATAATTTATCATTAGAGGGATATCACTAAATCATTATTATAAAGTTGTGTTACATTACAAATTCACCTTATTGTATTTTCATAAGTTTGTTAGATTGATATCTAGTAGTAGATCAAATATGTGAGAATCATAATTGTATAGGCTAACATAAATAAAACACATATTTTGTGTAACTAGAGAGTTTTCTTATGGAAAATTAGCATATTTTCACCATGCCAATAAAAATATAAACTTGGTGAATTTCATTATGGAAAGTATATTAGTAAAAATTAGTAAATTTCACCATACCTTCGTCCTCTTAACTCTATTTTCAGTTAGCTTTTAAATTATTTGTTCTCCCATTGACAATTGCTAGAACATTACTTATTGTCCATAATCTTGACATGTTTTTACAGGGATTGATAATGATTCATTGATGCTTGCTTTGGAAGAATTAAGGAGGGTGAGAGATTTAAAAGAGAAGTTATGTTTATAGACATTATGAGGTCCTCTAAAAAGGTGATACCCTTCGCTGAATTGAGGGGTAAGTTGTGAATTGACATTTTTGCAAGAAGAGGAGTTGAAATGTATGCATCGTTTCTATCAAAATTTGTATAGAAGTGGTTGCACTACAGGGAGAGGAGATACCTTATATTCTGGTAATACGATGTGTCATTATTAAGTAATGTGTAACCCGATTTTAATCTACATCTAACCTCAACTTAAGTTTCAACTCCCGTTTCATATAGATAAACTACATATGAACTGTTAAAGTATAATTGTGGTTAGGTTCTTCTACAAAGACCTGAGAGTGGACCCAGATTTTCGGTCCACCTCCGCTCACCTAATGTATGCTAGCAACAACAATCCACCACCACCTGCTACCACCATCACACCAACCTTTCAGCCCTCTGTCTCAAACATCAACAACAAGACTCCTCTCGTACTTGATCTGAACAAGGTCCGGTACAAAATATGGGTTGAATTGTTTAGTCACCTTCACCCACAAAGTGTTCTCCACCACATCGACAAAACGGTTGACTCATATATCATTACGTATGCGCAATGAAAAAAAACTAGGCTCTCACGGGTCTATTTGAAGATTTTTTTGATACGGAGTTAGGCGTTGTTGAGTCCCGATCTTTCGACACCAACTGACATGCTTCGATCCTTGTTTGAGGGATCAATCAGACGAGTTTTAGATCTTCTCCTCCTCCATCTTTTCAACTCTAGCTTCCGTCATTTGTTCCTAGATGAGGATATGTCTTGAAATGCTCCCACATTATTTTTAAATATGTATTTGATGACACATAAATGTTCTTTTATATATTTGTTAGATTCATACATTTTCATCCCTTATTCACTTTTATTCTTCACGTTAGTATATACATATTTCATTTTCTATATTTTGTGTTTCAAGCATTAGCTCTCAGAGAAAGTTGATTGGTTTATAATCGGTTTCTTAAGATAATAAGTCTTAGTCGTTTATTAACTTATTTTCTAATGTATTTACTGACGTTTGATTTGAAATATGTGATATGGCTTCATCTTCTTTTCAATGGGTTGTACCTTTGCTTCTTCTATCAACTCAAATTACCTTATTTTTCTCTTGTATTAATATTGATCCGCAACTCTAAATTGAAATTGGTTCAAAAGATGTAATTCTTAAAAAATAAAGTAAAATTTCAGGACTTGCAGGCAACCCGGATCCGAAAACCCGGTGGGTCCAAACATGTTGGGCAGCCCGGATTTCGGACCCAATCCGAGTCTCGCCCGGATAAATGGACAAAATTCCAGCTAGGGTTTGACCCAGATGCGGGGATGTCAAGGTCTACCTTTTCTTTACGGAAATTGTAAGACTTCATGGGGTACCTAGGACTATTGTGAGTGATAGGGATGTGAAGTTTATAAGTTATTTTTGGAAGACACTTTGGAAAAACTAGGAACTAGATCACTTTTCTATACTTCTAGTCATTCTCCAACGGACGGTCAAACCGAAGCAACTAATATGACTTTAGGTACTATCTTCAGAGTTATCATTAAAAGTAACATTAAAACTTAGAAAGATGCTTTACCACATGTTCAGTTTTGTTATAATAGATCACTTCATTCCTCTACTTCTATGACTCCTTTTGAGTGTATTTATGGTTTGAATACACTTACCCTTTTTGATCTTATATTGTTGCCTCTTAAGGAGCGAGCAGATTTCATTGCATAGAAACATGTGGATTACATCAAGAAAATACATGCTAGGACATGTGCAAATTTTAAGGTGAAATAGGGAAAACAACATCCTATAAGAACAAGGAAGAAAGGAAATGCTCTTTGAACCGGGAGAACTAGTGGGGCTACACTTGGGGAAGGAAAGGTTCCCGGAGAAGTCCAAGTTGTCACCAAGTTAAGACGGGCCTTTCAAGGTGCTTCACACGGCTGGAGACAATGCATATGTGTTGGAGCTCCCGAATGACTATGGAGTTAGCACTACATTCAATGTTGGTGACCTTAGTCTTTACTTGCCGATGGATGAGATTGATGATGATTCGAAGTCGAATCCTTTCCAAGAAGGGCACATTGATGAGGGACCATCACCACTACCATTTCCTAGTCCTCACAAAGCCCTTGTTGAAGGAGTCATCGATCACAGGGGCAAGAGCAAGGAGCTAGCACAAGAATTAGATTAAATGTTGATGGTGTTTTCTTTTAAGCAACCAACCACTACCATGGAGGTGTCTATGAGGACCTTGGTGACCATTTAATCCAAGGAAGGACTTGAAGACTCCGTAATGACGTCCAAGGAAGACTATACATGTGAAGACTCGCCCATGCACAAATAGAAGATACCAAGCACACATTCAAGTCTTGCCTTAGGTGTGTGATCATGCATATGATTATGTTTTTGAGTTTGGGTGTGTAATGTGTTTTGATTGAAGACTTTTAATTCCATTAATTAGTTTTTGGTGCTTAAGACATTTTAAGTTTGTTTAAGTTGTCTTTAGGAGGTAAAAAACCTTTTAAAACTCTATTGGCTTTTAAAGACTTTTAAGAGTTATTTTATGAATTCATTTTTCTTTTATCATTAGAAAAAGTTTAGGACACATGTAATCCTTTTCTAAATCAGTTTCAAGTAAGATTATACATTATTGATATTGTTTTTCATGTAATTTCAATCCAGAAGAGAGCTTTTGGTGAGAACTTGCAAGTTGTTGTTGTCCGGCTTAGTTGATCTTGATTGTGTTAATCTTCTCTTAAATTGTTGCTTCTAGAGATCCATAAGCATACTTTCTGTGATCTCAACCACTATTGTTGAGTTGTGTGGAGTTGTACAACGCAAGGTCGTTGGTTGCGTTGTTTGGATCTTTGATCCGATATCAAAGGTTCTTTCAGTCGACTTATCTACGGTTTTATCTTCTATACTCTCATTGTTTCAATTTCCATTTATTACACCCCATTATTGCATCCCTCTCATCTTCAATTATCCTCTAATTTCTTTTTGAGTTTGGATCAAGTTTCTCATTCCTTTTGTGTCAATTGAAGCGTTTTTGTCCAGATCGGGAGGAATACGAATCATCCCCGTATCACTTTTTATATGATTCTTTTACTAGATATAATTCTTTTTTGAAGGTTGGGATAGAACAAACTCTATCTCACCTTTAAATTTGACACGGTGGTTAAAAAATACGTCTTTTTCTAATGAAGCAATGTTAATCTAGATCCATAACCCTTCTGGGCCTTTTTATGTGATCTTGGGAGATATTTCTTGTTAAGCATTCTAACCCAATTGTTAATTAATGATTTAATTAGAACATCTTTTACTTGTTTTTTAAACAATTTTATGTTCACCTCATTTATAATCATATACTGGTTTGTATATGATTGGAAGCATCTTTTTCGTCCTTTTTGACTGATGTAAATCTTTTGATTATGTACATATCGGGATTGTGCTTGTTAAAGCTAGTTCTCCAAGCTTAAAAAAAAAAAAACGGTACTATTTTTAATATCTTTTGAGCAAAAAACTAATAATTTGGACTTGAAACCCAAACTTTTAAAGAGAAATGATATCTATGTAGGACAAAGTTCTCAAGGATTTAGCAAAAGACATACATAAAGAGTTGCAAAGTACTTCCAAGCTTTTGGATGTTTCTTCAACATTGAGTTTCATTATCTTCTTTGAAGGATTGTTCATGTTTTTTTTTTGTTGAGTTTGATGATTGGTATGAATTGTTCCTAATTGACGTTGTGTGTTCTTAAAAACTCTATTTCACTGGAATTCGGGATACACTTACTAGAAGTTTCACCTTTAACTTTCCTGGTAGATGAAGTTTTATTTTTTTTTAATTTTTCGACGGTATTATTCCGAAACTACTTGACCGACTCCTCACTAATGTTATCTTCCATTGTCTTCTTTTACTTTTCGTTATTTTGTTATATTTTAATTATCGATTTATTTTTTACTAATCAATCCATCTTACTCATCTATCTTGACCATTAAAATTACCTCATATCTCAAGCTCCTTTGACTATATAAAATACTTACAGATAGTGACATCATTTGCATTTCAGAAAATCATAACCAAAGTTGCAACGCATAGTCACTGCTTATATTTTATAGAGATGAAAATCAATACTAAATTACAAGTGCATCTGCATCAGATAAAAAATTGCAAACTAAATCAAGATCTTTAGGTCCAACAATAATTACGAGCATATTTCCTCACACAAACAATTAATAAAGGGCATATTCGTCTACTTTTGTTAACAACGACGACTGTACTAAAACAAAACTTCCCAAATCCCAGGTTAACACTTACGGAGTACTAATTTACTATCTAACAAATATATCCGGTCCGCCTAATCTGATATGTGAATCCGAAGATTCTATCGAAAAATCCGAATCCAAATATATTCGATAGTTGGTAATTTGAGTCCGATCTGATCTGAGAATAATTTTTGAATCATTGGATAAGATACGGATCGAGGTTTTGAGGAAAAAAAAAAAAAAGTCGGACCGAATATATCTAACTAGTCTAGTGTTAAATATTCGGATCGGATCTTCGAGTACCCTCAAATCGGAATCGGATCAAACTTTTACACAACTGTCGGATCCGATATCCGGACCTTCGAATCGGATCGTGCATAACGAGATGAGTTGTATTATTCCTCCCTTGTAGTTGTAGACTTGCGTTTTACATCTTCATCCGTATGGGATGACGAAATTAGGAGGGGAATTTTAAGAAAATTACGAAAATAGACCTCTAGCCTGTAAGAGTATATGTAACACCATCTGTCAACGTCTTCAAGGAGGCGGGTGCTCTGCCAGGCCAGGCCGCCATTTTCCATCAAAATTCCCAATTTACATCTTCAAATTCTCTCTCTATACTAATCTCAACCTTCTTCCCATCATTCCATTCAACTTCACGCATTCTTCTTCCAAATTTCTCTAACTTTTCAATCTCAAAGTCACTTTCGTTCACTACGACCCAGCTATGTCGGCGTGTACGCGCCGAATCACCTCCGGCACCTCCGCATGTCGCCCTCTCCTCCGCTTCTCAATCCACCAGTACCACCAATCGCGTATTCTCCAATTCCGGCGACCAACTCCCTCGATTCTAACTAGTAATCAAAGGAGAACGCTCGTTCTTCAGTTTCCCGGACGATTGAAGATATGTTCCGTCGATTCGTTAGCTCGTCAAAACGAGGTTCCCATCAAATTTAGCGCTGAAGATGGCGAGGATAGCGACAATATCGCTTCCTCTTCCATGATTTGTCCTTGCGGTACGGAGGATGTGGAGCTGCCAGAACAATTTCTGGAAGAGAAACCGGTTGTTAGCGGTGCCCGAGATAAGAGGGTAGAGGTTTTGGTAGCGGCAGCCGCGACGGTCGTTCTAGGGGTGGGAAATCGCGTTCTGTATAAGCTCGCTTTGGTTCCTCTGAAACAGTACCCTTTCTTTCTAGCACAGTTTGCCACATTCGGGTAGGTCAACTTCATACTCGTTGCTACTGTCTTCAAATTATGCCATTATCTCGTTGATTGTCAATTACTTCCATATTACCTGCTTTGCTTGCTATATGGTCTTGACACGTGTGAGCTTAAGTGTCTTGATCATTCTTTGTTAATTGTAATTGTTGTTTCTGGTCTATATTTTATGGTATTTGAGCTGCATTGTGGAGTTAGACAGAATTTAAATCACATTAAACGGGATAAAATTAGATGAGGAAGTCATGGGTAAACCTAGCCATTTGTATTTGTCCATAGATGCCAATTCTGTATGGCAGTAGTTTCTACCTGCTGAATTTCCTTGTCAACATGATAAACTTTTCTACTTTTAGCTAGTGTCGTGTTGGGTTTTGCCACTAGTTCTTTTTTATTCCTTCTTTGAGTCAGTTGATTATTCTCTTTTGCCTTTGCTTCCCCCCTCCTTTTTCTCACCACTAAGAATGATAGACAATTTTCCTTGAGATTCCTTCTTTTTCTTGTGCGGAGAATTATAGTTGCTGCACCGTACAAATTGACATGTTACTATCATGATGTGCTTCTTTTAAGGGGAGATTCCAGTGACTACTATGCCTTGTTTTTATCATTCTTGCCTTGCCAGCTTGCTCTTACGTATGAATCAATGTCATTGTTGTGGACTTGTTTAGGCCGCTACTTCTTACCTATATGCTTTTACTAATGAAGCCACTGGCTGTTCTGACTTTACTTAAACCTGTGTGCTTGTAAACCCCCAAAAGAAAACCCTTCACTCACTTGGACAGTCCGTCATGCTTAATTTGTCAACAATGTCATACTGACCATGAAGTGTTCTTTTATGCGGGAATACCAAATGTATACGTGCATGGAAGTTGTTAGCCTTAATAAGCACGTGTTTGATGTTTATCTAGAAATTATCAGTGCAATGGAACATTTTGTAAAACTGTATTTGAAACATGGCTTTGTAAGTAAGCTATATCATATGGAGGTCTCATGGTTTCATTCAGATCAGTGTTTGGCCTTACACAGAATCCAAGTTGTTGGTGGTAGTCTGATATTGCTGTTTATAATGTAGGAAGGGACACATACTTGGCATTTTTGTGAATAACAATGCTGATTCTTTTGTAACCAATATGTTTCATTGATTTGATAGCATAATTATTTTATCTGGTCAGATATGTGGTTGTATACTTCTCCATCTTGTACCTTCGCCGTCAGTCAGGGATTGTGACTGATGAGATGTTGTCCTTGCCCAAAGCTCCATTTGTCGCAGTTGGTCTCCTAGAGGCTCTTGGTGCAGCTTCTGGAATGGCAGCTGGAAGTAAGATTATGCTTTCTCTGTTTCTATGCATGATATGATTTGGTAAAGTTGTTTATTGAATTTCTCTTCCCTTAATAGTGAATGGATCCTAACAACAAGGATCTTGTTAATAATTATCTGGGTCTCAATATACTGAAGCTTGATTGCTTGCATTGTGTTTATTTGATGATAGAAAAGTAGTATATGTTAACTCTTTTTGGTCTATTTGTTCTTAAGAGGAAGTTAATTACAGTTTTCATCAATGTCATATTGTATACCTGATCTTGAATTTTTGTTGATACTTATAAGTTTTATGCACTTCTCCTTTGTGGCGCAGCAATGCTTTCTGGGGCGTCAATCCCAATTTTGTCTCAGGTAAGAATTTGAGATGCATATTTTACCACTTAAAGTTTTTTGCCAAAGTATCAGTTTACTCGTGCATCAATCCAGTCCGTTCTGCAATCAGACTGTTGATGGTGCTCCATGAAGGGAGAAAAAAAACAAGTTGAACTAACAATAACCTTAATTTCTTGTGTAGACTTTTCTCATTTGGCAACTTATTCTGTCAGCTATTTTTCTTGGAAGAAGGTACAGTGTCAATCAATTGTTTGGTTGTTTCCTGGTGGCTGTTGGTGTAATCATCACAGTGGCAAGGTAAGCAATTACGTTTAGATGTTTGGTGCTAGATTTTTCATTTTCTCATAAATAAAATCTCATATCTTTGTAAAACAAGGAGGTAACTATAGAGCTTTACAGACATGAGATTGCTATCAGAATTAGTTTCAATTATCTGTATGGATCCACATCTTTAATGAAAAAAATTTGCACTATCCACCTGCTCTTTGTTTTCTTTAGTGGCTCTACTGCTGGTCTGTCACTGAAGGAAGCTGGTGTTTTCTGGAGTCTACTGATGATAGGCTCATTTTTGCTACAAGCTGCAGATACTGTTTTGAAGGTACTTATAAATTTGATACTGTTCAATTTCTTTCAGATTCTAATCTAGTGTATGTCTGCTCTAAATGCAAAATCATATCTGCAGGAAATAATATTTTTGGATGCATCTAGGCGATTGAAGGTATATTTTGAGTTCTGATCCCTTAAGAGTTAGTTTGAGATCTAGAATGTTCGCACTGAATCAGATAATTGAAATCATAATGGTGTATTTCTAATGCATTCTCTCAAGACTGAAATTTAAATGGATACTCGTAGACACTATTCCAAATATCTAACATTTTATTTCTGTCTTCTCCAAGCTTGTTACTAGTGTCCTCTAACATCTTGAGTCATACTATTGCAGGGAGGTTCAGTGGATCTGTTTGTTGTAAATTCCTTTGGATCAGCCTTCCAAGTAAGACTCAGACTCTTAATTAAGAAGTTGAGATCTCCCTCAATCTGATGTCTAATGCTATTGCAATTTGCAAATGTTTTCTTGTCCCATTTAATCAAAGTTTTTTTTGCAATAATTTAGTCTGTTGAGAAATGTGAGTTTCTGTCTTCCATAAATTCGACTTGGACAATTGTCGTAATGGCAAATTTTAGCATTTTCCAGTTCTGTATGGATATTTATCTTGAGTGAAACTTGAATCGCCTCTGTTTATGCATTGTGCAGGCCCTCTTTATATGCCTTCTTCTTCCTTTCTTGTCAAAGATGTGGGGAATTCCCTTTACCCAGTTGCCATCCTACCTGAAGGATGGTGCTGCATGTTTTCTCAATGTCAACACTTTATCAAGCGGTAAGTTGATGACCAGAGTTAATTCTTGCATCTTATTCATTTATAATTAACTGTGTCACTGTTAAAAGTTTGCAACATCTAAGTTCACGACTTTTCCTGCCTTGTTGTGCTCCTACCCGCATTTAGTATGACCAGTTGGCTACATCTCTATAGTTTTAGGTCTCTACTCTCTAGCACTGTGCCTGTAGTGACATGTCAAATGATGTTTCTACATGCCAATGTGTTTTTCTCAACTCTTCGTTGCATTCAAGTTAGAAAATCCCTTTCTTTCTTAGTCAGTAGTGCCCATAAAAGAGAAGAATGCCTGATCTAATCTCGTGTCTATGTGGGTTCAACTCAGGATGTGATGGTGCGCCCCTCTTACCCCTTCTGTTCGTTGTAGTCAACATGGGATTCAACATATCCTTGCTCCATCTCCTAAAGGTCTCTTCTGCAGTAGTTTCTTGTCTCGCGTCCACATTTTCAGGTAAGATAACCTTACTAGAAATTACAAGGATACTCATCTATCATAATACTAATACTTAGTACGTGCCATTGCAGTACCATTATCTGTATACGTCTTCACATTACCTCTTCCCTATCTCGGTGTTGGCACTCCTCTCCCTCCCGGTTTCGTGGCTGGTGTGGTAGTTCTTGTCATGGGCATGCTTATCTACGCGTGGAGACCAACTGTGGAGCCTGCAAAGCTAGCTGCTACATGAAAATGGGTATTGTAACCACAAAAGAGTGCAAACTAGTGTAGGATGGGCTCATTAAGAACCCACTTGTTTCACATAAACCGGAAATTTAGCATTCAGCTTAGGATTTCTCTCAACCAATGTACTCTTGACATTAGATATGCACCTTGGAATGTAAACTGCTGCTTTCAACTACACAAAATTAAGAAAGTTGAAAGAAAAGCAGGTTTTTTTTTTGCCTTTTTTCCTTGATGTAATGTTGTGTATAAAGGGGTTAATTGCGTTTAGGAACCCCTTATTCATCCAGAACATGCCTTTCTTTAGATAGGCTAAACATATATACACATAATAAAAAAGAAAAGGGTGATTCGTATAGAAAGCCGCTAAATATAGGATGTTGTGTTTGTACCAGGAATGAAGATGTCAAAAATAGGTAAATCGGTTATGATTGTTGAAAATAGGTGAGATTTTTTACAAGGCCTTGACGTTGAGGAAAGAAAGCATTTGAGTTTTTTAAGTAATCGCCCCTTCCTTATCCTCACTTAGCCATGGCACGCCGTGGGGAGGTAAGCCAATACATATACATGTATTATGTGTTCGGTTTCGGTTTTATATATAGGATAATGATGGAGCTGAACTTGAAATGTTTTGTTTGATGGGCATCTATTTAGAACAACGAACGCGGGGCCGTACCTCAATTCGGAGCATGGGATCAGGTTCAGAGCACAGGAGGAGAGTACACGAGCTACTCGGTGGTGTTCACTAAAGCGCGAGAAAAGAAGAAGCAAGCAAAGACGGAAGTCCCAAACGGTGAACCTAACGCAAATGAGGAGTCGGGACCTTCTCATGCTGATCGGCCACATACTTTTGATGCTCCTCGTCCTCGTCCTCATCTCCACCATGTACAAAGCAATCCTCATCCTCCCACGCATTCGCACCCGCACCCTCCTGCCCCTCCCCATCCCCATCACTATCGTTCGCATTCCCAAGACCCACCGTCTTCAAACAAGGAGGATTGCAAGGTGAGATTACTTGCAACAAACAAAAGTGAAAATAAAAAAAACAAAAGTGAAAATAAAAAAAAAGATTTGAAAGGAGATAAACTTAATCTAATTATTGGATTATTATTTAATGGTCGAGATTAATTCAATTCTAGGGGTGATTGTTTATGCAGGGAATGAAGAGGTTAAAGCTATACTTTGGTGGTTGTACAAGACCCTGATATGCTCAATGCCTAGTCGCATACAACATAGACAAATATAAAATGTGCATGTACATAAGTTTAAGATATATACATGAACAAGGAAAGATCAATTAGTTCACAAATTGCCTCTTGTATTTGTAAACATACATCTTCATTATTATCACATACAACAAAGAGAAGATAATCTTCCTTTGAAAATTTTCATCTGATCATATATAATCTTATGCTTAATTTCTTACCTTTAATCAATAAAATATATTAATTATCTATCATCTAGAACAACATTTTTGCGGTGTTAGTTGTTTGCTCTACAAGTTTCCCTGAATATGCACCAAGGCGTTTTCATTTACAAAAAATAAAAATTATATATTATATAGTTTATAGTTTAGATCAAATAGAAGAAAAATAATAATCAAAGTGAGATCATGATGAAAGTGATGCGTGCAAGGAAATCATGAAATGGTTACATGGTTGATTTCACGTATGCTCACTTTTCTTGTTATGTTAGATGTTGGGTTAGTTAGAGCCATCTTCACAACATAAGCCATCCAACACATCATTGGAGCTTGTTTACTTTCGGGTTGTTTTTTTTAGGGTTATAAATTAAATGAGTTTATATATGTACATATGAGTTATTTTCGGGTTTATTTTTCAATGGGTTTATGTAAATAACCTTGATGAGAGTGTTTAGTTGGAGTTTATTTTACTTTAAAATATGCTTATCTCCTAAAAATATCGAAAAATAACGTTGAATACCGGGAGATGAACAAAGAATGTTGGGAGCAATATCGGGTTTTTAAAAACCGCATACAAATTCATATAACCTTTTTGTGTAGGTTTTAAACCCAATAAACTACTCCATAAATAAATCAGTTATCAAATAAACACATATAAAAAAATAATCCCCTAGTTTATAAACTAAATAAAATCCCCAAAAACCCTAAGTAAGCAGACATCACAGGCTCACACTTAAGGCAAGTTTATTTGTTGTTTATTTCTGTTTCATTAAAGTGTGAGCCTAGTACTTTACTTTGAATTTAGTCATCAATGAACAACTCCAAAATGAAAATTTTGATATTTTGTATAACATTGAGATTCCTTATCCTTGCAATTTCAAAAGGTGAAAATTCCTTTTATTAAGTGATTTTAGTTGAATTTATTTATTTATTTATTTGGGAGAGAATACAATGAATTTTATGGTCCAAAAGGGACCGTGTAGTTTTTTATTTGGTATGATGTTAGGAAGGGAAAATGATCCAAGAAATCATTGATTTTATCAATGTCCTATTTTCCATATGAGTCCATTACAGTTTATACTTTTTTATTTATTAAATACTAGATTGTTCTTGAGCGCAATTCAATAGTGGTTCTTCCCAGATTCATAGATCCTACTATAGTTTTATGATCTTTTCATCTCCCACATTCCATCTAAATTCTTTTTCAATTTGTGTACTTAGTTTCGGTTAAATCGATCAAATGATCTAATCGACTCAATTGAAGAGAGAAAAGGGATAAATAGAAGTTTTTATACATTCATCCAATCACAAACAACCAAAAAATGTAACGACAACATAGGTGATTAATAAAGTAATTTCAGAACTTGAATTACCACAACAATACATACAGAAAACTCAATTTATTATTAACATATCCAAATCATATAGTCGTGCTATGAAGGAAACATTCTTGTGCAACTCTCACATCTTGCACAAAATTTAGGTATTAATTCACGTAGCTCACACATCTAGCAAACCTAAACCCAAAAAACTAATAGACCTAGGAATCAACTAAACACAACTCTCACATCTTGCGTTGGACGATCATTGTCCTACCATATGAAATAAGACATGTCATAATAGAATATAGATAATCATAAACATCATAGATACATCACGCAAAACCGGACTCGCCAAACCCTAATATACTGAGAAATTAGAAATACATTCTTCCAAAGCTTTCTCATTTATTGATCTTGAAAAACATTTGATCAAGTCAACCTAAGGGACCAATCGAGCCAATTGAAGGGCACCGAGTGATATGATATACATGTGAGATCGAGTCAACTAATACAACCGTTTACCGCCTATAAAGGATGTTAATTCTCAATTGAAATAAAATCAGGATGAAGAAACTAACTACTCAATAGCCTTATATATAGGGAGGAAGTTAAACATAATCCTCCTACATTTTGAGGATAATCCTACTAAACTATGTATTAAAAGAAAATAAATCTATTAAGTCTAACCCTATCTTCCAACTAACATTATGTCTTAGAGAAGATACAGGAAGGGAAAAGAAAGATATTCTAACATCACACGGACAATGTAGCAATCGACTCGACCTAGTGCAGTGCTTCGACTCGACTTAGTGCAAAATGTAGCGTCTAGAAAAAGTTGTCACGTTCTCGTATAAAAGGCACTATAGTCCACTCAACCAAGGGGGTCGATCGACTTGTCTGATTGTATAACATCGAGAAAATATTCATTTCTTCACTCTCAACTTTCAATCTTCATTTTTAATCATCGTTTAATATGTTTACAAATAATTTCATCCAGATCTTTAGGAGGAGAGCTGGAGATTTCTAATATAGTCTACTTTTAAACCAACTGATAATTAATCAATATCTTACTAATATTATCACCCAAATCTTCAAGCGAAGGGTTGAACAAAGAATAGATATTAAACAAGAACCTCACCTACACGAGCATCTATAATATTTTCATCTTCAACCACTTTTTCCGGTTTACATCCATCATCCACCATGACTATAGTATCCTCATGAGAAATATCATGATTTTTTCATACAACATTGTACTTGGATTGTCGTTATTTTTGAGCAATTGATTGGTTTTATATTTACCTAAAATCATAATTTTTTAGCTTACTTGTTTTTCAGCTTCAAATGTACAAGGTTGATGACTCAGTACGTATTCTCAATCTTCAATATCCAACCAATTGACAACTTCTATGATTGTTAAGACAATTGGTAAGGTTTTCCGGTGTATTAATATCGTTAACTCCTCATCATATCCTAGATGACCGACTCATTAGTCTATACATTGAAGGAGCTTGTGTACGAAATTCTTGTTAGGAATCATGACAACTAGGGCCGAGCAGTTTGCAGTTTGGTTGACCGAATCGCAACCAAACCGCAATATGCGGTTCAAACCAAATCGCAACCGTATTTATCGGTTGCGGTTTTAAAAAAAATGATTTGCAGTTTGCGGTTCAAAACCGCAACCACAACCGCAAAATGCGGTTTTGAACCGCATAAACCGTTATCATTAAACGCAGCCTAGAATGCCAACGTGGGAGCATCTAATTTCATTTGTCAGCAGCCGTGAAAGTTGAAACCCTAAGTCCTAACCGCCTCAGCCATTTGGCCCCCGAAGTACCGAACGCTGAACAACCCTCTGCCAGTTTTCCCCTCTCCACTGGGAAGTGCGAACAGCGGTCCAACTCTCCTCGGTCTTCCCAGCCGGCAGCCCTCTCCGGCTCTCTTAGTCCTCGGTCTTCCTCAGCGGCTCAGTCGCTGTTTGATTTGTCGGCTCTCCTAACCCTAGTCCTCGGTCGATCTTCTTCAGCCGGCAACCCTCTCCGGCTTTCATAGTCTTCGGTCTTCGTCGGTCGTCTTCTTCTTCTACTAGATGAGTTTTCCTGTGATGTTGTTTGATTTCTGTGTTGTTGTTTGATTTAGCGGTCGTTTTCTTCTTCTTTGGTCGTCTGCTCCTTCTGATGCTTCTACTAAGTGAGTTCAATCACTAGCTTTCTGTTATCCTTTATATTTTTATATATTGTTATATATCAAAATATCTGAAATTGGTATCATGATATTGATTCAATGATAGAAATGGATACCAAAGATTGCCTGATTGATTAGATTTAGAACTGGAATTTGTCAAATTTGATAGATTAGGGTTTTGCAGTTTGTGGTTTTGCGGTTCAAATGCGGTTGAACCGCAACCGAACCGCAAACCGAACCGCAAACCGCTGCGGTTTGAACCGCAACCGATCCGCATATTGCGGTTGCGGTTTGCGGTTCAACTATTTCAGCTTTGCGGTTTTTGCGGTTTTGGACCGCTGCTCAGCCCTAATGACAACTGGTTTTGAACTTAAAATTTTCAAAATTAGTTTTCGAAGAGTATATCTACATGAAGAACACAAACCTTGTAGCTTAGGTCAACTATTCTCAGAATTTCACAAACGGACTTTCCCATGGACATGTCAAGTTGTGTCTATGATATATTTGATGAAGAGTTCATTTTTCAGGATAAGGTTGTCAACGTTGTGAGAGATTTAGCCGATTATTATTGATTCCTCTTGCATTGTAACTAGAGATAATTTTGAGAAACTTTGTGGAGGAAAGAGTGAAGCATCCGTTATAGGAAGGTATATGTTTGGACGAATAGCAAAGTTCATTACCAAATACACTACTTTGTTGAGGGTGATTAACAACTACTTTTAACCTTCAAATCAATACTTCTCAAATGTTGTGTATTCGCTAATTAACTGTTTGTATCATGCTCATTAACGTCTTCATATTGACATCGTTAAACCCCTTGAATTTTCAAAATTTGTAAAAGTAACCTTTGTTCTCCTATATATCGTTGTTTGCACGCGCTACGAGCATGCCAGGCAACTAGTTTGTAAAAGAAACTTAATCTTTTTTTTAGATACAAGGTAAGAGAAATAGGTGGGTCTGCAACCTCTATACACCAACTGATCTACAACATACTTTCGGATGAGGTCGACAACATCATCTAGTAGCTCAAGCATTGATTATGCATTACATCTTCCTTTCTCTGCAGCCAAAGGACAACCAAAATTGTTACAAATGATAAAATCGAATGCATATTGATTGTTGTTTTTTGAGGCATCAAAATTGAGTTTGACAAAGTTATTATTTGGTTTTTCTCATTTGATGTTTTTTCCTTTTCTTCTTGGTTTTGTTCGGGGAGGATTCTTGCTCATTAGTTTGGTGTTGGCCTTGTCCCATTCTTCAATTTGTTTCAAAGCGGTTTATTTCAGATTCGGAGCTGGCCTTTTATTACTAAATATTATTTGGTTTTCAACCAACTAGACATTTCACCAAATTATCACCAGTTGTTTGAGTTCTATTAAGGATTCATTTTCTTTTTATTTCTAGGAGGTTATCATTTATATATGCTATGTTTAGAGGTATCCTAGTTATTCATAATTGAAGAGATTTTGGTATGGTAATTACAAAATTTGCAATGCATTACCACCGGAATTTTTTGTTTGTCAAGGTTTTATTTAGTTGGAATTCCGTTTATGGCCAACTTTCATAGGAAGTTTTTGACTTTAGGCATTATATTCATTTTCCAAATCCAGGTTTTACGTTCAAAAACTCCAAGTTTTTCATTTTTGAATTATCTTCATGGCCGATTTCGTTGAATACCAACCATCTTTATTTACATACCAGTAGATTCTATCTCTAATTTCATTCGTTGGATGATTATACTTCTTAAATTTGTTGATGATGTCTCTTAGTAGTACTGCACTTAATTGGTCAACAAGCAGTTGATTCCAATTTCCATTAGAAATGAAAGAGCAAACAGTTTCTAATGGATTTATTATGGTTTTATCGGATGCTATATCAATTAGAGGTTTCTCCCGTAGCCAATTGTGTTTCCAGAACCTTATTGTTTTACCGTCACCCATGTGCAATCTTAATCTTTTGAATTCTTCTATAAGTTTGATTAGTTTTTTCCATTGCTAAGATGTGTTTTTCCACATTCATAATTCCAAATGCATTGCCCACAAAGGTTTTTTTTTCTTCTATTATTTTGACCCATATGTTGTGTGGTTCTGCCATAATTTTCCATAGGAGCTTCATTTCGAGCGCTTTGTTCATGTCTTCAACTTTCTTGATCCTGGTACCACCTAAGGATCTTGGTTTATAGATTTTATCCCAACTAATAAGTGGGTGGAAATTTGGTCCCTTATTCAAAAACAAGTTTCAATTGATTTTGCCTAGTTCATTGTGAATACTTGTCAACAACATAAATGCCTGCATAAGGGAGCTGAGTTTAGCATTTATGTTCACTTTTATTAACGTTGATATTCCCTCTTGTGAGAGAGACGACGATTTCCGTTTTCTAAGTTGTTTTTATTTTTGAGTAACCGAATTGAAGATTTCCTTATTTACCCTCCTATTAATAATAGGATACCCTAGGTACTATTCTAAATTGGTAAAAGAGGGAATGTCAAGATGTGCTTGGATTCTTCTTTTATTAGATGAATCTACATTATTAGATGTTTGAAAGGTAGATTTATGATAATTAATAACTTGGCTAGAAATGGCTCAGTAGTCATTTAATAATGATAAGATTTTGTTGCTTGCTTCCATTGTTTTCTTTGTAAAAATAATGATATCATCCGCAAACGTAAGAAATGGGATTCTTGAGCCATTTTTTATAATGGAAAGACAATAGATCTCGGGTTTTCCATACTCATTTTTTGTATATTTCTTGCTAAGATTTATTCTCCCAAATTGAAGAGAAGAGGTGATAATGAATCTCCTTGACGAAGACCTCTTTGAGGAGCAAAAAGGTTCGTCGGAGAGTCATTTATTAGAATAGAGTAGGAAACAGTAGTTCGCACTCGTTGATCCAATTCTTAAATTTCTCACTAAAGCCAAATTGTTGTAGAACCGCCTTAAGGAAGTTCCATTTTAGCTTGTCGTATGCTTTTTACATGTCTAGTTTTATAGCCATATAACCTTCTTTTCCTTTTTTGATCTGAAACCATGAAATATTTCATGGGCTATGAGGACAATATCATGAATTACCCTACTTTTAGTAAAAGCACTCTGTAAAGGGTGAATTAGTTTTGAAACCATGGAAGATTTCATGGGCTATGAGTACATTATCATGAATTGCTCTACTTTTAATAAACGTGCGCACTCTGTAAAGGGTGATTAGTTTTGGAAGGACTAGACCTAGTCTTTTTAGCTAGGATATTGGCAATTATTTTGTATATTGTCGAGCAAAGACTAATTGGTCTGTAATTGAAGTAGATGATGGATTATCAACTTTAGGTAGGAGCTAGTGTGATGAAGGTATGGTTCAACTGTTTGAGAGTTCTCCAAATCTATAGAAACTTTTCACTGCTCTGGTGATTGTTGGACCAATAATGTGCCAATACTTCTGATAGAAGCTGGTTGTCATTCCGTCTTGACTTGGTGATTTGTCACAACCAATGTCAAACAAAGCCCTTTTAATTTCTCCGGTGGAGAAAGGTTTAACTAGTTCTGAGTTCTCTTCGTTTCTGATTTGTGATTGTATGACTTGTACCATGTTTTGAAGTTTTTGATAATTGATATTCGACGCTCGGAAGCTGATATGCCCTCGGATGGCGAGGTCATCCGTCTATCCGGCTAAGAGGACCCCGCAAGCAGCATGTCTAGCCATGACATGAAGCTTGCCATTTTGAGTATTTTCCGTAGTTATTTTTCTTTATTAATTATGTAATAAAAGAAAGAATATTCTTGTGGAATATTCCCTCTTGATCTAATCTTTTAGGTTTTGATCTTATCTTTTAGGTTTTTCCTTTTTGGGCTTTTCGTTATGAACTTGTTTTGACCCGTTGGCCCATAGGTAGGCCACACCCTCTATATAAGGATGTGTTGGCCTTCATTGTAATGCATGTCTAATTTGAATCCAAGAATAGTGAAGGGAAATCCTCCATCTTGGTTTAGGCATCTCTTCTCCCCCCTCCTCAAATATTTATCTTGGATCTAGTCTTTGATCCAAGAAACTCATACTCGAGGATCCTTTTGAAGGGTCAACTATCCCGCTCCACCTCATGGATGATCCGATCTATCTTGATCCGATCGACCGTATGCTTCCACATCCATTTCTAAAGCCCCATCAATCACATATTCTATCGTTTGATCCGCCCCGATCTAGATCGCCCCCGTTTGTATCAGAAGCGGGACATATAGTCTTTCAGGAACTCCTCGTTTATTTCATTATCATTGGATACTATAATACCGTCATTACTGGTAATATTGGCTATAATTTTCTTGTTTCTTCTACCAATGACTTTTTTATTGTGAAATTTCGTATTTTTATCTCCTAAACATATATTAGTTGTTTTGGCTCATTGTATCCAATATTTATGTTGATGGTCCATAATGCATTCTCGTTTCTTACTTAGTGTACTTATTTTGTCAATTTACTTGTTGATTGAAGGAAGACTATACCTGTTTTTGTAGAAGCTCTAATTGTTCGTCGACTTCTCTTAGCTGTTTATTAATATTCCCAAATTTTTCACGACTATAAACTTTTAGCTTCTGTTTAAGAAGATTTCATTCTTTACAAGGTTAAACATGTGTGTTCCGGAGAATTGAGTTCTCTAAGTTTGTTTGACAAGATTTTCACAGTCTTGTCAATGCATCCACATGGATTGAAACCTAAATGGCCTATTTTTAAAATTTGTTGGCGTCTTTTGTATATTAACGAAATCATACAGTTACTTATTGGTGATGTTGTTGATTGCCTGACAATCAACAACCATTCTCCATGAGCTATCCTTCTTTGTCACTGGAAGAACCGGGACAACACAAGGGCTAAGGCTCTCTCTTGCATACCCTTTATCTAGAAGCTCTTGAACTTGGTTGATGCGCCCTTGGATGCTCCTCTTACGTTGACCGTAGACGATGAGGACGAGGCTTTGAGGGTTCGCTCAGATGGACCGCTCACCCGATCCCGAGCCAAGGCCATTGCCCGAGCCACCAGATCCATCATCGCCCGCACCACTTCCTCACTTGGACCAGTCGCCGGTAGCCGTGTCTCCACACCACCATGGCATAGGCTACCGGTCCCGTCCACGCTTTTACTTTCGGACTATATTTTGCATGTTTTCCTTTTATGTAATAAAAGGGATATTTCTTATAGAATATTCCCTTTGATCTTATCTTTTAGGGTTTTGCCCTTGTTGGTCTTTTCGTTATGTATGTTTGTTTGGCTCGTTGGCCCATAGGTAGGCAAGACTCTCTATATAAGGGATGTCTTGCCTCACTTATTTTTCATGTTCAATTTTACTAAGTTTTGAGAAGATTTCCTCTTACTTAGCCTGGGCATCAAACCTCCCGTCTAACTCTCAAATTTCTTCCTTGGATCTCGTCTTTGATCCAAGAAATCCATATTCGAGGATTCTTCTTTAGAATCAACTTTCGATCCCTACAAAAAGGTTTATTCGATCTCTCTAGATCGAATCAACCCTTGTTTCTTCATCGCTTCCGCCCCTTTAGATCTGAAACGATACAACGCCGCACAAAGAATCAAGGAGTAGTTGGAGCTTTGCTGGATCTAGATCCGGAAGTTTTTCCTTGGGTACCTCCAAGGACGCATCAAATTGGCATCAGAGCAAAGGGATCGAAGCTAAGTTCTCTTTACTCTTGTTTTTGTGCGTTATTATCTTCAACCTATTTAGCCTTTTGTTCATGATGTTCTTCGTTTGTTCATGATGTTCTTCATTTGTTCTTCATGATCTTCATGTTGTTCATCATGTTCATCCATTTTTCCTGAATTTTTTTTCCTTTTGATCAATTTGAAAAACAAAAAAAATAGAAAATAGTTGGTTTGCCATCAAACCAATTATCAAACCCGTCTTTTTTCTTAAACAGACCCAATCCGACAATTTTGTTAATTAATTTCACCAAATTTCTTGGGGTATTTTTGTTAACGAAAATTCGGATATCTCGCATTTGATATTCCAAGAAAAGCAAAAAAATTCTTCTTCAATACGGATTTTTGTTAAAAAAAAAATTAAAAAAATACAAAAGTGTTGCTCAAAACGTTTCAAAGAAACGAAACACAAAAGTGAAAAGACGTCCGGCAAACCGGTCCATCCGAAAAATCGGATTTTACAAAACGGTCAAAGACCGAAAGCAAGCAAAGTTTGCCGACTGAACAATCCGTTCATCTTCCGCCTCTCCATTTTCTTACATACGTTTGCAAAATATCACTTGTTTTTATGTGTGTAATTGGTTCAATTTTGTTGGATTTGCCTTACTTGCCTAACCGCCAAACGGCCTTCCCCAAAGTAGAACCCGATAAAGCACTTGAACTTGGGTAAAGTTGACTTAACTTGTCACCTTGCTCATTTGATTGCTTGCAATTGTGTGTGCTGATTTGGAGCAATGACTAACGTTGAATTGGAAACTTCTCAGGATTTTGGTCCGCAAGAGTCCAATGAACCTTTGGCTCAAGAAAATGCTTCGTTGTCCCTCGAAAATGACTCTATAAGACAGGAATTGGAAGCTTTGAAGGCACAACAAAAGTTTGATGCCTTGACCCGAGAAAACATTGCCTTGAAGCAAGAATTGGAAGCTTTTAAGGCCCTACGGCTTGCCCAACGTCCCACCCCAACAATTCCGATTGAGACCATGGTCAATGCTTCCACATCCGATGCACAATGGAAAGGCAAGGGAATTTTGGGAGCCGGACCATCAAACGGTCCCCGGCTTGCGTCCATCATTGAATGCCTACGTCCCTTACCTCTTGACAGAGATGAGTCCCATGAAGAGGACGAAGAATTTCCCGACCCGACTCAAGATGACTTACGCATGGTCGATACGGAAAATCGGCACAAGCATTATGAGCCTCAACACCAACGGTATGTCCCTTCTCCACCTCCACCTAGTGTGTCCCGCACCGACCGTCGAACCCGGGAAGAGCCCCGGTACCGTCCCGACTCGACCAACAATCATGGGCGTGAGAATGATCGTTCCGGACGCCGTCACCAACGGTCAACCCGGCAACCGACGACCCTTGACTTTGATGAGTATGATGAGCAAAACGACTTCAACGAGTTCTCCGGTGATGAGTCCGACTTGGAACGGGTGGCACATGACCGTCCAAGGCACCCACCCATCATAGACCCTTATGAGAACCAAGACCGAGGTGAAGAATGGTTGCCTCCCCCAAATCCACCTAGGCATGAACCACCCGTTCATGGACGCCACCGGCCTCAAGGCGGCCACCGGCGAGCCCGTGCCGATGATGCTTACATTCCACCGCCCCGCCTGGACCCCTACCGAGCTCGTAGGGAAGGTAAGGTTAAATTCCCTATTTTTCATGGTGAATATGATCCGTGTGTTTTTCTTGATTGGGCGCAAGATATGAAACGAGCCTTGAAACATTGTCATTATGAGGATGAATATGAGAAAATCGAGGCGGCAACTCTTTACTTTGAAGGAGATGCCAAGTCTTGGTGGAACCGGTATGAGATCACCTATGAAAGGCGAGGATGGGCACCGATTGCGACCTTTGAGCAATTGATCTATGTCATGACCAAGAAGTACGTGCCCGAGGACTTCAAGAATGATATGCGGTTGCAAATTGCCGAGTTCAAACAAGGCAACCTCACTCCGGTGGCTTACTTGGCCAAACTTGAGGACATGCACATTAAGGCCGGCGTCTCGGCCTCTCCATCCGCCCTTCGCACCAAATTCATGAGTGGGCTTAATGCTTCAATTCGGCCGCCGCTCGAGATTGTCCCATACAAGGATTTGGCAGCAATGTGCCATGCCGCCATGAAACTATACAAGCAACAACTCAAAACGCCGCGGTATTCCAAGTATAATTCTTCCTCGAGTCAATATCTTTATCCTTCTAACACACGTTCTCGAGATGTGCCTAGTTCTCCAGATGTCGACGCTTCCAAAGGAGCCCAACGGACGGGTTAATCCAATAGGCAAGCGGGTAACGAGAGGGTACCAAACCGTGGGCCAGCGGCCCCGGCACCGGCGCCTCCCGCTCGAGGTCAACAAGGACCTTCACAGGCGGCTCGCCCAAGGGAGCCCGTGTGCTACAAGTGTAGCGGTTTTGGTCACGTGCAACGCGATTGTCCAAATACCAAACGGGTTTTTTTTTGCCGACCCATCATATTTCGAGGACGAAGATGATCATCAAGATGGCGACATCATCATTGAGGATGACCAAAACGCCAACCCACACTTTGGAATGGAACCATGTGACGACGAGCTTGCTTGCGCCCCAGCACAACCCGGTAAATTCGCTCTTGTTTCTCGTCGTTTTTTGGCTATTAAAGAGTTTATCCCTATTGATCAACGCGAGAATCTCTTCCACTCTCGTTGCTTGGTCAATAATACGAGCCTTTCTCTCATTGTTGACGGGGGTTCTTGTTGCAATATTGTCAACGAACGAGTGGTAAAACACTTCAAGTTGCCTACAACCCCCCACCCAACACCTTACGGACTCCAATGGATTTCCGATAAGGCGTGTGACACCGTCACACAACAAGCTTGGGTGACGTTTTCTATTGGCGCCTATGTTGATAAGGTCCTTTGTGATGTTATCAAGATGGATGCCACACATGTCCTATTAGGACGACCATGGCAATTCGATCGCCGAACATTTCATGAATGTTATCTTAACCGGTACATGTTCCAATATAATGGAAAACGGGTCACACTTTTGCCTATGACTCCGCATGAAATTTTGGTTGACTATGCGGAACGGAAGAGGCAACAATCTATAGATGAGTCCGCTAAAGCGCCGGCAAAATCGGACTCTCCTCGGAGTCCCGATGTTGTGGGTGCTAGTACTTCCAAATCCCGGAACACCGCCCCTTTTGTCCATGCTACCGAGTCCAAAGGTAGTAAAGGCCGTATCGTTCCTACGAGCGCACCTTTGCCATCTTCGGACCCCGTAATTAAAGGACGGTGTGAGCCGAGGATACTCTTAGCTCGCCGGCATGATTTACAACCAGTCATGGAAGGCAAGTTTCCATGTTTCTTGCTTGTTCCATTTTGTTTATCTACTTCTCATGACCCGAGTAATGTGCCACATGAGGTGTCTTTGTTGTTGTCCGAATTTCAGGATATCATGCCCAAAGACCTACCACCCGGCTTGCCACAAATCCGAGGGATTGAACACCAAATTGACTTTGTGCCCGGTGCTTCCTTGCCAAACCGTGCCGCGTACCGAGCAAGTCCGGAAGAGACGAAGGAGCTACAACGTCAAGTACAAGAGCTCCTAGACCGAGGACATGTGCGTGAATCCTTATCACCATGTGCCGTCCCGGTCATATTAGTGCCAAAGAAAGACGGATCATGGCGGATATGTGTTGATTGCCGTGCCATCAACCAAATCACCGTCAAATACCGCCACCCGATCCCGCGCCTTGATGACATGTTGGATGAGCTCCACGGCGCCACCATTTTCTCCAAAATTGTCCTCCGGAGCGGTTACCACCAAATCCGGATGGCCGAAGGTGACGAGTGGAAGACGGCGTTCAAAACGAAGTATGGACTCTATGAATGGCTTGTCATGCCATTTGGCCTCTCCAACGCCCCGTCCACCTTCATGCGCCTCATGAACCATGTCTTGCGCCGATTCTTGGGTACATTTGTTGTTGTTTATTTTGATGATATTTTGGTGTTTAGTACGTCTTTGGAGGATCACATCGGGCACCTTCGCCAAGTGCTCGAGTGCCTTAGACAAGAGCAATTGTATGTCAACTTTGTAAAATGCGTCTTTTGCTCGGACACTACTATCTTTCTTGGCTATGTCGTGTCTAAGGACGGACTACGGGTAGACGAATCTAAAGTTTGTGCTATTCGGGAGTGGCCTACTCCTACTACGGTCACCATGGTCCGAGCCTTTCTCGGCTTAGCGGGCTTCTACCGACGCTTTGTCAAGGACTTTAGCACGGTAGCGGCACCGCTCCATGAGCTTACTACCAAGGGTGTCACGTTTGAGTGGCGTGATATCCATGCTCGAGCGTTTGATGCGCTCAAAGACCGCCTTTGTAATGCACCATTACTCCAACTCCCAAACTTTTTGAAAACTTTCGAGGTGGAGTGTGATGCATCGAA
This sequence comes from Fagopyrum tataricum, assembly GCA_002319775.1. Taxonomy (NCBI): domain Eukaryota; kingdom Viridiplantae; phylum Streptophyta; class Magnoliopsida; order Caryophyllales; family Polygonaceae; genus Fagopyrum; species Fagopyrum tataricum. Next base: position 42,435,735 of record CM008279.1, on the reverse strand, counting down.
TGTGGGCATTGGAGGCGTTCTCTTACAAGAGACTCGTCCAATTGCCTACTTTAGTGAAAAACTTTCCGGTCCTTCGCTCAACTACCCTACATATGACAAAAGAACTATATGCTCTAGTTCGTTGTCTTAAGACATGGCAACATTACTTGTAGCCGAAGGAGTTCGTGATTCATTCGGATCATGCGGCTCTTTCGTATCTCAAGATTCAAACAAATCTAAGTCGGCGCCATGCTAGTTGGGTAGAGTTTTTAGAGACCTTCCCTTATGTCATTCGGCATAAGAAAGGCAAGGAGAATGTGGTAGCCGATGCCCTTTCTCGCCGGTATGCCCTTCTTGTGTATATGGATGCCAAGATACATGGCTTTGCTCTTATCAAAGAGTTATATGCCACGGATCTTGACTTCAAGGATATATGGGCACAATGCCTCGACCTCCGAGAGCACGAGTCTTTCTTTATTAACGATGGCTATCTTTTCCGAGCGGGAAAACTTTGCATTCCACGCTCATTTATACGCCATTTGTTGATCAAGGAAGCTCATGAGGGCCGTGGTCACTTCGGTGCTACCAAGACCCTTTCCGCTCTCCAAGAGCATTTCTTTTGGCCCCAGATGTGCATGCATGTGACACGGTTTTGCAAGGGTTGCATCACATGTCATCATGCAAAGTCGCGCCAAGGCCCGGATGGAATGTATTCTCCTGTGCCTATACCAATGGGACCTTGGGAGGATCTATTCATGGACTTTGTGGTCGGGTTGCCTATGTCAAAACGAGGCAAAGACTCCATTTTCGTGGTAGTCGATCGCTTCTCCAAAATGGCACATTTCATTGCATGTAAAAACACCCAAAATGCTAGTGAAGTTGCCACCTTGTTCTTTGACAATGTGGTGCGTTTACATGGGATATCACGTTCTATCGTTAGTGATCGGGACGTGAAATTCGTGAGTCACTTTTGGAGAACGCTATGGGGAAAACTTGGAACCAACTTGTTGTTTTCAAGTAGTTATCACCCCCAAACCGATGGTCAAACGGAGGTGACCAATCGGACTCTTGGTGCTCTACTTAGAGCCACCACTAGGACCAACCCACGTAGGTGGGATGACTTACTTTCTATTGTAGAGTTTTCGTATAACAGGTCTAGGCACACGGCAACTAAATTGTCCCCATTTGAAGTTGTCTACGGCCTTAATCCACATACCCCGTTGGACTTTACTCCCCGCCCGCTCAAGGACGGAGAACACATCATCGCCGCAAACCGAGCCGCCCAAATCATTGAGCTTCATGAGCGGACTAGGACACAACTTGAACGTCGGGCCGCCCAACTTGCCGGACAACGCAACAAGGGTCGCCACGACATCTCTTTTGAGCCCGGTGATCTTGTTTGGCTCCACTTAAGGAAGAAGCGTTTTCCAACTCACCGCATGAGCAAGCTCTCGGACCGTGGTGATGGCCCATTCCGCATCTTAGCCCGCCATGGCCCGAATGCATACAAGTTAGAGCTTCCGGATTCCTACGGAGTACACCCGACGTTCAACGTCAAGGACCTTGCCCCTTATGTTGAGCCCCTCTTTGACGACGGTGAAACGGGGACGTTTCACAGCCAAGATGGGTGGATTGATGCGCCCTTGGATGCTCCTCTTACGTTGACCGTAGACGATGAGGACGAGGCTTTGAGGGTTCGCTCAGATTGACTGCTCACCCGATCCCGAGCCAAGGCCATTGCCCGAGCCACCAGATCCATCATCGCCCACACCACTTCGTCACTTGGACCAGTCGCCGGTATGCCGTGTCTCCACACCACCATGACATAGGTTACCGGTCCCGTCCACGCTTTTACTTTCGGACTATATTTTGCATGTCTTCCTTTTATGTAATAAAAGGGATATTCCTTGTAGAATATTCCCTTTGATCTTATCTTTTAGGGTTTTGCCCTTGTTGGGCTTTTGTTATGTATGTTTGTTTGGCCCGTTGGCCCATAGGTAGACAAGACTCTCTATATAAGGGATGTCTTGCCTCACTTATTTTCCATGTTCAATTTTATTAAGTTTTGAGAAGATTTTCCTCTTACTTAGCCTGGGCATCAAGTCTCCCGTCTAACTCTCAAATTTCTTCCTTGGATCTCGTCTTTGATCCAAGAAATCCATATTCGTGGATTCTTCTTTAGAATCAACTTTCGATCCCTACAAAAAGGTTTATTCGATCTCTCTAGATCGAATCAACCCTTGTTTCTTCATCGCTTCCGCCCCTTTAGATCTGAAACGATACAACGCCGCACAAAGAATCAAGGAGTAGTTGGAGCTTTGCTGGATCTAGATCCGGAAGTTATCCTTGGTTACCTCCAAGGACGCATCATTGGTCTTGTACCTCTTGAGCTTCCTTAGGGTTCATCCTATAGACCGGCTTGTTGGGTAGGGTAGCACCGGGAATTAGATCAATTTGGTACTCTATTCCTCTAAGGGGAGGAAGGCCAACATGGATCTCTTTGGGAAAAACATCTTCAAACTCCTCTAGAAGAGCTACTATAGCCTTAGGTAGGGTAACTTTGGCTTCATCACTAAGTATAGAGGCTCTTACGCAAGGTCATGACTACGATATCTAATGAGGCATACTCTTGCAAGTATTATGTCTTAGAGGCTAGGTAATGACTAGATGGTTGGGCTAAGAGGGTTTGTTGGGCGCTTGCTTCTATTGGATTCCTAAGGCGGGCTCCCTTTGTTTTGGATTTACCTTCACTTTGCAAGGTAGTCTCCCCCCTCTTCTTCTCATAATACTCGGCAATCTACAAAGGTGTCATTGGTTTCAAGGTTAGTATTTTTCCATGAAATTCAAAACTATGCTTTTTAGTATAACCATCATGAATCACCTTCCTATCATATTGTCATGGGCGGCCCAAGAGTAAATGACAAGCATTCATAGGAACTACATCACATACAATTGTATCTTCATATGTTTCTAGTGTCATGGTAATTCTAGCTTGTTTACTAACCTTAAGTTCACCACAATCATTCATCCAATGCAACTTATATTACCTAGGGTGGTAGAAAGTAGGGATTTGTAATTTACTTATGAGTTCGGTACTAGCTATATTACAAAAACTACCCCCATTAGTAATGATATTGCATACTTTCCCTTTAATAATTCATAGAGTATGAATAAGATTTTCACGTTGATTATCCTCACAAGGAGCTAGTTGAACATGCAGCGTTCTCCTAGCTATCAAAGACTCACCATGCTTATATTCAACGTTATGATCACTTTCCACATCTTCATTAGAATGCTTATCATTAAGATTCATCTCATCATCATGCTCAAGGTCATCTTCACTTTCATATTACGCTAGATGGTTAATAGCTAAAGTTCTCCTATCAGGACAATCTCTACTAATATGACCTCTATCTTGGCATTTAAAACAAATAATGTCCCTAGATCGAGAGAAAGGGTTAGAAGTACTCCCTCTAGATACATTTAAAGGCTCATTCAAATGTTTTGTCTATGTAGAAGGTGTAGGGGTCTTTTTTGAGGCTTCTTGTCCCATGTATGGGGCTCTCCTTTCCTCCCTTAGACTTGCATGCTGTCAACTATTGGTGTTAGTCGGCCGATTGCTTTGAGCTTTCCAAGAACTAGAGGCACCATAATTGATTTTGGCTTGGTTACTCAGCTCCTAGATTTAGTCTTACTCTCCACCTTGATGGTGATATGCAACAATTTCTCTATTGTGCTATATGGAAACGTGTCATCCTCATTAACTAACGAAGGGTGTAGAATTCATAAATACCTTGCCATAGTTGATTCCTCATCCTCTAGAACATGGGCCTTGACCATTTCCATTTGCATGGACGTATAGGCCTCTTCGGCTCTCATTGATCCTTGTCTAAGGTTCTCCAACCTTTGCCTCAACTCTCGGTGGTGGTGTGAGGGCACAAATCGTATACTCATGAGTGCCTTCATTTGCTCCCATGTAACAATAATCGGGTCTAGGGTCCGTCTCCTCTTGCTCAAATGATCCCACCAAACAAAAGCGTAACCTTGGAACTCTAGGGCGGCGAGTTTGACCTTCCTTGGCTCTTCAAAGTTGTGGCAAGACCAAATTTGTTCCACCTTGGTCTCCCATTCCAAGTAGACATCTGGATCACATTTCCTATCAAAGGACGGGATCTTGATCTTCACCTTTCCTAGACCATCTTGCTCTTGGTGATGTCTATAGTTCTTGTAACACCCCAAATCCGTAGGACTCGAGGTGCTACTGGGCTAGGATCTCACAATGGATCCTGACCCTAGCCTGACAACAAGTTCACTGAATCTTACAACAAGGCACATATAGATTAAATACAAAACATCAAACTGATATATAAGTATCAGAAAGTAATACAGAAGAACTGCTGAGTACAAAAGAAATATAACTGTACAACAAAATATCCCATATCCCTCAATACAACCCCGTGTACGGAGCCCTCAGCGGATCACCCCTCTGGATCACTCTGTAGCTCTCCTAACCTGCAAAGGATCTACAACACGGTATAAAACCGTTAGCTAACCATACACATATATATAGAGATGCATAAGCACAAACACACATCAGAGAAACATAAACACCTCATCATGCTTTCACACATTTACCCGGTTTATTCTCTTTATAAAGTCAAATCACTCAATCGTATAAATATATCTGAATATGAATATATGTGACACGAGGAATATAACCCTCGCCTCTCGGGGATGTTGCCAGCTGTAGTGGTGATCTGGTAACACTTTCCCGTCTACACCATGAGAACGGTAGGTGCCCGTCCCACTTCCAGATCTGGCCAGTCCGCAGAGAACCTCCCCGTCTCCACGCGGGATGACAGAGCAAGGCTGTCACAGCCCTACAATGGGCAGTCACTAAACCATAGGTCGGTAATCATCACAACGCATGCTATCAAGGATATAACACAACCACCACTCATGCATACATCCAATATAAGGATGACAGCTAAGTAAGTCCTATGGACTTACCTCAAACTCAGAAGTAGTCTCAACTACGATCAACTCTCAACCTGGTCCACTTCAATCTGGAGGATAACATTGCCTAGTAACAAGGCATAACAATATATCAAACTCATATCCATCACAGGGGTCACACCTAGACCCAAGAGATCCATAAGGATCGTATCCTAACTCATAAACCTCAAAGCCATAACTGGCATAAAACAATAACGTACTCATCATCATTCTAATCTCATACACGTACCTAGCATGCTACTAAACCGCTAATACTAGGAAAGGAAAGGATCTACCTAACTCTAGGTAGACCCGGGACAAGACGCACCTGCGTAACAAGAGAGACGTAGGGGCGGAGCAGGCAACCCGCAGGCGCGGCTAAGCTCGGCCGCAGGCGCGGTGACAGCGGCTGCAGGCACGGCGCAAGCGCTGTGACACGGCTCCCGCAGGGGCGGCGGCTTCCAGGCGCGGGGGCGGCGACAGTGCAGAATGTGAACCCCGATATCCTCTTCGGCTCTTCACGTGATCAAATCACGTCTTCTCCATTCCAAAACCAAGAACATACATATACATACACATTCCAACATCAATCTACATTCAAATCATCTAATCCTAAGCTAAGGAAAGGAATTAAGGAAGAAAAAGAGGAAGAAGAAGCAAGATGCTTACCACAGCTGTGGTCCTAGGCAGCAAGGAAGATCAAAACCACACCTCCACTGGCTCCAAAGCTCATCACAAAGCACAACATCAACCTCAACTAGCCACACAACCAACTCTCTTGCACACTCTAAGGAAACCAATACAAGACCAAGGGAAGGGAAGGAGGCAAGAAGGAGAACGTGAAGAAGGTGAAGAAAGAAGACTGAAGAAGAAACCCATGCTCCCCAAGGTAAGAAGAGAAAGTAAAGCACGAGTCAAAACGGTCAACAAAGCCGGCTGCAGCCGCAAGAAACCGCAGGGGCGGTTCCTTAGGCCGCAGGGGCGGAACACGGTACAAGCCGTAGGGGCGGCTCCACAAACCCGCAGGGGCGGCTAAGGCCAAAAGTGGCTCCAAAACTAAAGGCTCTTACAGTTCTCTCTATCCCGACTCCTATATTTTAGCTGGAACCTCCTGGGGTATTCTTCCATAGCTTTGTCTTTCATTGTCTCATCATGGGTTCCTGAAAGTCATCCACAAACCTAGGCGGGTTATGTGTGTTAGGAGGAGGTGTGAGACGATGATTACCTTGCCAAAGAGGGAAATGACGGTGTGGCTCTTGAGTCGTCTCTCTAGGAGGGGCATTCGATAGTTCTCTAATTTCCATGTTTGGTCTTAATGGGGGTGTGGGTGGTGGTGTCCGGGACTCCATAACCTCCATTCTCTTCTAGAGGCTAGCCACCGAATCCGAAATTTGCTTCAACAAGTTGAACATTTCTAGGGAAATGGGTTCGCTCCATGCGATTTGCTAGGGCTATTGAAGCTAGACATGCTTCACAACAATTAACAACAAGGAAAGTGTTGATGTTAGTGATAAATAAACTCTCACAAGTGTTTGTTTTCCTCTCTAAGTGGTGTTTGTCGTTGTCGTAGCTTCTTGAGAAAGTTGCTTTGTAAGGATTAACCCTTTTAGGTTGATGTCCTAGCTTTAGCTTGATAATTCTACGGCCCCTTGGTGTAGGGTAGGTTAAAAGTTAAGGTAGCACATAACAAAGACTTTTAGAAAGGAAAATTTACTCCAAAGGAACAAGGATGACTCGAATCAAACTTAGGACTAGAGAAAGAAGAAAGGATGATAACACATAGAAGAAGGCTAGAAAAGTAGGTGAGAGATGATAGACTTATAGTAAGCTTACCTCCTCGCACTATGATTGACTAGGGAAGAGTTGCACCGGAAGGGGATATGGTAGGAAGATGGTAGAGGTTGGGTCGGATGGGTGGGGAAGAAGGTTGTAAATCTTTGAAGCCTTAATGAACTCACTAACAACCGTGACTCTTTCTTCTTGTTGTGGTATCTTGGACTAGTTACAAATCACATAAAATGTAAGAGCCATAGTCTTTCGGGCCGAGACGCGACCTTGCCGAGATTAGTCTTGGCCGAGATCTGCCCCTGCCGCGGCCGCGCTGTGAGGTGCCGCGCCGGCCGTGCTGCGTCCTGGCGCGCCCGCGCCTGCACACTGCCGCGCCCGCCCCGCCGCCTGCAGCCGCTTTCTTGGACTTTGTTGACTTGCTTCACTCTTTACCTTTTCTTTTGCTGGATGATTAAGATCATCTCTTTCACTTGCTTCTTCAGTCTCTCTCTCCACGCTACCTAGCTCCTTTGCTTTCCCTTGGACCTTGTTCTTGGTTTTGGAAGAATTTGTGTGAGACCTTTGGTGTTTTGGCTTGTGCAAGCTAGCTTGAGTTGTTGGGCCTGAGAAACCAGCCTTGTGGCCAGTTGAACCTTCCTGCAACCTTGGATCAGCCTTGTGGTATGATTCCTCTCTTCTTCTTCTTCTTCTTCTCTTCTTTCTTGGTTCCATTCTAGCTTAGGGATAGGTGTATGATTAGGCTGGTGTTGATGGTTGTGTTATGTGTATGTTGAACCTGCTGGGGATGAGAAAGAAGTGTAGTGATCAACTGAAGAAACGAAGAAAGACTGCAGAACCGAGTTCTGCGTAGTCGCCGCGCCCGCGGCACTGACGCCCGCGCGCCCACTGACGCGCCCGCGTCCCCTGCCGCGCCCGCGTCTAGCCTGCCGCGCCGCGCGCCACATCCGCGCGCGCGCCCGCGGTTCCTGCTTCCGCCCTGCATCCTTTGTTTTACGCAGGTGCGTCTTGTTCCGGGGCTACCTATGGATGGGTAGTTCCCTTTCCTTTCCTAGTATGAGTGGTAGTAGCATGCTAGGTATGAGTTGAGTACGATATAGTTATGCCGGTTACGGCTTTGAGGTTTACGAGTTGGAATTGATCCCATATGGATCCCTTGGGTCTAGGTGTGACCCTTGATGTGATAGGATTGTGATACGTGTATGTGTGCCTTGTATAGGCTGAGTTGTCCTCCAGTTGGAGTAGACGTTCCTGAGGTTTATCTTCGAGAGTTCTTCTGATATCGAGGTAAGTCCATAGGACTTACTTAGCTACTATCCTTATATTGGATGTATGCTTGAGTGGTGTTTGCTATATGCTTTATAGCATGATTAGGAATAGGATTACGAGTATGATTATGTTTATGATGGTCACAGACCTATCTTTATTATACTGACCGCCCATCGTAGTGGCTGTGATAACCTTTCCCTTTCATCCCGCCGTGGAGTCTGGGAGGTTCTCTGTAGTCAGGCCAGTACTGGTATAAAGGAAGGCCCCTCACCATTCCCACAGGGTACACGGGAGGTGTGCTGATACTACCCCAGCTGGTTAGAGTACTCAGAGGCGGGGATCATATTCCTCGTGTCACCTATCTTCGATATATATACATATTTTATACGATTGATTGATTCACTTATTAAAGATAATAAACCGGGTGAATGTGTGATACCATGATGAGTTTGTTATCGTTTATATGATGTGTGATTGTGCTTGCTTCTCTTATTATATGTGTATAGTTAGCTAACGGTTTCATACCGTGTTGTAGTTCCTTCGCAGGTTAGGAGGACTGAGGAGTGATCCAGTGGGGTGATCTGCTGAGGGTTCCGTACACTGGGCTTATTTGTGGGATTTTGGGTTGTTATCGTTGTACGGCTTTTGGTTTAACTTTTGTACTCAGCAGTACCATGTATACTCTTTTGACATGTATATTTATATCAGTTTCATGTTTTGTTTTAATCTGTTAGTGCCTTGTTGTAAGGTTCAGTGAAGTTGTTGTCAGGCTAGGGTCAGGATCCATTGTGAGATCCTAGCCCAGTAGCGCCTCGAGTCCTACGGATTCGGGGTGTTACAAAGTTGGTATCAGAGCCAGGTTGACAACAATGGCACTAAGTGCAATAAGTACGAATGGATAAATAAACAGAACCCGAAAAGGGGTCTGACTTTTAAAAGGTTTGGTTTCGAAATGAGTACAAATGTTTTGGGTTACCGTGTACGTGAACCATCGCCCCTCTGAAGATCTCGACAGTTTATATATAGATATTCTGTCATGATTGATTTGATACATACATACGGCATATATATAGCCTTCTAAGCTAGGTTTACGTCTTCTGCAGATGGTTCAGACTAGAACCCTCCCTGCAGCAAGACGTGGTAGAGGTAGACCCCCTCTCGGTAGAGGACGAGGTCAGGTTCCTGCTGTTGATCACGCGCAGCAGAGGGGGTACATGAGGAAGTTGCTGAGAGTGCCGTTCCTGAGAATAGGAACGAGGCTGCTGAGAGACAGGGGTCACAGAGAGCCCAGTCTGCTGATTCTGGTCGCATTTCTATGGGTAGATCAGAGTATCAGGCTCATATCAGACGTGTAGAGGAGGCTGTCAGAGCCGGCAGACGTGTCCCAGATTTACCGCACAGGAGGGACCATCTGAGAGGTCCCACACCGTTACTCAGGTACCAGCTGTACAGGTACCTGCTGCTGAGATTCCTCCGGTTCGGGAAGAGCATAGAGGGCCCAGACCAGACAGTTGGTTGAAGGCATTTCGTCAGATGGGAGTACCCCCTTTCACTGGGAGTGTGGGGTTAGAGGTTGAGCTCTGGTTAGGACACGTAGACTCAGCTCTGGAGTCTATTCGATGTCCAGCTGATAGACAGATAGAGCTGGTACAGAGTCTGTTCAGGGAGTTAGCTCAACACTGGTGGAGATCTGTACGAGTACAGGTTACCAGTTATACGCAGATGAAGACGATGATTAGAGAGCGTTTCTGCCCTGCCTCATTGAGGAGGGAGAAACTGCGGGATTTCATGGAGGCTGGGTTTGATGATGTGCCTGTTTCTGAGGCCATCAAGAGATTCCAGGAGGAGCTGCCTTGCTGGGACCAGCGGCCCTGCTGATCAGCATGTATATCTGTTTTCCCGACGTCTGAGGGATGCCACCAGGGCCTATATGGCCGGGTTTCATTGTGAGTCCTTGATGGACTATCAGGATAGAGCTTCCGATTATGAGCGGGAGCGAGCTGGACAGAGGAGAGCTTCTCAGACCGGGAGGTCTGAGAAGAGACAGCGTACCGGGCAGACCAGTGGTACTGCTGGAGCTTCTAGTGTTGGGGGTACCCAGAGACGTCAGGGTCGTTCTGTATCTGCACCGGTTACAGAGAAGGGACGACAGTGTTTTAACTGTGGAGATCCAGGGCATCTGAAAGCCCGAGTGTACGAGACCACTGGTGACGTGTTTTACCTGTGGCCGACAGGCCCATAGAGCTGTTTTACTGCCGCCAGGGCGGAGCTGCATCACAGCAGGGTTCTACTCCTGCCAGTGTACCAGGAGGGGGGCAGAGACCCACCCCAGCAGCAGACTCAGGGACAGCAGAGAGTCCCAGACCGCCCTACGACTCAGGGATCTGCTCCTGGGCCGAGTAGAGGCAGAGGCCGTGGTGGAGGCACCACTGATACCAGAGGCCCACAGGGTCGTGTTTTTGAGCTGAGGAGTGCAGAGGAGCCAGCTGCACCTACGGCTACAGGTACCATTCTGATTCATGGTTTACCTGTTAGAGTTTTATTTGATACTGGTGCTACGCACTCTTTTATTTCTGATGCCTGTGTCGAGCGTCTTGGATTAGATACAGTTGAGGGGATGCCCTTTATTGTAGGGCTACCCAATGGTAGTAGGGTCAGAGGTACTTGTGAGATTCACGGTTGTCCCATTACTGTAGGGACCCGAGTGTTATTAGTTGACTTCTTTGTCATGCCATTAGAGCATGAAGAAGTTGTTTTAGGTATGGACTGGATGGATAGACATTCCGCAGTCTTAGATGTAGGTAGGAGGACCGTTACCCTTTCTACCGAGTTAGGACAGATTGAGGTTTTCCGAGGTTGGGACCTTGGAAAGGTAGGCACAGTTATCAGTGCGATACGAGCAGCCAGACTGATTGCACAGGGTTGCGAGGCCTTCTGGTGTTATGCCATGAAGGAGGGGGAGAGTCCAGCATTAGAGGATATCCCGGTTGTTTGTGAGTACATAGATGTGTTTGCTGAGCCGTCTAGTTTACCGCCTCAGAGGAGTGTGGATTTTGGGATTGAGTTAGAGCCTGGTACGAGACCGATCTCGAAGGCCCCATACCGGATGGCGCCTGTTGAGATGCTGGAGCTGAAGAGGCAACTTGAGGAGTTGGCCGAGAAGGGCTTCATTCGCCCTAGCGTGTCCCCATGGGGAGCACCTGTCCTCTTCGTACGGAAGAAGGACGGATCACTGAGGTTATGCATTGATTACAGAGAGCTGAATAAGGTGACCATCAAGAATAAGTATCCACTGCCGCGCATTGATGATTTGTTAGATCAGTTACAGGGAGCGACTGTATTCTCCAGGATTGACCTGCGTTCCGGGTATCACCAGCTGAGGGTGAGGGAGCAGGATGTGCACAGGACAGCGTTCCGGACCAGATATGGCCACTACGAGTTTGTAGTGATGCCATTTGGGCTTACGAATGCCCCAGCCGTCTTTATGGAGTTGATGAACAGTATCTTCATCGACTTCCTGGATCAGTTTGTAGTGGTTTTTATTGATGATATTCTGGTATACTCTCGTAGCAGTGAGGAGCATGCAGGACACCTGAGGACTGTATTGCAGGTTTTGCGGGATAGAGAACTTTATGCTAAGTTCTCTAAGTGTGAGTTCTGGATGCCAGAAGTAGCATTCTTGGCTCACGTGGTTTCAGCTGATGGGATCAAGGTGGATCCAGCGAAGATTGAGGCTGTAGCAGCTTGGACGACACCGACGAACGTCAAGGAAGTACGTAGTTTCCTTGGCCTAGCCGGTTATTACAGACGCTTCGTGGAGGGTTTTTCTGTGATTGCCCGTCCACTGACGAGTTTACTGAGGAAGACTACCAGATTCGTGTGGTCTGATCAGTGCAGACAGAGTTTTGAGGAGTTGAAGAGGCGTTTGACTTCTGCTCCTATTTTGGCACAGCCAGAGAGTACTGAGGACTTTGTGGTTTACAGTGATGCATCCAAGCTAGGCTTGGGATGTATTTTGATGCAGCGAGGTAGAGTTATTGCATATGCGTCTCGACAGCTGAAGACGTATGAGGAGAACTACCCGACTCATGATCTGGAGTTGGCAGCGGTAGTTCATGCACTGAAGATCTGGAGACATTACTTATATGGTGCTACGTGTCAGATCTTCACAGACCATAAGAGTCTGAAGTACATTTTCACGCAGCGGGAATTGAATAACCGCCAGCGTAGGTGGCTCGAACTGATTAAGGACTTTGATTTAGAGATCCTGTACCATCCAGGGAAGGCGAACGTTGTCGCCGACGCCCTGAGCAGGAAGACGCCTCGAGAGCAGGCGATTGCGAGATTGACAGTTCAGCGCCAGTTGCAGAGAGATTTGATCTGGCTAGAGTTGGACATCCAGTTTCCTGATGGGGATGCCCAGCTGCGTACTTTAGAGGTTCTTCCTGATCTGTTGGACGAGATCCGACAGAAACAGGAAACCTGCCCGACCTTACAGAGGATTAGAGATAGGATGTCTCGGGACGAGGCACCACAGTTCCTGCTTGGAGCAGACGGAGTTTTGAGACGCCGTGGTCGCGTCTGTGTACCTGCTGATACAGAGCTGAGGCAGAGGATCTTACAGGAGGCTCACTGTACCCCTTACTCTGTACATCCAGGTACGAGTAAGATGTATCAGGACTTGAGATGTATATACTGGTGGGGAGGGCTGAAGCCCGATGTAGCCAGATTTGTAGCACAGTGTGCGACCTGTCAGCAGGTCAAGATTGAGCATTTCAGACCTGGGGGCGAGCTTCATCCACTTCCTGTTCCACAGAGGAAGTGGGAAGACGTCACCATGGATTTTGTGACCGGATTGAGATTGAGTCGGAGTTTTGATGCCATCTGGGTTATAGTGGACCGGTTGACGAAGACGGGATGTTTCCTTCCTATCAGAGAGACGTGGCCGGTGAGCAGATTAGCTGAGGAGTACACTAGGCATATAGTGAGACTCCATGGTGTACCGAGGACGATCGTCTCATATAGAGATGGACGATTTACCTCGAGATTCTGGCAGCAGATCCAGACTGCCTTGGGGACGAGTTTGCATTTTACGACGGCGTTTCATCCTCAGACAGATGGTCAGTCAGAGAGGACCATTTAAACTCTGGAGGATATGCTGCGAGCTTGTGTGTTGGATTGGGGACAGGTGTGGACAGATCATCTTCCGCTTGTTGAGTTCTCCTACAACAACAGCTGGCATGCATCTATTGGGATGGCCCCATATGAGGCACTGTATGGACAGAGATGTCGTACCCCGTTATGTTGGGATGAGCGGAGCAGTATGAGTGATTTAGCGCCTGATCAGATTCAGGATGATGTAGCTCGGGTAGCATTGATTAGAGAGCGTATGCTGACTGCACAGAGCCGTCAGAAGTCTTATGCTGACAGGAGGCGTAGACCTCTAGAGTTCAGGGTTGGAGCCCATGTGTGGCTGAGAGTGTCTCCGACACGAGGTGTTAGACGTTTTGGCATTAAGGGAAAGTTGAGTCCCCGATATGTCGGACCGTTCGAGATTCTGGATCGAGTTGGGAGTGCAGCATACAGATTAGCCTTGCCTCCGAGATTAGAGGGTGTTCACCCTGTGTTTCACGTGTCTCAGCTGAGGGAGTATATACCAGATCCGAGACACATTGTGAGTTATGAGGATTTAGTGGTTGAGCCGGACCACACTTTTGTAGAGCATCCGATTGCAGTCCTAGAGCGAGGTATTAGACGCCTGCGTTCGAAGGACATTCCTATGTTGAGGATACAGTGGTCGAGACGAGGACCTGAGGAGGCTACATGGGAGACTGAGGATAGTATCCAGAGGAACTATCCAGAGTTCTATGCTGGGTTAGATACATCAGTAGTATCACCGAGTAGATCTTAGTACTAGCTTGGTGAGTCTTATCTGTTTATGTGTGTATGTGCTTATATGCCATGTTGTGTTTAGTTCATGCTAGCTTGATGTGATTTATGATCTGATTAGATCTTGTATCCTGGTATGATTACTTTTATAGCTGGAGATGGTTCTCTCCTCCATGCTATTGTGATACGATAGGTTTAGTTGGAGATGGTTCTTTCCTCCATGCTATTTTGATGGACATAGTAGTGCTGGAGATGTTCTACCTCCATGCCTTCCTGTTATAGATACGTTTTGGCTAGAGATGTGCTTCCTCTATGCCTTTGGATTATGTTTATAGTTCGCTGGAAATGATGTTTCTTCCATGCCGATTTTGAGGTTATAGGTTGATACCTTATAGACGGAGAGGTGATTCCTCCGGTAGAGAGTTGTACCTCGGCTTTCGAGTCCGAAAGGTTTCTTGAGTTGTGCAAGTTTCGGGACGAAACTTCTTTTTAGGGGGGTGAGGTGTAAGAGCCATAGTCTTTCGGGCCGAGACCGGACCTTGGCCGAGATCTGCCCCTGCCGCGGCCGCGCTGTGAGGTGCCGCGCCTGCGCCGTGCTGCGTCCTGGCGCGCCTGCGCCTGCACACTGCCGCGCCCGCGCCCGCCGCCTGCAGCCGCTTTCTTGGACTTTGTTGACTTGCTTCACTCTTTACCTTTTCTTTTGCTGGATGATTAAGATCATCTCTTTCACTTGCTTCTTCAGTCTCTCTCTCCACGCTACCTAGCTCATTTGCTTTTCCTTGGACCTTGTTCTTGGTTTTTGGAAGAATTTGTGTGAGACCTTTGGTGTTTTGGCTTGTGCAAGCTAAGCTTGAGTTGTTGGGCCTGAGAAACCAGCCTTGTGGCCAGTTGAACCTTCCTGCAACCTTGGATCAGCCTTGTGGTATGATTCCTCCTCTTCTTCTTCTTCTTCTCTTCTTTCTTGGTTCCATTCTAGCTTAGGGATAGGTGTATGATTAGGCTGGTGTTGATGGTTGTGTTATGTGTATGTCGAACCTGCTGTGGATGAGGTAGAAGTGTGGTGATCAACTGAAGGAACGAAGGACTGCAGAACCGAGTTCTGCGTAGTCGCCGCGCCCGCGTCACAGCACTGACGCGCCCGCGCCCGAGCACTGACGCGCCCGCGTCCAGGCCCTGCCGCGCCCGCGTCTAGGTCCTTCCGCGCCCGCGGCCACATCCCGCCGCGCCCGCGGTTCTTGCTTCCGCCCTGCATCCTTTGTTTACGCAGGTGCGTCTTGTTCCGGGGCTACCTATGGATGGGTAGTTCCCTTTCCTTTCCTAGTATGAGTGGTAGTAGCATGCTAGGTACGAGTTGAGTACGCTATAGTTATGCCGGTTACGGCTTTGAGGTTTACGAGTTGGAATTGATCCCTTATGGATCCCTTGGGTCTAGGTGTGACCCCTTGATGTGATAGGATTGTGATACGTGTATGTGTGCCTTGTATAGGCTGTTTTGTACTCCAGTTGGAGTAGACGTTCCTGAGGTTTATCTTCGAGAGTTCTTCTGATATCGAGGTAAGTCCATAGGACTTACTTAGCTACTATCCTTATATTGGATGTATGCTTGAGTGGTGTTTGCTATATGCTTTATAGCATGATTAGGAATAGGATTACGAGTATGATTATGTTTATGATGGTCACGGACCTATCTTTATTATACTGACCGCCCATCGTAGTGGCTGTGATAACCTTTCCCTTTCATCCCGCCGTGGAGTCTGGGAGGTTCTCTGTAGTCAGGCCAGTACTGGTATAAAGGAAGGCCCCTCACCATTCCCACAGGGTACACGGGAGGTGTGCTGATACTACCCCAGCTGGTTAGAGTACTCAGAGGCGGGGATCATATTCCTCGTGTCACCTATCTTCATATATATACATATTTTATACGATTGATTGATTCACTTATTAAAGATAATAAACCGGGTGAATGTGTGATACCATGATGAGTTGTTATCGTTTATATGATGTGTGATTGTGCTCTTGCTTCTCTTATATATGTGTATAGTTAGCTAACGGTTTCATACCGTGTTGTAGTTCCTTCGCAGGTTAGGAGGACTGAGGAGTGATCCAGTGGGGTGATCTGCTGAGGGTTCCGTACACTGGGCTTATTTGTGGGATTTTGGGTTGTTATCGGTTGTACGGCTTTTGGTTTAACTTTTGTACTCAGCAGTACCATGTATACTCTTTTGACATGTACATATTTATATCAGTTTCATGTTTTGTTTTAATCTGTTAGTGCCTTGTTGTAAGGTTCAGTGAAGTTGTTGTCAGGCTAGGGTCAGGATCCATTGTGAGATCCTAGCCCAGTAGCGCCTCGAATCCTACGGATTCGGGGTGTTACATAAAATGTTGCATAAAATAAAGAACTAACAAATGATATTCTTTTTTTTAATCTTTCTTCCCTTTTCTTTTTTTCTCTTTTTTTTTCTAGTCATTTTGGCTGACGTTGGAAACTAAAACAAAAAATTACAATAAATAAAATAATAACAAACTTCTAACAACCACCACTAGATACGAAAGGGTACAATTTGGGAAAGTGTGGGCCTCTTGATGTAACAAAATAGCGGTTGAGTTAATAGTGGAAAGATGGGTAGTTTTCTTTGACTTGAGCGGGGGAGGGAGGTTTTATGAAGCTTGGTTGCCGATGAAACCGACGACTAGTGGGGCTAGGTGGATGTAGACGGCGGTGGTGGTGGCGGTATGTTTTGTGTAGGAACTAGATAACTCTTCTTCATCCAAACACAACACAAGTTAGTCAAGCAAACAAAATAAGACTCAAAACTCACAAACAAGATTGAAGAGCAAGACGCAAAGGAGAAGACTCTAGAGTTGGAATTTAAAAAGACTAGAATCACGTCCAGTCACTATCCAATGGCTGAGATTCATTCTCACTTTTTACCCTAAGACTCCTTCCTATATGATCAAAATCTTTTTTATATATATACATATACATATACATATATATATATAGCGATAAAAAAAATAATGTCATGATAAAAAATATAAAATTTAATATGTATAACATTTTGGACAATTTATAGACTAAATTTGTGTAATAATTATGTTATTTTCCCCACAAATTATTATATTTTATTTGTTGATTAATTAATATCTTCGTTCACGTTTTAAAAGTATTGCAGTCATGATTTCATTTAACGTTTATAAATAATTGTCATGTATTTATTTTATTCATATATAGCACAAAATAAACAAAAATAAATCAATATAGTGACTTATAAAAAAAAATAATCAAAAGCTCATAAATTATGCATTTATGTTTCAAAAAAACTAAATATATAGCGTAGATAGATTGAGATATGAGGCTGTTAAATAAAAAGAGGGTTAATAAGATGGCTATGTGTAATTTTAGCATTTCTTTTACACTAAAAAGTGAGTGTAGTTTGTATGTATTTGAAATTAAGTTGTACCGTAGTTACTTGACAGTTGACAGTGAAGTATATCATACTGTGATGTGAAGTTATAAGGCCAACGAAAGAATACTACACCTAAGTCGAAGCACAATACAGTCACGCGTCAGAGATACTCAGTGCTAGAGATGAATGCTACAGTTGAATGAATAAATGGAGGTGGTGCTGATTTCCTATTTGAAATTAAAGGAAGCTCGATCATATTTATCTTGTTTAAATGCTTTTTTTTTTTAAATGAAAAGTGGTCAGGTTGATCTAACTTCAAGATGTAGTTCATCTTAAAACATTCTCGCGGATAATAACACGAAGTTCGTGATCATCGTAAAAATTGGTGTTGGGCGTCAAGATTCTCAAATTGGTCAACCGGTCAACAACATAGTTTAATTTTGTGAAAAATATGTCTGAGGAGGACTTCGTCAAAGAAACGAATATTCAATCTAGAGTCGGATAAAATCATCTCGACCTCTCAATGACAGTTCCAAAGGCCTTGGAGTGCCTTGATGACAAACAAATTGTCACCCTCGATTTTGATTTTTTATTTATTTGCACTTAATAGCTTCTTGCAAGCCTAATTTAAAAGCATATATGCTTCTTCTTTTAGAACTGAGTTAAAGTAATTTTTTTGTACCAAGACTGATAACCTCCCCATTGTGGTTTCGAATAACAAAACCGATGGAGTTAATCCCCTAATCAAGTTTAGAACCATTGAAGTTAAATTTTTGAAATTCAGCCTTTGGTTTTTCCCATATAATGTTATTTTTTCCATTCGGTATTGTTGTTTTTTGGTAGTGGCCTAATGTCATAGTCATCCTCATCTTTTACATTTTCTTGCCATTCGTGGATTTGATTCTTAATGAAAGCAATTGTGTTATTAAATGAGTCAAGAAGCTCATTATTGAAAATTATTTTGTTTCTAGAAACCAGTTGTCCCACCGAATAGTAGTAAGGCACGTGGAACTCCTTTTGTCCACCTTTATCTTTAATTTTCTAAGGAATATCATTTTTTTTATTCTCATTTTTGATGTTATTTATTTTTTGAATATTGTTCTGTCAATTTTATTAATGATTTGTTTGGTAAAAGGACAATTCAAAAGTATATCAAATAAGTTCTCAAGTTAGATGGTTACACAACTCACATTTTTTAGTAATCCTAATTTTTTTTTTTACAAGTTTTGCTTTTGTTGATAAACCATTTTCGAGTAAATCACATAAGTTTTTTATTTTTGGTTGTGTGGTAAGTTTTTAAATCCAGTCAAACACATTTACAAGCTAGAGATAAACACTCATCCCATTAGCAACTGAAAAGCAAACTTCGTTGAAACCGCCATTTTGGTTGCAATGCCATGGAGAATTACTTGTTTACTTTTTTTCAAAATATCTAGGCTAATAATATTTTGGAGTTGGTTATTAATTTTATTAATATCCCGGCCCATTCCCTAGAATTATTTATATAATTACTTACTTTGGAGTTGGTATTAACTTGATTTATATTTTGAACAAATTTTAAAAATGATGATGTGGTAACCCAATTATCATATCAAAAATTGATTGTTTTTTCATTCCCGACCTTACAGATAAGTCATTTTTTAAAGTATTTAAGTTTAATTAGATTATTCTAGCTATTTCCATGAAGTTGGTCCTTTCCAATAACGAAGTAAGTCAACATTTTTCATTTATTTTTCTTCTACGACTTTTACTTACCCGTTGTCTGGTTCCACTAGAATTTTTCACAAGAGTTTTATTTGTAATGTTTTGTTCATGATGTTAACTTTTGTCAAATTGAGACCACCATTCTTCTTTGATTTACAGATTTCATCTCAATTAATAATAGATTTATGTTAATATCTTTTATTCCAAATGAATTTTTTTATAGGGTTTGTTCAACTACTCAAAAATGTGGCTAGGAAGGATAAAACTTTGCATTGTAAACATATATTTGACAGCCAAGAGCGAGTTAGCTTTTTAATTTTGTTGCTTTGTTTTTATATTAATTTTTTGATCATAATTATATTGTTTACTTGCATAGATACTCCTTCTCACTATGCACTGTTTGGGCCAGAAATCTTGAATAAAAAACAGTTTGTAGTATTGTACATATGGGGTAATTCAATCGAAGAACATGCAAGGTTTGGTTTGACATTATCGGATCTTTCATTAAAGATTGTACGTATCTAGGGTACGTACCAAATTTTCATATTTTGCTTTCTTGAAAGTCACACCAAGTTGAAAACTGAGTAATAAT
Source organism: Fagopyrum tataricum (assembly GCA_002319775.1). NCBI lineage: Eukaryota > Viridiplantae > Streptophyta > Magnoliopsida > Caryophyllales > Polygonaceae > Fagopyrum > Fagopyrum tataricum. The sequence goes on along the minus strand of CM008279.1, from coordinate 42,416,112 downwards.
TGTGGTGTTTTTCTCGATCCGAATCTCATCTACTTTCCACAAAAGCTTCAATGCTCTCTCTTATTTGCCTTTTTTTCTCTTCCTCTCACCAGAATCCTATTGGTTTATTCCTCCTCTTTGACTGTAATTTTCACCATGTCTTCGGCCCATGCATATACCTATAGTTTAATCCATCTACTTAATCAAATTTAACACAAAATCCACTACAAAGAAATGCTGCACAAAAACCTACTATATATCTCTAGGATAAATATGTATAAGCTCAACCCAATCTCTAAAGATAAATGATATATGAATTAATTTCGGATAAATATAAAGGAAACAAGTGATATTATCACCAAAATCAAGAATTTTAATTTGATGATCATTAACTCGATCAACCAAGTATGGAAACCCCTTGGGAGGCGGATATGATCATCTCGGAAATTCTCTATACAAATCTCGAGGTTTTAAGCCCTTCACAATTAATCACATATCTAGTGAAATTAACATTGTCGCTGATAGACTCGTCATGCATGGGCACAATCTACAATTAGAAGACGATGTCCTACCGGTGGACGTTGAAGACCTCGTCCGTTAGAATGCTCTAGTCCAGCTGGTTTCTAGGAACCGACTTGCCTAACCCCCTTATCTTGTACTAAAAAAGGAAACAAAATTAGTTTGATGATACAGCAATGCAGTCCATAAGCTAACAAGCTAGTGGGTTTGCACGTGCCAGACTGCATGTCTATATATATATATATAACTAAACGATAGGAGAGGCGCCGCAGATCTCTAGAACCATGGAAGAACCCGAGAAAGCATGAATTTTGTAAAGCATAATTGTTCGTCTTCGAAACTCTCGTATAATCACTTTTATACAACTTTATCCTTTCTGCTTCTTTTGTGCGAAAAGAGATTTGAAATTCAAATATATTTAAAAAAAAACTCAACGGCCTCTTTTGATTCAGCAGTGGTTCAGTATTCTCTAATCTCAAGCATCTCTATGCACCACTTTATACAATGGAGACTTAGTTTAAAGTTTGTCTGAATCTTGTGATTAAATATATATTAATTATTGAGTGCAGTGAACTGGACCTCATCCTACTCGGAAACTGAAGACTGTTTACCTAGCTTTTCTTCTTTCTCTTGTAGTTTTAATTTCAATCAAGATTATAAATTTCTGGAAAAAAAATAGATGATAGTCAGTTTAGGCAGATCTTGTGCATGTGAGTTGCCTTGAAAATGTCATGGAAGATTTGTGTAACGTGATCATGTTGGGATATTGTTTGACCATTGTCTGCTGTCGACTATTTTTAATCTGTATTTTTCCATTTTAATCAACACAGTTAATCCTTAATTACTTGTGGGCATACAGAAATGTGTGTGATGAAGAAGAGATGGTAAGAAAAAGGCAATAGAAATAGGATAGAGGTAAAGACAGGGAGGAGTTTTGAGAAATGAGCTTTCATGGATTACTGTCCTTTTCCTTCTCGAGGAATCTCTGTCCTTATTCCTTATTTATAATTTATAAAGCAGGAGAGTCACATGGAGAGGAAAGAGATGATCTTGTCAATACATATAAAAAAAACTCAATTGCTTTCAATTCTCAACGAATAGAATCTTCCTCACTTTCTAAACCCTAAATTCTCACATTCAAAACTTAGCAGATAATCAATTAATTCTAGTGAAAATAGTTTGTATTATTTTTAAAGCATTATTTAGAAATGAAAACTACAAGTCATGCAAGTATAATCAAAGTTATAAAAAAAACAGTTAAAGTCTTGCAGATCTGAAGGCTGTAAAAATTTGGGAAATAAAAAAGCAATGTGAATAAGTTGGACCTAAAGAGTCCAAATTGGTACAGTAAGACACCTGTTCAAAATTGAGAATAACAAAATTTGTGGACCTCCAATAATTTTATTAAAGATTTGAGTGTGGGAGTCAGTCAGTCACTCGAAACATGTACACAAGATGCTGCGTTTTGAAACTATATTAAGAATTTGGTTGGAAAAGAAAAGTAGTTTTTGAGTAGCAAAACCAGAAATATAAAGAAGGAACTGTCTTCTTCTTCTTCCACCACTACCTTCTTCTTTATGGCTGGAAATGGAAGTCACGAGAGTGCTTTGAATTTTGTAAAAGACAATACTCTTAAAGCTAAAACAAATATATATTATGTTATTATAACTAAATGGATTGGTCAGGAATGTTCCTTACAACCATGCATTATAAAAACTCAACATTTTATATATACTTTGTCCTTACATACTACCACTGTCATCAACTCAAACAGTCTAAACAAGTGTATACTAGTAGCTAACATGTTAGTTAAATTCAATTTTGTAGCTGTAGCTCTATAGTCATAACTTTGTTTGTAATTCAATTGGGTTATGGGGAAAGGAGTTGAGAAAGTGTGATGGCATGGATGCAAGTGCAAGCCTCAATAGTCATCCATTTTATATCTTTTTAGAAGAAAAGAAAAAGTAAAGAGTTCCACTACATCCACATCTTCCAAGGGAACAATCAGTAGCATATTAATTCTGATTGGATCTCCCTTAATAGTCAATATTAAAAGGGTTCACAACTTTTCTGACATGGTCATATGATTCTTTAATATACCCCTCCAAGACAAAGGCATCATTGTATTATAACTAGATTAGCATCATCCTCTCTCTCTCTCTATATATATAACACTCTTCAGTCTTCACTTAGTTCATCATCTGCACACAAAAGTAAAGAAAAGCAAGAAACTTGCTTATGGCATTCATGGCGGATAGGGCTGGGGATCACGACGAAATGGTGTTTTCGGTGGATTCGAACAAGGCGGTTCCGGCACCTTTCTTGACAAAAACATACCAGTTGGTCGACGATCCACGAACGCGCCATATCGTGTCTTGGGGTGAAGATGACACTACATTCGTCGTGTGGAGGCCACCCGAGTTCGCTCGAGATCTCCTCCCTAACTACTTCAAGCACAACAACTTCTCCAGCTTTGTTAGGCAGCTCAACACCTACGTACGTATTTCAAGGGAATAATTGTCTTTTTAGTATTATAAAAATATAATGAAAAATTCAATTTATGTTCAGGGTTTCAAGAAAGTAGTTGCAGATAGATGGGAGTTTGCAAACGAGTTCTTCAGAAAAGGAGAGAAGCATTTGTTATGTGAAATCCAAAGAAGAAGAACACCTCAAAACCACCACCAAAACAACCCTTTTGACAACTTTCCGCCGCCTCATTTCCTCCAACACACCCCGAACTCCGACGAGAACTCCGGCGTCGCCACGTGGCTCGACACTCCACTTCCCGTTTCCCCGAAACCGACAAACGATGTCCTGACGGCTCTATCAGAAGACAATCAAAGGCTCCGTAAACGGAATTTCATGCTCTTGTCGGAGCTGAATCACATGAAAGGGCTTTACAATGATATTATTTACTTTATTCAGAACCATGTTAAGCCTTTCCCAAACTCTAACAATGGCAGTCAGACCAGCACCGGCGGCTTTAACGCCGCCATGGCTCCCAAGCTCGTTGAGATCGATGATTCTTCCGATGACCAGGGAAGCGAGCAGGCGGTGAAGAATATTCATTGCGGGGATGACACCGTTAAGCTCTTTGGAGTTGCGCTGCAGAGCAAGAAGAGGTTTTGCGCTTAATTAGTTAGTCATTAGGGACTAATGATGATCAGCTACTTAGTTTTGACTTTGGTATCAGTTTTCTTTTTTAGTCTTTCAAGGAATGGATCGAACAAGACAAGTATTTTCTGTGTATCTGTAGATAATGAGCTTTCATATGCTGCATTGTGGATGCACTAATGCATTGATATTTTGTAGAATTTAACTATTTACCACTTAATCATACCACTCTTATGTTCTCGTAATATGAATATGTATTCATATACTAGGCAATGATATAATGGTTACCAATGTTTGTGGAGAGAAAACTTAGCTTGACATGACCATACGTGTACCGAGTCGCGCTTGCGGTTCATGGGCTCTTGAGAATGACTTTGTGCTTCTGTATGATTTTCGACTTTAAAACAAAATAATTAATATGGTGTTTAATGTGATGAGAGAATCCAAGAATTATGTTCCGCATTAACTCCAACACGCTCTTCATAAACCTCTATAAAAAGAAACTTGTCATTTTTTTAAGACATACTAACACGACACAATCCTCCTATTTTTCTTTTAAGAAATTCATCGAGAATGAAAAGTACTCAACAAGCGGTTCATTGTCTTTGATTTTAGTTGCGGTTGTATCTTAGGATTCGAATTGTCATCCATCCATCGTAATACAGGACATATTTTTAGACCAAGAAAAAAGTGTCTCACGTCTGCAATCAAACATTTCGACTTTTACATACAGTAGATGTGATTTCAGTTTCTAAACTGTATAAAATTGAGTTAATACTTTTTATGTTTTTTTAAAATATTTTTTTTACAAATGAATTCACTATATAACTTATGTAATGTTCCAATGGTAAATTCAATGAATAAAAACCGTGTGTAACTACAAATGGAAAAATAAGGCAGAAATGGGATAATTTGTATTATAAATATCAGACAATTCATGTGATTATAGTTCTTGTATTTACCCTAACACCTCCAAATGTGCATATGCTTTTGTTGGCACCTCCAACCCAGCCACATAGTTTTTTTTTTTATAAAATATCTATATAAAAAAAAGGTTTTAAAAATTTGGGAACCGGTGCCCAATTGTATTTTTTAAATTCCCCTATATTACTTTCACCCATTAAACAAAAATCAATCAATCACATCCCCTAAAAGTCATAACCTTCCACCCACATACCCATATAAATACCTATAAATACCCACTCCTTCCTTAATATGAATAGTGGAAATATGAAGGGCCTTTAAATTCAATGAATGAAAAAACTGAGCACTAGATCTTGGTGTCCACTGACCGCCGTCGAGTTGCGAGTTTTTTTCCGTTAGTCGAACAAAGACCGTACATATAGTTTTTCGTAAATATATCTTAAACTATATAGGTTCTATGAGATGTTAAGAAAATCTACATCATTTTACATGGAAAGACGGTGAGGTTAACATAACCATGGTTAAAAACTATGTGGATTTGCCAAGTTTAAAATTACAGATTTGTACAAGACTGTGCTTTATTTGCAAATTTGTGTAAAGAGTGGGGTGAGTTTGTAATCAGTGTGGTTTTAATAGGGCTTGGCAGACGGAGATCTGGGATGAAGCCCAGTGATTTGTTAATTGGGCCCAAAGCCCGCCAGACAATTGTGAAAGTAGTAATGTTGACGTTGGCTGGGTGTTATAGAATATGCATCGTCTGTCTTGGCTTCAGGACTCGATTCAACCATCAAACTATCAAAGTATTTGTAAGCAGTACAACTGTACAAGAGCAAATCTATATATATATATTTTTTTTTACGTTATAGACCCAAGTGAATGAAAACGGGTCGTGACATCACTGTTCAGCGTTGACGGGTGACTGGAGAGGTTCTTTGCGATCAGTCCACTCGGTATACAGAGTATGCAAGACCCCAATCCAGCAGTCCGCTTGGTAAATGGGGACAAAGGCGAGAGGCGGAGATCCCTCGTGCTACACAATTAGATTGAATCACCTAAATAAAGATAATAATTGGGATGTGTGTGAAATCATGGTTGTGTGTTTATTTACCGTTTTGTTGTGTTTTTGTGCTAGAAGCGTTAACTAATATTAGAATTGCTAGCTAACGGTTTTCACTATCATGTTGTAGATATATTGTACAGGGTAGGACTGTGGTGGAGTGATTTGGAGAAAGTGGTCAGCCGGATTTTATGTACTTGTTAGTCGGGTGTGGGGTTTCTTTGGTGACGAGACTCGTGTCTTTTCTTTAGATTCCGTCACGTATGTTTGATTGCTGAACTATATTTCTTTTCTTTTATGACATTTTATTTATTAAAGGCTTTATGTAGTTTCTTTATTTGTGTCTTATTGAAAGATTCGGTAAAGTTGTTGTCAAACTGTGGTCAGGACCTATTGTGAGGTCCTAATCCCGTAGCATCCTATTTAATATAAAGACAATTCAACAATCATAACTAATACTCGATATGCCTCTCACGAATGAATGCTTCAATTAGACCAAGCTAACTCGGGTCAGCTTGGCTCGTTTGGATAAACAGGCAAGGGTCTAGGACCTAGGTTTGTCCAGGACAATTTTTTTTCTTTTTTTAAATAAATACAAATTAAATATAAATGGCAGAAGGTAGGATTCAAATCATATGTTTAACAAAGTATATGTTTCAATAATCATCGGACTATATTGCCTTTGTATAATATTTTTAATTTTTTATATTTACTATCATTTTTTCCGTTTGTAAATATAAAAATATCAAACCAGAATGTGTGGCTCAATCCAAAACGAGCAAGGGTTTAGAGACAAATTTTGAGCTTAACCCGAGTCTAACCCAAACAAACGGTAAAATTTTTATTTTGCAAGGTCCGAGTTCTTCCAGGTCTAACACCAATATTTATAAGGTTCCACAACAGTCGCAACCAAAATAACAATAAGGAAAACCCCAATACTTATAAGGTTCCACACCATGTTGACATGACGCGCTTATAGTAGAGTATAAAGGTTAATTTTTCATATATTATTAAATTGTCCCTGAAATAATTTAAATTTAAGTTAATTCACTTTTAAAAAAAAATTAAAGTTAAATTGTTACAAAATTTGTCCACCACATCTTTTAACGGCTGTTGATTTTAAAATATATCGATTTTTACATATTGATTTATTTTAAGAAATAAGATCTCATAAATGTCACGATGTCATTCTCTAATATTTAATAAATTTCATTCGATTTTTATTTTAACAAATCATGAGAATGTTCACGCAAAATTTTTCAAATCTTTTATACGCTTTCAAATTAGTCCACCATAAAATACTAATCATTCATTCAGATTATCAAATTTTAAAATAATTTTACATTTCGAATAGTTATTTCCTTTTTTCATGATTAATATTTATTCAAAAATTTACTGATATTACTTTGTTAATCAAATTTGAATAATTATTGATGTATACCTAATATTTTAGTTGATTTTTTATGTTAGAAATCCTGGTATATAGGATATGATATGTAAATAAATTCGATTTGTATTTACTAAATCGTTCGAATCAGATTGTATGTGATGTGAGATTAAAGAATTTCGGGAATTAATGCATTTTTTGATGTATTTAAAAAAGATAGAGCGGGTAGCGGGAATCGACCCCGCATCATTAGCTTGGAAGGCTAGGTAGGGGTTATAGTAGACGTCTATTTTGTCTTTTTAACGTCTCTAACTTAAAAGCGAACATGAAATTTTGGTTTCATTCGACTATCAATATTTGTGTTAGTTTTAGAAGAGAGTTCAAAGATTGCGTACTTCACAAGATTGTGAAATTTTCGATGTTATTGTTCTTATTTGTTGATTATAAATTAAAATATGTTCATGTTATCTATTTAGTCGTGTGCAATAAAAATAAATAAATCCTATTTTCTACTTTATCTGAATAAAATACAATAGTTAAATATTTATACTTGAAAATTATTTGCTACTAAATCCTTGAATTTATTCTTAACAACTACATGTTAAATGAAATAGCTAAACACTTTTATCATCAGCAATTAAACAATAACTAAATCTTAATATATAATGTATATATTTTAATTATAAAGTAACAAAAACAATTGGTTTAAAAATACAACTTCATCCCACAAAATTCAAATGAAACATTCAAAATTTTTTTTTTAGTTGTCATTTTGCAATTGGTGAGATTTGAGTTTTATAATGATTCAATATTATTTAGAAGTGTTTGAATATAGTATAAACGGAACGATACAGGACGGACCTAGCGGAATGAAGAAGTTAAGACCTTATCTTGTCCCAAATATTTATTAGCGGGACCAAATTGCTATTTTTTTTTAGGAAAAATGACCAAGAATAATACCAAATATGAGAATGAACCAAAAATAATACAAACTTTAAAATTACTAGTTGGTATACAAACTATTTCATATTAAACCAATTTTGATACTAGGTGAAATTATAGCCAATTTTATTACAAAAAGTGCCCATAACTTTTTAAAATCACACAAGATCACCCTATATTTTATATTATTTTAAAAACGATACATATTATTTTTGTATACCTAACGAATTATGTAATAAAGGTTAGTTATTAATTTATTCTTTAAAATTTTAGGCCATTTATTTAAAATATAACTATATGGATGATTGAGAAGTTTTAAAATTTTTAAAATAAAATTTTGGTTAAAAGACCCATACTTGGTGATATTTCCACAAGTCTTGGTATGAAATAATAATGATTTTAAAATTTATAATTTAAAACATGAAATGAAGATCTTTTTTCCACAAATTAACGTAAAATTTATTAGTTTTAAAATTTTAAATTACACATAAATTTCAATAAGTGATATATTCTTTCATTAAATTTACCCACAAACATGAATTTCCCTCTCAAACTACCCATAAAAATATAAAACAATAATGGCACGAAACATGGGTTTATTAATCAAAATTTATTTTAAAAACTTCTTAATTTTTTAATGAATAAACTACCTTAAATATTTAAAATAAAGTAATTACTAACCTTTATTATGTGTTTTGTTAAAAGTATAAAAAATAACATCGGTGATTTTTGAAAGAAAATAAAATATAGGGGTCATTTTGGGTGATCTAAAAATTTATGGGGGATTTTTTTAATAAATTTTGCCCACAATTTACCCCGTATCAAAACTGGTTTAATGTGTAATAGTTTGTATACAAATAGTAATTTTTAAAGTATATATTGTTTTTGGTTCATACCTCATAGTTGATATTATTTTTTGTCATTTTTCTTTTTTTTAAAAAAATTCCATCAGAATTGGTACGAAAACGGGACTGGAACAGGATCAGAATTTACAAGATTTGTTTTCAACCCTTTTTATATGTATATAAATATCCATACACGGCACGGATGCTAAACTAATATTAACATAAACTAACAACGTCCCATCTACTCGATGGATGGAAAACTCTGACCCGCATTACAAAAATATAAGTTCTACATGGTATATGTAGCCAAGACAACATCAACCATGAAATGTTGGTGTAATTTATGAAAGGGTGTGTAACGTGTTACAAATACTTGCTAATTATATATCACTGAAAATCGGTCTAATATGAGACTAAATAGTATATGTTTTGAATTTTAACTATAGTGAAATATATTTTGTCTTTTTATGCTAAAGATATAAGTTTGGCATGGTATCGTCAATATTTATGATGGCATTTGAGAGCAAACAAAAACTAAAGTATGAAACAAACAAAGAAAAATGTCAGCAATTGGTTGTTCCATTCACACTGGGTTTTAGTCGCCGTTTAAATGGCACGTTTAAGCGATAAATAGGCCCACTTCCGGCCCAATAAAAACAATGTTTAAACAACTTGAAAGCAATGGATGCCCACTCTTTAGGGGGCAAACCTTTTTAATAAGATAGTGTCCTTTTGATTAAACTTGATCAAAATTAGACATGTATTATTTCGGGTCGGTTTGTCTCCCTGTCCATAATAAGGTGTTAGAGATTAGATTATGAGAGCTCGTCATCGAATTTTCTGAAAATTAAGAAAATTTGGAAAATTATCATCTCTAAGCTTATTCCTAAAAACATTTTGAATAAAAAATTTGATATCGTACGAGTTCTGTTATGATTTTATGGACTCGTAACTTAATAACACTTATACATTTTCTGTTATATGGACAAAAATATCACATACGAAATGTGCATTAAAATCCTTCATTTAAAGGTGGTTATTTTAATTCGATTTTTAGGTGTAATAGTAATCAAACCGTTTCTTATCTAAAACCAGATCCATGTATTAAGAACCTACGTTAAACATTTTAATTAATGTGTTTAATTGGAAAAAAAAATCAAAATTTTGGTGGGTGGATCGGCCTATACGTTTGCCAACTACAAAATAATCATTCATTTCACAATTGAATAATTTGGATGAAACCCACAAAAATTAATGCTCCCACTCTGTTTGACGTGTTCTTGATTTTCTTAAGATGTTCGTAAAGCTACGAATCATCAAATTTCTATGCACCTCACTTCCAAACATAAAACTAAACATATATTTGTGATCCTTGTCATCTATCATTCAAATCTACCTAAGATCCAACATTCAAAGTCACTTTTTTATTTATTTTATTTATACAAAGTAAGTGAACAAGAAGGGTAAACATGCAGAAGTTGGACCATCCTAGAACATTCTTTCAGATGAGGTCGATCTTTAACGTCCCCTGGAAGGATCCCATCGCCCATATCCTGGCAATGATCAAACTATGCGAGCTTATTTGCGAAGACGTTGATTTCCCTATAACATGTTGGACTCTAGCTTATGTATACCTTAAAATCAAAATGGAGATGTCAGAAATGATCATGTCCGCTTCCCATGACGGTTTTCAGGTCTAATTGATTGAGTTAATGAGCTCAAGATTATATCCCTCAATTTTCAATGGCGTTGAATCCTAACCTAATGGCATTTTGGAGGTCCTCTCATAGAGCAAAAGCTCCCGCTTGAAAAATAGTTTATGCTCCACATCTACCCATTCTCAAAGCAAGCGTTAAAGCATTGTGGCCGGTATCGTATGATAAAGCCAAAGGCACATTGATCCTTATAGTTTTTAGAAGCATCAAAATTAATTTTTTCAGAGTTTAAACTTGATCTCTTCCATTTACTTTTTTTTTTTTGCTTTTCGTCTTTGTTTTGGATCCCCACGAGGTATTTTTTCCTTGTTAAAAATTATTTGGTTTCTCGTAAGCCAAATGTTCCACATGTAACCACTATTTGTCTTAGTTTTGTTAGGTTGCATTTTCCTTTATCTCCACGATGATATCCATTACTTTGTGGCATGATGGGTCATAGTTGTGTAAGAGCGTTTACACTTTGTCAATTTTGATATTATGTAGTGTATATGGACATTTGAAATAGAGGTTTTTGGCACTCTATATCGGGTGCTGACAAAGTTTGCAGTGCATTAAGACCGAAACTTTTTGTTTTTCTAGGTTTTATTTTATTGAAATGCCATCAAGGGACAATTTTCACAAAAGTGTTTTTTTTTTTATTTTTACTTTTGGCATTAAATTGATATATCATATCCATGTTTTATCACCTTGTATTCCCACCTTAAGTTTTTGGATAAGATCCATTGCTGATTTGGTAGAGAACCATCATTTTTCACTTGGCGCCCAATACAACTTGTCTTGTATTTCATTTTGAAGTGGGTTGTACGTGTTGAATTTTCTAATCACATCATATGCTAGTATACTATCCAGTTGATGAATTTCGTGTTGGTTCCATCTTTTATTTGTTATAAAGTTTCTTACTAGAGCATCCGTATTGATCAACATTTTGTCATTCACCAAGTTTTCTAGAGGTTGATCGGTTATCCATCAATCTTTTCAGAATATAGTAGTTTTTTAAACTATTCGACTTTTAACTTAGATGTATGTTTAACTTTGGAACTTAGAACACAAAACAGGCTTAACATTTTCACATGTTGAATTTGAGGCATTTTTGAATATTTCTTTAGAGGAAAATATAAAAAGTTATATATATATATATATATATATATATATATATATATATATTATTAGAAAGTTTAGACATGATGTACATAATAGAATAATATGGATGAAGTGGCATATTAGTTAGGCTGTTAAATAAGAGATTAGTATAAATAACAACCTAACTCACCACTTAGGGGATGTATTCAATTCAGATTTTTAAAGATTTTGACTGAATTTTAATAATTCATAGAATTTGCTGATTCTGTGGGATATTTTAATTATATATAGAGTTAATACAAATTTTGACAGATTCTATCGGATTAATACGTGGCCAAAAGAAATTATCCATGTAGTATGACTAGTTTATATAGCAAATTTTTAATTAGTTGATATACTAACAACTTATCCATGATCAAAAGAAATCATCTAGAAAAATAACATACAATTATCAATCTATTAAAATTCACAACCAACATCAGCATTTTAATTTCTATTGTAAGTAAGATTAGATACCTACTTATCAAATAATTTCTATTGATTTTCAATCGATTACCTATTGATTTTATGATTATTTATATAGCAATATATATATATATATATATTAAAGCACATGGAAAAGTGCAATTGCACTACATAACACAAAAGATACTTTAATCATCTAATTATATATATATATCGAGACTACATAAACAAAAAAAAAAGAGTACATACGGTACAGTGTTTTTTCCGAAATCGCAGAAGTCGCAAAATGAAAAGAGAAAACTGAGAGGAACGCTCACACGTTTCTTATGACAAATCAGTAAGACGAACCCAAGCACTCGAAGTCCATACAATCTACATGACGGAAAACACGAGAAACAACTAACCTCCGACGATGCACCGAGTCGAAGTAGGGTTGTGCATCCGGTCCAGACCGGACCGGACCGGAATTTCCGGTCCCGGTCCGGACTGGTGGACCGGAATTTTTAAAAACTTGGACCAGGGACCGGACCGTAACGGTCCTGTCCATTCCAGTCCGGACCGGATTCGGACCGGAATAAAATAAAATAAAATAAAAATATATATAGTTTTGCAAATAAAAAAAATTCAAAAAGTATATATTTTTATTAAATATATACAAAATATATATGATTTTTTAAATATATATAAATTTAAATTAATAAAAATATATATATATATAAATAAATTCCGGTCCGACCCGGTTTACCGGTCCGGACCGGGACCGAACCGGAATTGGACTGGAATTTCCTAAAACCCTGGACCAGGGACCGGACCGTAATGGTCCAGTCCATTCCAGTCCAGACCGGATTCGGACCGGAATAAAACAAAATTAAATAAAATTATATATATTTTTGCAAATAAAAAAAATCAAAAAGTATATATTTTTATTAAATATATACAAAATATATATGATTTTTTAAAATATATAAATTTAAATTAATAAAAATATTTATATATAAATAAATTCCGGTCCGGACCGGGACCGAACCGGAATTGGACCGGGACCGGAATTTCCTAAAACCCTGGACTAGGGACCGGACCGTAACGGTCCAGTCCATTCCAGTCCGGACCGGATTCGGACCGGAATAAAATAAAATTAATTAAAAAATATATATATTTTTGCAAATAGAAAAAAAAATCAAATAAATATATTTTTATTAAATATATACAAAATATATATATGATTTTTTAAAATATATAAATTTAAATTAATAAAAATATATATATAAAAATAAGTTCCGGTCCGACCCGGTTTACCGTCTGGACCGGGACCGAACCGGAATTGGACCGGGACCGGAATTTCCTAAAATCATGGACCAGGGACCGGACTGGATTTGGTCCGGGACCGGACCAGTTTTCTTGTCCGGGTCAATTTTGCACAGCCCTAAGTCAAAGCACTCGAAAACGTTCAAAAACGTTGATTTGGTCGTTAGGGTTCTTTAGTGTTGTAGTTTGGCGTGAAAATCTTATGTATTGGGAGAAGACTTCCATAGGGTTTATAAGTAATAAAAATCCTACAAAATCAATGAAATAATAGATTCTTTTTAAATCAAGAAACTTTTAAATACCCTAGGAATTTTATGAAAAATTTAAAATCCTAATTGAATACCTAAAGATTTATATGGACTTTTAAAAATCTATATTGAATATCCATAGACTTTTAAACTCCAAAAAATTCATGTAAAATCTTAATTTAATATACCCCCTTAATGTAACAATCATTGTACTATCACTTGGAAACACATTATCAATACATTCATTTTCTCTGTTCTCTCTTCCGCACTACAATCTTGAAATGGTATTAGAGTCATGGAATCATCCTCCATGTTTGTGATTAATTCGATCACATACCTTCTTTTTCTTCGTGTTTATGATTAGTTCGATCAAATACCCTCTTTTCTTTGTATTTGTGATCAATTTGACTTTCTTTCCTTGGTCACATAAGCTTGAACCACTCACCACACCTTTCAGATTTGATTTCTTACGAAGTTAACAATAATGGTGGGACAAGAAATGAGGGAGCAATCTTCCATGGTAGAGCGAGTCATTCTTGGAAATTTAATGATCTTTTGTATCTATCTACATCGGATAATGTTGGTATGCAATTGGTCTCTAATTTTTTGATGGATCGAACTTCTCTTCCTGAAAATGCATTATTTATATGACCTTAGGTGCCATATTGAAATTGGGATTTGTTGATGACACTAATGCTAACCCTGATTCTGATGAGGAGAAAATTGCTCGATTGACTAGAGCATATTATATGATATGATGGCTTGTTAATTCAATGAAGAATGATATTGGTGAGAAATTTACCTATGCAGAGTCCGCTAAAGAACTTTGGGACAAAATTCTTGAAAGATACAAAGTATCTAATGCTCCTCTAATATATCAGATTCATAAAATTTTGAGTAATCTGAATCAAGAAAACCAAGGAATTTTTGTCGACTATGGGAAATTGAAAAGGTTATGAGATGAATTGCAGTCGATTTATAACTTGCCTACGTGTACTTGTAATGGAATTTCTAATTGCAACATGTACAAGGAGAACAAGTCAATAGGTACAAGGAAGTTCCATTAACCACAATCAAAATAAGAGTTTGCAAATCAAAATAAGAGTTTGCAAGTTCCAAAATTAGAGTTTGCTAGTTCAAAGTTGGCAAGTTCGGATGTTCCATCAACCACAATCAAAATTTGCTAGTTCCATGAACAGGAGAACAAAACTTGAAATATCAAGTACCCATCAACTATCTATGTTATATTACTGAAATACAATCAACACACCAAGGGAATCAATCCAAATGACCTAATTAATTTTTATTTAGGCCAATATGTACAAGGATAGAAAATCGGTAATCTCGTCGGACTTACAAGACTGAGAAACGAGAACTAGAAGTCATTAACAAGAAACTAAAAAGTAAAACTGGTAATCCCCGATGCATCACTGTGAGAGCCCTTTTCTTTTGGACCGAGATCGGACCATAGCCGAGATTGGCTTTGGCCGAGATTGGCCTTGCCGCACCCGCGGGCACGTATGCCGCCCTTGCGGCCCTGTGATCTGCCCCTGCGGGTTACGGCGGCTGCAGCCGGTTTTGCCCTGTGATCTGCCCCTGCGGGTTACGGCGGCTGCAGCCGGTTTTGTTGACTTCCTTGACCCCGTGCTTTACCTTCTTACCTTACCTTCTCTTACCTTGCTGAGCAAGGGTTTCACTTCTTCACTTCACTTCTCCAGCTACCTACGTCCACCTTGCTTATCCTTCTTCCCTTGTGAGCTTGTTCTTGTTTTCCTTGGAGTTGGCTTTGGAAGTGCTTGTGGTTGTGTGCTGATGCTAGTGTGTGTTTTGCTGTGCTTGGAAGCCAGCCTTGGTGTTTGATGATCCTCCCTACAGCCTATAACCTTCTGCAGTGGTGAGTGCTTGTTCTTCTCCTTCTCTTCTTCTTTGATTCCATCTCTTTAGCCTTAGGTTTAGATATATGTTGATCCTAGTTTGATGTTGGAACGTGTATGTGTATGTTTGTATATGGTTTTGGATGATTGAAGACGTAATTGATCAAGTGACGAGCCGAAGAGAAGCTGCGAAGTGTCGTTCTGCACTGTCGCCGCCCCCATGGCCAAGAGCCACCGCCCCCGCGGCGACCGTGCCACAGCGCCTGCGTCGTGCCAGCGCGTGCCTGCGTTCAGTGTCACCGCCCTACGACTTCCACCTGCCGCGCCCGCGCGGTGATCCTTTCCGCCCTGCGTCCGTAGTTCACGCAGGTGCGTCTTGTCCCGGGACTACCTATAGTTAGGTAGTTCCTTTCCCTTTCTAGTACGAGGGAACTAGTATCATGCTAGTACCGGTTTATGTTAAGTATGGTATAGTTATGCCGGTTACGGCTTTGAGGTTTATGAGTCGGAATTGATCCCTTATATTGGATCTAGGTGTGACCCTTTGTGTATGATAGGATTGTGATATATATCTCTGTGCCTTGTATAGGCTGTGTTGTCCTCCAGTTGGAGTGGACGTTTCTGGGTTTTGCTCGTAGTGAGATACTTATGAGATTGAGGTAAGTCC
The DNA here is from genome assembly GCA_002319775.1 of Fagopyrum tataricum. NCBI lineage: Eukaryota > Viridiplantae > Streptophyta > Magnoliopsida > Caryophyllales > Polygonaceae > Fagopyrum > Fagopyrum tataricum. The sequence goes on along the minus strand of CM008279.1, from coordinate 42,399,991 downwards.
ATAGGACTTACTTAGCTGCCATCCTTATATTGGATGTGTGCATGAGTGGTGTTTGTTATATGCTTTATAGCATGCTTCATGTTGGTCACCGACCTATGTTATATTGACCGCCCATTGTAGTGGTGTGACAACTTACCCTTTCATCCCGTAGTGGAGTCTGGGAAGTTCTCTGTACGCTAGCTAGACTTGTTATACGGGAAAGGTACTGATACCACTCCTTATGGTATACGGGAAGGTGCGCTGATACCACTCCAGCTAGCTATTGCACGCAAAGGCGAGGATTATATTCCTCGTGTCACTTATTTTCATATACTGATTTATATACTCTTGCGTGTTTAACGTTATAAAGATAATAAACCGGGTAAATGTGTGATGTCATGTTGATGTGTTATTGTTTATATGATGTGTGGTTGTGCTCTTGCCTATCTTATATTTGTGTATGGTTAGCTAACAGTTTTATACCGTGTTGTAGATCCTTTGCAGGTTAGGAGAACTGCAGAGTGATCCGGAGGGGTGATCTGCTGAGGGTTCCGTACACAGGAGCGTACTCGTGGGTTTTGGGTTATTTATACTGTACGGATTTACGTTTGACTTTTGTACTCAGTAGTACTGTGTATTACTTTTGATTCAGTATATATATATATACATCAGTTTTATGTTTTGTTTTAATCTATCAGTGCCTTGTTGTAAGATTCAGTGAAGTTGTTGTCAGGCTAGGGTCAGGATCCATTGTGAGATCCTAGCCCAACAGCACTCCGAGTCCTACGAATTTGGGGTGTTACAATCACCATATCCCAACTGTTGAATTTCTCCGATCTCACTTCTCAAGATTTGAACTTATCCTGGAGAATTCGGATTTTGGGCGGCGATTGAGGAGGGGAGGGAGCCAAAAGGTAGAGCATTGTTTCCAGCGACTAGATCTAGCTTGAGCCGGGTTCGGGTTGTGGATCCTGTACCCCGGCGGATTTTGGAGTATGTGAAAAACTATCGTTGAAGAGAGGACGACACATAAGGGATGAGGAACAAAGAAGGTTATTTATATATCACGTTAATCAATGTAGTTACATAATAGAAAAAAGAAGGGGCAATAAAAATCATTTTATAACAAAAACACTGGTATTAGGAGGAGAAGCCTTTACTTTAATGGGTTGAGAAACACTTCCGTAAACACTAAACACTAGTTTTATTGCATGCGAAGCATCTGTTAAATATTAAAACACTCTTAAACACTAGTTTAAGAGTCTTGCCAAAACACAACCTTAACTTATAAAAGTGAAGAGATCCGTTGTATTAGTTGAAGAAATCAAAAACTTTAACTAATATAGATAAATATAATTGCGATATAAATCGTTACCATTTTTTTTAATCAGACATTTTTATATTTTTACGAAGGCTAAAAATATTACACGGTAAGGTACTATATAATATTTCGAGGCTATTGTTATACTCCACCCTCGACAGATTTAATGAGGGGTAAAGTTCCGTCACAAATTTTCAATGTTATTTGGCTTTCAAACTCGAATAAAAATTATTTATTAAAAATTAAATTTGAATGTGTGATTGTGTATCTAAGTAGTCTATACAATTCTATGGTTCTCAAGTCATAAGTTTTAGAAATATTATTTTCATCCAGATTTATGTAGGTGAGATTGTTCTTTTTTCAAATAACAAAGAATTTGATGTACCGAACAAGTATTATGGTTTAAAAAAGTTGTAAAACAAAAGACTAACTGATCGTCATGAAACATCGGAAGAAAACTAGTTAAAGGAAGCATCAAACCACATACCAAAATATGAGAAACAACGTAAAGAGTATGGTAATCAAAGTCAAATGGCGGTAGAATGTAGTTGGTAAGAAAAGGTTATAAAAATAGTGCACAAGATAACACGAGGGAACAATATTATTTTATTTTATTTTGATAACGGAAGCGGTGAGGGTGGTCTATCTCCTTGAGGTAGTCCATCCTAAAGCATCATTTCGGATGAAAACACGAAGTTCGGGATCATCAGAAAAATTAGTGTTAGGTTCCGAAATTTCCAGATGGGTCAGTCAGTCGGCAACACTAGTTAATTTTTGTGAAGACATTTTTGATCCGTACTTCATCAAAAAAGCACATATCAAGTTTGGAATCGGATAAAATCATCGCGACTTTCCACGGGTAGCTCCAACAACCCGGAGTGCCTTGATAACACAAAGATTATCACCCTCAATTTCAATATTTTTTATCTGAAGTCTAATAACTTCTTGTAACCTAATTTTTACGACATAAGCCTCAACTTTTAGGACCGAATTCACTCTTGTAAGTGTTCTATGATGAAAATTTAGCAACTGATAAAGATATTTTATAAGGGCCATGATCTAGGCATCCCTATGTTATATCATATTATATTAACGAAAGTGTTCTACTACGAAGAATGTACCATAAAAAGAGGAATCCTTATTAATAAAGATCTCTTACCGATGACTAATCCCTCCGGACTGGTTGCTCCTCTTGTTGGTGTCTGTCGACTACATCCACCATCTGTACTGCGGTGTAACACGTATATATATATATATATATATATATATATATATATATATATATATATATATATATATATATATATATATATATATATATATATATATATATAATATTATATATATATATATATATATATATTGTCTCAATCAATAGGGCTTGGCATTATTATCAGGGATCCATATGGTTTCATTGTAGCAACGTCTGTTATGTCGTGTCAGGAGCTTTTTCAATAGAGTCCGGCCAAGGATAAATCTGCTTCTTTCAATGGGTTTTCAGTGTGTGGAGCTCCAAACATATTCTTTATCGTTGTGCTCAAGTTGCTGGTTCCTGCAAACAAACCTCCCCGCTCTTATGTTGGTATCTTATGTAACGAAATAAGTTCTTTTATATCTCATTTCACCTCTTGTAAGTGTTCTCATATACGCCGGTTCGGTCCAAATCGAATGCACATCCCTACATCATATGCAAAGGGGAGGGGGCGTGTCTTTTGCGGGTTTATTCGTTTCAAAATTAGTGAGAGATTATCGGAACATAATTATTTGCTAAGAGAGTGATTTTTGTCACGACATAATAACCAAGACACATAAGCTATTTTTTATTAGTTACCCTCATTATCCATGGCATTATAAAAGTCCATGGCCTACGAGTCTAGGAGAGAGACTTTGTGCATCCTTAATGTATGTGATTGGAAGCAAGAAAGTGATTGCAGCACGTCAATACTAGACAGTAGGTATGGGTTGCAAATCTAAACCGCCGGTTTAGGTTTGGCCCAAGGTCAAACCTAAACCTAAACCTAGTAAGTGAAAACCGGCGGTTTAGCTACGGTATTAAAAAAATAAATAAATAAAATTGAAAAACCGGCCCAGAAGCAACCGTCGGTTTTAACCGACGGTTTTAACCACCAAACCGTCGGAATAAAATTTTTTTTAAATAATTTAAAAAAACAGAAAACCGACGGTTTTTACCAACCAAACCGTCGGTTAAACCGTCGGTTTTCAAGTTTTTTTAAAAAAAAATTAAAAACCTATTAAATATTAACCGTCGGTAAACTGTCGGTTAAACCGTCACAAACCGTCGGTTTAGGTTTTTTATTTTTACAAACCGAAACCTAAACCTTGAACCGGCGAAAACCTAAACCGGCCAAACCTAAACCGCCGGTTTGCCAAAAGGGAGTTTGGGCCGGTTTGAAAACCGCCGGTTCGGCGGTTTGAACCAAACCGAGCCCATGTCTACTAGACAGGAGGACGATAGACATAGAATTGTAACATGCACGTTGCTATCTAATTAAATGCTTTTTTTTACTTTTACAAAAATTAAATTAAATTATCTAACTTTTTATCATGTATATTTTTAAAAAAGTGAAAAAAAAGATATTCAATAAACAAATAATAGTTTGTTTGATTTAATACTAATAGGCTCCGAATATATGGGATTACTTAGTTTTAATATAGTGGATTATTTTAACTAGAAAATATATATAGTGGATTATTGATGAATCCACCATTTCCTCTTTAAGAAGCCACGTTTCCCTACTTTTTTTTTTTTTTTAATATAAATACACAATTAGGAAGATGTTTTTGTGTTACACGGCATTCATTAAGTCACTTTCGACGGCCGACATAAATTTCCAAAATGCCACCATTCATCACTCATTTTCCCTACAGACAAAATTAATCTATATTTTTAAAAATAAAAAATCATCTTTTTTAATAATATAGGTCAAAGAACATGAATTACCTTCGTAATAAGCTTCAAAATATTCGTATCATAAGATTTCACTCCACACATTGGAAGATATTCGAATGACAAATTTCTTATGACCAATTCCAAAATAGTGAAATATATGATTTCATAGCACAACAACCCAATAAATTATCTACATACTGAATGAGCGTTGCAGGTATATCGTCTTTTTCGGCTAAATCTCTTTAGGGTTTTTGTAGATTTTTCCTCTAATGGATTGAAATCAGGGCCGACCCTGAGGGTGTGCAAGGTGAGTCACCGTTCAGGGTCTCGAATTTGATAAGGGCCTCATCCGTTTTTCTGGTGTGTATTAAATATATATTAGAGTTTAGTTAAATTTATAACAAAACATGTGTAGTCTAGTGGCTGAACGTGTATGTTGAAAACTCTGATCATGCCCCATTTATTTATCATCAATTTCTTCTTTTTTAAATAACTCAAAGCCATTTCAAGTTTTCAACCATTTGTTAAGGAAACTTTAATTTTATAAAGAATTAAGTTGGGCTATTTATCCTCACTTTTATATTACTTTTAATTTTATAGATAGTGATGTTGAGTTTGAAGTGACTTTTTTGCTAGCTAAAAAAATAATTTAGAATAAAAATAATAATTTAAGATATATTATATATATATATATTTTGTTAACTTATTTATATGAAATAAGGTGATGTTTTTATCATAAAATTTCACAAATTACTAATTTTAATTTATTAAAAAAAAGTCATTTTTATGCTTGGAGATACAATTATTTCTATATCAAATGTTAAACTATTTATAGAAAAAAGCCATTTTTATTCTTATAGTTGTAGTTATATTATATAGATTTTTATTTAAATGTTTGTTTCATGCGAGGGATTTTTATAATATTTATTAAATGTATAACTTTAAATATTTTTTCTATCAATTCGATAAAATGTAGATGATATAAAGTTTTAAATTTATCAATAGTTATTGTAAATTTTAATAATTTAAGATAAGATTTCCTAGAAAAATTTATAAAAATTTTATAACCTTTTATCTTTAACGGCCTATATTTTATATTTTTAAAATTAAAATAAAGATTGTGAATAATTTAAAAGCGCAACAAGTGAAATCAACATGAATGCAACACATCAAACTTACGTCTTCTACTTTAACTAATATAATAATAATCATAGTAGTATTAAATATTTGATAAATGATAAATATTAAAGTTTTAATTTAATTTTTAAATTTAAATTTAATATTTTTAATATATAAATTTCACACAAGGCCTCCGTAAATGATTGGCCGGCCCTGATTGAGATATGAAAACGGCTAATTGATTTGACGTATTGGGATCATAACCTAATATTCTTTATATATTGACCTAATAAAAACTCATTAAGCCTATTTGGCCAAACTTTGGTATCCACAAATTAAGCTCATACCGTTTAATTAGAGTCTACGGACTTTACTTAATCAAATCACTTTAAATAGCCCACTAACAATTAGCCATATAATATAATTGTGTATCATGTATGTAAGCCCATATTATAAGATTTATAAATAAATCTTACAATCTCCCACTTTGGCTACATATAAAAGATACAATTATATTAACCAGATTCTTTATGTGCATGTATTGACTAATTTTATATACTTCTTCTTTATTTCCCTCTGGTCCATATCATATATCAATGTAAGATCATGAAGGCATTCGTCACAATTATCGTAACTAAAATTTCCATGTTCATCATGTCAATATATTCAATGACATTGATCAAGTGTGGATGAGTGACATGAACATTACATGCAGTGTGATCTCATAACATGCCTATTTTCAACTGGTCCTACTTTATTTAGAGATCAATCCAAAAAACCAAACTTAGGTTCAGAAATATAATTTATGAATTAACTCATAAAATTTTATTATGCATAAACCGGAAGGTAGAGAACATCATTTCAAAGTCCCACTAAGTTAAGGGGATTACAAACTTGTCAAGCCTCATATGAGTAGTATGCTCATGAAATACTTTAGGAGGCAATCTCTAGATTAACGGATCCGATAATTTGAGTTTATCACTATGTGTTCTATAGAACTTGACATTTCCTGAACTTTTTCTTTCGCTGACATAAACATAATGCCAATTTATTTCTCCATCAAGGAGCTTTAGTAGGTTTTGTATTCAACTTGCATATATGTTATCACAAAATAATTTTATATGGCTGTTAAAGCTGCTAAAAGCATGTAGCCAATGACAAATATATGCAACCAAAGCGGAAGTAGCTACAAGTGTTATTTAACACTTTTTCAAGACATAGTTTTTCTAACCAACCTATAATATTAAGTTGACCGTCTTTTATCCAACGTCTACAGAATTCGAGATAAAATTATCCAATGATCTCCAAACTCTCGATTTTCGTATTATAGCATGAAATCTTTCATACTTTGCAAGGCCGCATGACTTCATGCAGTTAATAATCTGCTATACACTTCACTTTAGTCAAGCAGACTATATCCGGAAGTGTATACACCAAAAGACATTAGACTCCCTATGACAGTCGTATAGTGTATCTCTTATATCCTCAAAACCTCAAGGGTTTTCTTAGAGCATACGTTAAGACCGAAATTGATAACCTTTAGCTCTTTTGTGACAACTTAATGACATTTTGAGAATTATATAATAACATCTTTTGCCTAAACAAAAGAAGCGTCCCCAAGATCTTTTATCTCAAAACTTCTGATGAGAAATCTCTTGGTTTCAGTCAATAAGCCGATATCGTTGCAAATTGATAGTATGGTATATCATCGATATATATTTACTTACTACTCCTATTGAATTGTGAAATACATAATTTTCAACCTTATTTACAATCCATAATTCAAATCCTTAGATTCAAAACTTATAGTTGAACTGCATAAGTGTATCATCACTAGATGTAGAAACACTCTTTATTTTTATCTCATGTAACTCTAAAATCAAAATGATCCACACATGTCACTATTGTCCTAAGTGATTCATTTAATGAATATAAATGAATATTTTTATTCAATTTTATTGCATTCATTTCGAGTGAATCCTTTCAAAAACCCTTTTGACAACACGATAAAATCTCAAATGTTGTTATCCTTTATGAATTTCATCTCACCTTATAACATTATTCTATAATTGAGAATTAGAACTTTTGATAATCTCATGAAGATTCATAGATCATCAATTGATGTGCCTACTTTATCTTTTTATTTTTGGTAAATGGTAAATTTGTAGACCACCCGGTTCGATCGGCTTAACCGCTCTACGTCCGGATTGGGTAGAAAGTCGTGGCCCATTGTTGGGGGATACCCTCCCAATATCAAATTTTCCATACGTCCGGATCGGCTTAGCCTACTTATCTTCTTATTCCACATGATACGTGATATAACTTTCTGTATCCACCCAAAAACCACTTGTTCTACAAAGATATACAATGTAATCATCTAAGATTGCATACCTCATTTCTCAATAAAGTCCTTAGTGACACTTCTTGAGGTTATTGAGTTCGCTCTATGTGAAGAATCTTAGTGTTGTCATAAAGTGAATATATTTATTAAAGAGCAATTAGAAAATACATTCAAATTGCTTTCATAAACAACTTTAGAAACGAGATGCTAAACTCTTTTCTTAAGGGACAACTACATCAATAAGGATGTTCCTCAATTATTCCCCTCCAATGTCTACATCCTCAAGAAAATCTTGCATTTCCCATTTTAAAATTTATGGGCAATGAAAACATAAAACTTATACTGTACCTAAAAACAATCATAGCTGATGGTGATACTTGAATGTAATCATCAAGTGTTTTTTTGATATTGAAAGTATGTATACTTAAGAGTAAGCCAAATTAAGTAGGATGCATTCTTCATACATCGAGCGTGATATTTGCAAAAAGCAACTTTATATTTACTTATTATGCTTCTTTTGTTTTAGACCCTTAATATCTCCGCTTGTCTTTCCCCTTCCCATGAGGAGTAACCGAATGAGAACACCTTTTATTTTATCACCTTTTGTAAGGACATAAAATCTCAAAAAGTACTCATTTAGATTTTCTTAGCTCTCATCTCCTCTTGAGAAGACTCAAATGGTATACATAACGATCATATGACCTTCACAAACAAACATTCTCACGTTTAGAAGATTATATTCTCTTTGGAAAATCCGAAATCTTTAGAAGAATATATGTTTTATCCTTGACGTGAGGTTAAAATCCATACACCTAATATAATATATCCCATATTGTTCAACCTCATACGTTGTCTTTATTAGGGATACAACTTTAACTTAAGTAAGCAGATAAATAAACAATTTTACTAAAATAGAGATAAAATTTATCAATCATAATATGAATCATAATCAATCAAATACAAAGATGAATTGTACATCCTATCTCAAGATATCAAGTTAAACATCAATATCAAGTCTTTGGACATTGATATTAACTATTAGTGACACTCTTGTCGTGATACTTAAACATTGACAATAAGTCATGAGCAATAATAATATTCTTTGAATAAACTACAACCCTCATGTATAACCTTATAATTGTCACATGTTCACCACCATAAACATCTATGTAATCCGGCCAAGTTTTTATACGACCTTTGGGCTAAATACAACTCGCATGAACCAACATAGACATACCGTTTAACATTTCCTAATGAATAATCTACACAAGAGATGCAACTTTGGTGACCTCATGTTTCAACCATTTCACCTTAAAGTTAAACGTGTACAATCCAATACTTGTGTCTTGATTAATAAGAAGGAGATTGTATTCATGTACTCAAATGCATATATATATATATATATATATATATATAGCAACATAATCTACAAGAGTACAAATAGCTAGATTTTCCACCTTTAAAGCACGCATCTTAATACTCACCATCTGAATTCTCTATCACAATTCATTTACTAAATATGAGCATACACCCACAAATAAAAAGTATAAAAGAAAGTAGGTATGTATTATATCAAAACACAATTTATAACTTTATCAACTAAACCGAAAATGGGCCACATAAGTTGACAAACTAGAAACATGAAAATTTTGAGGCTCGTATTTCATAGTTACCAACCTTATGATCCAATGATCTAAATGAGAACAATACATTATAACTCTCAATAAAATAAATTCAAGAGGACACATAAATCCTATCAAGGTATAGCCTTTCTTTGGACGTGAATCAAATGAAGTACTACCCACAGGGACTTTTGTAGAAATTAAAACCTTCACATCCTTAACCCAATTGTAGAAATTAAAACCTTTATCAACTAAACCCCAAATGTGTCCCTTTCTAGTACGAAATGCTTACATGTTGTAAAAGTTATGATTTTCGAATCCTAATTAATGATGATTAAGGCGGATTAAACTTAATCATTTATGATAATATTAGGTTAACTTGTAAACGGGATGAGATTGACGAGCATTGATTCCACTGTTGTGTTTCTGGCTTGAAATTAGCCATGTGGAAAAATTTTCACTTTTTCGTTCGGGAAATAATTTTACCCTTCAGTATTATTTGGAGCATCTGGGAGCTCCAATAAATAAAGTTGCAGTTGAGATAAATGATCAGGACATCGGATATGTCTTAGATATGAATAATATGGAAAGTCAAGACGGACAAAAGAGTCGCTATTATGATACTTAGCGATTAACATATATGGCTTCAGAGAATCATAATGCCCATTTTTCAAGAAAGTTGCGGAATAATTATCCTGATAATATTCCGAATTTTTTATTTAAATTTCATAAAATTTGGAGACCGGAAAATATAACTGATTGCAATTAAATAATTTGGATAAATTTTATATATAATATTATATTGTTATATAATATTTATATATACATATGTACAGAAAGAGATTGAAACGGCTGCTGCTGTTGTAAGATTCATGAATTACAATTGCAATTTCAATTCATCTGAGTTAAAAGGAGAATGAACGACGGCTACAATGGCACGTGTACATTTCCATTCAATTGGCTTCACACGTATACATCTTCAATCAATTATTAGACATTTTCATTTCACTTTCCTCCATGTTTTAACTTACAAAGTTACTGACCATAGCCGAGAGAAAGATCCGTCGACCTCACATGCATACACTCAGTGATATATTTTTCGTCTTTGATCCATTTTCAAATCCGTTTATACCATCGAGTCCCTTATCTTGTTCTCTTCATCGTGGTACAAATTTATTTTCCGTTTACGAGCTTTTTGGTTAAACTTCCGTTTCACCGCTATATTACGCCGCCGACCACCGCGGGTCACCAGATGTTGGGTCTGCTGCCGTGCTCTTATTCTTGGCATCGCCAGGACTCTGTATCTTCTTTCGGATCGTCAACCGGGTTAGTAACGAATAAGTTATGAATTTATTCGTTTTTCGTATTGTGGGTTGCTCTAATATGACCTTAGGCTTGTCAAAATGGATAAATGAAAATTTCATTATGCTCATTATATTATTCTGGTGAACTTTGGCTATTTCCTTGTTGAGATCTGATAACAGGTTGGTTCGGAAATTGCCTGCGGACAAAACGTTATTTTGATGAAATTTAATTAATTAACTAAATGTTAATTAAAAAAATTAAGATCTCTAGAAACGTTATGAGGATAATTAAATTCAATGGAATGAATTTAATTTATTTTTAAAGCGAGAAGTTTAATATAAGGAATATGATATTCCTGACAAGTGTTGTTGAAGACTTGGGTCTACCTATAGCTAGTTGCTTTGTGAGCGTATCCAGGTAAGTCTTCGGACTTACTTAGCTTCGATCTGCAGAACTCCCGTACCGAGAGATTAGTGTGATATGATATGCTTATTATGCTTGGCTGGTATAATCTGACATAGTCTTATTTAATATTACCCGACTTGATGAAGTTAAGAATCTCTTGACGAGTCACGAGCATGATAACAAGTTAATAGGGTGAAATGGAAATGTTATAATGATGAGCATGCATGAGTTAGTAAATATAGTATATTGGTAAAGTGATTTTAAGATAACTCACAATTGTTAATGTTAAAAGCCCGACTTATATGGCGGCTTATTATTTCAAAGCCCGGCTTATATGGCGGCTTATTATGTCAAAGCCCGGCTTTTATGGCGGCTTGTTTATGTAAAGAGCTTGGCTATAATGGCAGCTCCCTATTACTTAGAGTCTACTCTTATAAAGGTTGCTTAACTATTTTATTGAGTAATGTTCCATGAAAGGATATAATAGTAAGTTAATCTTAGGAGACATTTTCTCATTAAAGGCCTAATATGTTATCAGTAGTTTATTGATGATAACATAAATTACAGGGAATTGGAAATTGATATGATAATGTGATTATGTACTATGTGATCGTGTGATTATGTCATTATATGACAATGCGATATTGAGATATGAGTTTGATATGTTATTTGTTTGTTAGGATTCTCTCGTGGATAGATTATGATCGGTGGCTAACGGTTTTAAACCGATTATTTTTAGGTAATGCTGATCATAGGAACGCTGCAAGGATGTCAGTTGTAGGATGTGGACAACTGGGGCAATGTTAAACCAAGGTTTGGTTGAAATTCTTTTGAAACTAAACGCTTGCAAGCGAGTCTTTTGTTGCATGTGTGCAACTGTCTAAATGTGTTGTTTTCAGGCTAATGTTTTAGAACAGTTGTTCAGTTGTTATGTTTGAAGTGTCATTTTGGGATAATACTAACTACATGCATGATAGTCTTATGAAAATGTTTTCTATATGACAAGTTGGATGTTTTCTTTATTTTATCGTGCTTCTTGTTGCAAGGTCCTATTTGTGAAGTTGTTGTCAGGCTAACTGATGGGACCCACTGTGTGGTCCCTAGCCTAGTGACGTATTGAGTTATTAAAAACTCGGGTCGTTACAAATTGGTATCAGAGCTTATGTTGACAACAAGGGCACATATGACTTGAGATGAGACATGATAGTTCAACCTAAATACAACCCAGTTCGGGTTGGTTTTGAAAGGAGTTTTATGTTTTGAAAAGATTTTGAAAATTACTATATGCATAGTCGGGATTGTGGGAAAATACACTGCCTTCCACTCCTCACGTGACTCCTTGTAAGTGATAGTTCTCTCTCTAATTCTTAAGATTCTTAGTACTCTGTTTAGTGTCGATGACTACTACTATAGGTAGTAGACATGTATGAGGAGAGAACAATTTCGAATGTTCTCGTTCGTCAAAGATAAAAAAAGGCAACGTAGAACAAACCGGCTAAGAGACAGGGAACTCATAGTGAATCTGCGAGTATGATAGTTAAGGCACCATGTGATAGAAGAACACGAGAGGATTTTGTTGATAGTATAAGGTCGAGATCAAGTGTTTCAACTAATCAACTTGCACGTGATAAGCATATGCAAGAGATGGTTGCTACTACCATGAAAAGAGCTATACCCGTTATAGTGCCGGATACAATTGTTGTAGCAATGAGTAACACAATGCGATGAAGGATGGAACCACGGGAGACTCCAACTGTTGTACCCCAACGCATGTGAATCATTATGTGGAACACGAGGGACATGAATAAAGTTCAGAGAAGTGGTTAAAAGCATGATGAAGAAGGGAACTTCTCAACTTCAAAGGAAGTTATGGCATGGAAGTCGATAGGTGGTTGACCATATGGAAATGGTCTATGAAGAGATCAAAGTAGTTGAGGATGACAAAGTGAGTTTGACATGAAATTTTATGCAAGAGGTAGCTATGAGTTGTTAGATCAGGAACCTCAACAACATCTCTGACTTTGATATATTCAAATAATGGATTTAACATACTTTTTCCTAACAGTAGCTCGGGATATCTTGCTAAGTGCCTTTCTAGAAACTCCTAAAGAAGATGCTCCGATAATGAAGATAATCGATAAGTTCCATGGAGAATGCACTTTGTTGGGAGATAAAACACCACCAGAAGATTAGTCGGTTCACTTGTTGTCAATCGGTTGAAGGGACATCTTCGTCACATGCTTGAACTATTTTTAGGATTGACTACAACTAGAGTATCAAGAAAAGGCTTGGGGGCTTGAAGCTATGCATCCTCATAAAAAGGAAATGGACTCAGATTAGATGTCGTTGAAGGTATACCATATGTGATGAAGTTACCTAATGGTAATAGGGAATGGTGATCTAAGGAAATTCATCAATACCCTTTAAGGTTAGGCCATGTGGATTAACCAACGGATTTCCTTATAACAAGATTGGATAGTGATGATGTAATCATAGACATGGATTGGATGATTAAGTATAAGATAAATGCGAAAACGCTAAAATTAATAATGTTAGCCAATGACGGTACTTGTCACATGTTCAAAGGAGGTGATCTTCAAGAACCACTAGTGATGATCTCGGCGATGAAAGCAAGTAAGCTGATAAGTAAAGGATGTGAAGCATATGTATGTTATGCATCGGAGAAAGAACGAAAGATCCAATTTAAAGACATTCCAGTTGCAGGCGAATTTAAGGATGTCGTTCAAGATGAATTACTTGGATTGTCACCTACAAGACAAGTTGACTTTAGAATTTATGTAGAGCTTGGAATTAGACAAATTTCTAAAGCTTTGTATAGAATGACACCCGTGAAAGAAAAAAAAAGCTTGAGTTGAAGAAGCAACCGAAGAATTGACAGATAAAGAATTTATTCGGCCAAGCGTATCACCTTGGGAGAGTCAGTGTTGTTTGTGAGGAAGAAAGATGGTACATTGAGGTTATATATTGATAGAGAATTGAATAAGATGACGATTAAGAGAAAGTATCCTCTACCATAAATTAATGATTTGGTAGATCAGTTGTAAGGAGCAAAGGTCTTCTCCAATTAATATAGATCTGCGGTCAGGCTATCACCAGTTGAAGATTCAAGAAGAGGATATCCATAAGACGGCAATCAGAACTCAGTATGGACACTACGAGTTTGTAGTTATGCAACTTGGATTAACTAACGCACCGGCTGCGTTCATGGAGCTGATGAATCGGATTTTCATTGAGTATTTGGACAAGTTTGTAGTGGTCTTCATAGATGACATATTGGTCTATTCGTGAAGTAATGAGGAACATGTAGATCATTTGAAAGCAGTTCTCCAAGTATTGAGGAAAGAGAAGTTTTATGCCAAGTTGTCCAAATGTGAATCTGGATGAAAGAAGTAACATTCTTGGGACACGTGATTACCGCAGAAGGAGTTAAAGTTGACCCATCCAAGATCGAAACCGTGCTAGCATGGGAAACACCCAAAAATGTCAAAGAGATACGTAATTTTCTAGGATTAGCGGGATACCACATATGTTTTGTTGAATGGTTTTCAATCATAGCTAGACTTATGACCAACCTACTACAAAAAAGGAAAAGTTTGTATGGACTGACAAGTGTCAAGCAAGATTCGAAGCGATAAAGAAGAGATTGACTACCGCACCTGTGTTAGCTTAGCCAAATGGAACCCTAGAGTTCATTGTTTATAGTGATGCTTCCAAAATGGGTTTGGGATGTGTTCTAATGCAGAATGACAGAGTCATAGCCTATGCATCAAGACAACTGAGGCAATATGAGCAGAATTATTCAACACACGACTTGGAGTTAGCAACAATAGTTCATGCACTTAAGATTTAGAGGCATTATTTGTTTGGAACCACGTGTAAGATCATGACAGATCACAAGAGCCTAAAGTACATTTTCAATCAAAAAGAGTTGAATATGAGACAGAGAAGATGGTTACAATTGATAAAGGATTATGACTTAGAGATACTATATCACCCTGGTAAGGCTAATGTGGTGGTTGATGCTTTGAGTAGAAAGTCTGATCAAGAAAAAGTGATCACCCGATTAACTGTACAAGTTGAGATACAAAAAGATCTGATTTGTAGTGACATTGAAATGTGGGTTCAGAAAGACCAAGGGTATGTGTGCCTCAAGACAACGAGATCAGAAGGAGAACTCTTATTAAATCTCATGCAACACCATATTCCATACATCTAGGATTGAATAAGATGTATCTAGATATTAGACCCTACTTTTGGTGGCAAGGTATGAAGAAGGATATTGTTGAGTTTGTGTCACGGTGTAAGATATGTCAACAAGTTAAGATTGAACACCAAAGGCCAAGAGAAGAACTCCAGGAGGGCTTGGTTTATGCGAAATGTGGCTTCACGGAGGGACTGTGTTTGGCATCTACTAGTTTACCAGGAAGACTTGGTTTATGGTGGTGTAATGTGGTTGTCTCTATCTGCTTCTATTCGCAACACCATGTCCAGGCTACTTGATGCAGGAGCATCTGAGAGCTTAACTTCACCACTCCGGCTGATGAAACCAACAAAGCGCATGATCATGTGGAGAGCTAGGAGGAGGTATATGCATAGACTTAGGAGATGGATCAAGTTGCATGGATCCCGACTTGTACCTCGTGGCACACATGCATGGAGACAAGGACTCGGAGGCATGATCACATGCTCTAGATGCAAGGAACGAGTAGAGCTCTTTATGCATAAGAGGAAGTGTATGCATGCACCACCATGCATATTTGAAAGCAAGATAAAGAGGAGACGATTATCTTGAGAGGAAGGACAAGCTTATGACTTTATGAGGAGATTGCTACACGAAGAGGAGCTAGAGGTCCGTACCTAACTAAGGAAGGAGAAACAGAGCCGGCCAATGAATTTTCGAGGCCCTGTGTAGATGTTTAAATATTTAAATATTAAGTTAATAACTTTATCATTTATAAAATATATTATATTACTAATTAATTATATAAGTGTATATTATATTAGTTTAAGTAGAAGATGTAAGTTTTACGTGTTGCCCTCACGTTGATTTCACTTGTTGTGTACCAAATTATTGTGTAAAAACGATTAAAAAAAGTTTAAACTTACACGATATTATAAAAGATATAAATGTAGGTGCTAAAGATAAAGGGTTATGAAATTTTTTATAAATTTTTTTGTAAAGTTTTATCTTAAAATATTTTTAAAATATATATTAATAAATTAAAAATTTTATATTATCTACTATATATGCATTTGATCAAATTAATAGAAAATAAATATTTCATGTTTATACATTTAATAAATATTATGGAAATCTCTTTCATGACACAATTATTTAACTAAAACTGATATAATGTAGCTATAAGCAGGAAAATGGCTTTTTCTATAGATAATATAATATGTATAAATAATTATATCTACAAATATTATGACTTTTTCTATAAACCAAATCATTAATTTATAAAAAAAATTTATTATAAAAACTTCACGTTAATTATATATAAATTTTTTAACATTTTATATTATCTTTATGTTTAAAATTATTATTTTTTGTTCTAAGATTGTTCTTTAACTAGCAAAAAGAATCACTTCAAGTTCAACACCACTATTTATAAAATTAAAAGTAACAAAAAATAAAAAAAATAAATAGGGGACCTTAATTATTTGTAGAATTGAATATGTGGTAAAAATAATCAGGTAAAATGATGTTGGGAGGGTAGGGCTTCACTAAATTTTTGATGTATAAATTACCAAACTTAAATATATATACTAATACATAAGCTAGAAACCGAATGAGGCCCCTTGTAAATTTGAGGCCCTGAGCGGTGGCTCACCTCGCACACCCTCAAGGCCGGCCCTGAGGAGAAGGCCGAGATCATACACTAGCCGACCGAGATCTCAACGAGTCTGTCTGAGATCACTTCCAAAGCATGGAAGACATGGACCGAGATTCGTCCAGACCATATCCACGTGATGATGGACGAGATTGGAGAGATATACTGGAAGAAAGCTTGGATAAAGAAGCTTGCGAAGAAAGAAGGTTTTGGGCTAATTTAAGTGGTTAACTTTGGCTCAACTAGCTATTTTATTTTTAGCCTATATTTGGACTTATTTTAATGGGCTTGCTTTTGTTTTGTTTTAATTATTTTTGGCTGATTAGATTAATTAGTTATGGTCTAGATATGATCATATCTTTTTATGATATTATCTTATCTTTTATTTAGTTTGGGCTCGATATTAGATTTGGCCCATAGTTTCGATTCTATCTTGTTGTAACCCTAGTTGGACGTCCCTATAGCCTATTCTTCCAGCCCATATCAATTAAATTTACATACACTAGACATGGTGCAACATGAATTGTTTTTCAACAGCCTTTCTGATGGAGGACCAACGTGAACCATTGCATGGCTCACAAGAACCATCACATAGGACTCAAGGACCCATTACAAGAGCAAGAGCTAAGGAGATCCAAGAGGCTACGTCAAGGGAGTTATTAATGCATGGCAACATGCATTAGTTATTTAATGTTCATAAAACACTCATTAATCTCTTTGTTATTTCAGGAATCAAGGGACAAGAAATGGCGGCCATGCAAACGTTGGATCATTGTGAGAAGGAGGTGGAAGTTGGAGCAAACAAGGGACAAGCAAGCATGAGAAGAGAGCTAGGAGGCAACAAGCAGCAAGCATGCCACGGAGCGGAACCAGACGAGAGCATGGAGACGGACGGACAAGCAAGCATGAGAAGAGAGCTAGGCGGCAACAAGCAACAAACACGCCACGGAGCGGAACCAGACAGAAGCATGGAGATGGACGAAACGACACGTGATGCGGCGCTCTCGGCACGGCCTTCGGCCTTTGGCTCAATGCTCTCGGCCACATGGGTAGCAAGCCCTAACTCCCGCCCGGCGCTACCGAAGCCAACGATGCCAAGCCCTTCGTCCCGCCCGGAGCCATCGGCCTCCTCGACGCCATCAGCCTCGAACCCTAATTCCCGCCCGGCGCCAACGGCCTTGAAACCTAATCTCCGCCCGGCGCCTTCGGCCACGAACCCTAATTCCCGCCCGGCCTCCCCGGCGCCTTCGGCCACAAACCCTTTTCCCCGCCCAGCGCCCTCGGTCACAAACCTTGAGTTCCGCCCGGCCTCCTCGACGCCAGCAACGTGGAGCCTTAATCTCCGCCCGGAATGGCTGACGATCTCGGTGACCCTGACGCCCAGCCAATCCGTGATCTAGAACCCTAATTTCCGCCCGACCCGTCCATTGAACCCTAAAACCCTCCCGGATGAACCCTTAAACCCGTCCGGCTGACCCGATGGGTTCCTTGGAGAAAGAAGCCTATTTTTGTGGGTTGTCTTGGTAGACTAGCGGTTATTTTGTTACTAGTGGACTACATTTTTGGGAGCTCTCTTAATTATTTTTCTTCCAAAATTGTATTTTTCTTTATTTCTTTTTGTTGCTTAGGAAGGAAGCTTGTTTATAGTCTTCTTAGTTTACTTTTCTAGGTACGTTATTTCCATTGTTAAACATTGTTCTTACTTACAAAGTAAATTAGAGAATAAAGAGCTTTGGTTGGCATTTGTTGTGTTGCAAATTGCTTGATTGAGTTTGTTTGTGTCATTCAATCTGGATTGGTGCTTCGAACCTTCACGAGTCCCTCTTTGTGCTAGCTCCGTCTTGAGAGCTTGTGTAAGGTTGTATTGGGGTTGGGTTAAAGTCCTACGTGAGCAAGGGTCTTGACTACCTTGGTCAAGGTTCTTCCATTGTCGTTCTTTGGTTCATCTCTTCCCTTGTCGTCTTCATTGTCTATATTCCCCATTCGACGTTATCATCTTCCTATTAGCCTCCAAGTTGAATCAATTGCACCTAGATCGGCTAGACCGCGTGTTATCCCGGTATCAGTTGGTATCAGAGCTCAGTTGGTACTTTTGATTCTTACTTCCCGTATAATCTTTTCTTTCTCTTGACTTCGCTTAACTATTTTCGATCATACTTGTGCTTGAGTGTTGTCAAAGTTTAGCTTCCCTCCAGGAACGCTTGGCCGGCCAATTCACTTGAGAAGAAAGCTTTGAAGCTCCACACAAAAAAAAAAAAAAAAAACGGTTACCTCATCACCCAAAACAACTTCCTTGTTGGTAGGAGAATTGAACAGCTAATTAGCCTTGCCTAAGCCGTCACCTCTCCCTACAAATCTCCAATCTAGTTCAAAGTAACCGTTACCAAAGTTAAAAAAAAGAAGAGAGCTTTGGCTTCCTCACTTGCCGGCACCATTTTTCCAAAGTCCGCTGATATGAGGATAAGCCGTAGGGGTTCCCGATCTTTCAACACCAAGAACTTAGGCTATCGAGAAGACGAAATAGGCGTGGAGATGATGAGATAGACGTGTGGATTGATGGATAAAGGATCCGATGGTTGGGATTGGATCGTGCTGGATAGTGAAAGAGCCTTCCCTTCGCAGTAGTGACTCTTCCTTTAATCTCGGCGGCCGGTAGAACGAGTTCCGGAACACAAAGAAGTTATCCGGAGTTCGAATAGCGCTCAACCTAAGCTTCGCACCGCGGCTGAACGTTTCCCCTAGCTACTAGACTAGACTGGACGTGCTTCCCACCCGTCCAGGGTTTTGAAGAGGCTTCGCACCTAATCAAGACTCGAATCCCTCGAGAAGGAAATACTGAAAAGTATCAATCTGTATATTAATCTGCATTGATGAAAATGATGTCCAGCTTGGCCTTTTATAGGCAAGATGGGACGTCTACATGGGCTGCGGGCTCGATCTTGGATCAAGCCCCGAAATGAATAAAGAAATGAAATAAAATGCGAAGCAATAAGATCGAATTTTTATGAGATAAGATCTTCTAGCTAAAAGATAAGATCAAATCTTTAGGAAATATGATCTTCTACAAAGATAAGATAATATCAAATCTTAAAAGATATGATCATATCTAGATCTTATCTAAACTAATAAAAATAAATAAAAACAAACCCACTATTAAAATTGTCAAAATACGGGCTAGAAAATAATAGATCTAATTAAGGCTTTATTTAATAATAAAATAAGCCCAACTAGAAATAATATAACGTCCAACTCTTGAAGGCTCCACGCAGCTTCTTGCACTTCCTTCGAGCTATTCTTCTGGCCCATGCATACGTGCTTTTGCATGCACGTGTATGGTTGCCTCTCTCCCAAGTGAATATCGGCCTTCTACTTGCATATCTAGGCCAGCGTCCTCTTCGCGCTTCATATGCATTCTTCTCTTCAATGGTTCTCTCCCATGCATATGATCTCCCTTTTCTTGTCCTTAAATTGATGCTCACTCCATTCTTCCTATCTTTCATGATGATGATCTCGACTCGGGCTAGGGGAGATGCTTCCGCATCAACCTCCCTTTCTTGAAAAGGATTCGTCCACGAATCCTTGATGTCGGTCCAAGATGGCATCCGATCCGTAAGAGATGAAATATGGGGCTGTAACAGTTGGTTTGATTGCTCCTCTTCTTGGCTCGTCATCTCTTCTTTCATGATCTTGGGTCTTGTTTCTTTGGCTTGCACGTCCTGAAGTTGCTCTATTTCTTCTTGTGTTGAGGACGGTGAAGATGGACTATCCGTAGGTGTTGTAGGAGGTGAAATAGGGGGATGAAGTGCTTGCTCCCTCTCTTTATTCCGTGCTTCCTCTTCCTTCACCTGATGCCGTTTTTGCTCTTCCACCTTTGCAAGATCAGCTAGAGTCATGGGTTTAAGAACAAAGCACTTTCCTTTAAATGTAAGAGCAAATCTGTTTGTGATCTCTGTATGCTCCACGTTTCTCTCATGAATCCATGGAGAACCAAATAAGATATGACATTGATGCATATGAACAACATCACATAAGATAGTATCCTTGTAAGCTCCAATCTCGAAGTGGACCTCAACTTGCTTGCCTACTTTGACTAAACCCCGATCATCTAGGCCAAATAACCTATATGGTTTGGGATGGTTTAAGGTAGATAACTGCAGCTTCTCTACCATCTCATGCTAACAAGATTGTGAGGACATTCCTTGTCGATAATTGTCTTAACAGTCCTGCCTTTAACTAGACATCTACTTTGAAACAAGATGCTAATCTGCTTCATATATTCAATCTTCAAAGCATTTCGATAATTATGGTTTGGATTCAAAGAAGAAGGTTTAGGATTACTCCGTTGACGTTCTTGCTCGGCATTTTTTTTCCCGTTATGTGCTAGTAGCCATCTTTCCATTTTTGTGAGCACCCGATCCGCTTTAATGTACATATCCATTATGCTCACACGTCCCTCTTTAAGCTCAATGGGTTTAGGAACCCTATAATTTACTCATTTTCCTGTGATGGACATTACTCAAGGCAAACTAGACTCGTCTTGCAATTTCTCAATTAAAAGGTTTATACAACAAGGCACCGTTAAATTAAATACAAAACATCAAACTGATATAAAAGTATCAAAAGGTTTATACAACGTGCTGTTGAGTACAAAAAAAACATAAATATATACATGGTCAAAAGATCCCATATCCCACGAGGACGACCCAGTGTACGGAGCTCTCAGCAGATCACCCACTCTAGATCACTCTGCAGTTCTCCTAACCTGCAAGGGATCTACAACACGGTATAAAATAGTGAGCTAACCATACACATATATGAGATGAGCATAAGCACAAGCACACGTCAGAAATACTAAACACCTCATCATGATATAACACATTTACCCAGTTTATTATCTTTATAAATATAGTCCAACTCTTAAATCGTATATATAAATATCAATATGAATATATGTGACACGAGGAATATAACCCTCGCCTCCGAGTGCAATAGCCAACTGGAGTGGTACCGGCACACCTTCCCGTGTACCCTAAGGGAATGGTGAAAGGGTCCGTCCCGTGTACCAGATCTGGCATGACTACAGAGAACCTCCCAGACTCCACTAAGGGATGAAAGGGTATGTTGTCACGGCCCTACAGTGGGCAATCACTAGACCATAGGTCGGTAATAATCATAACTCATGCTATAAAGCAGATAACACGCACACACCACTCATGCACACATCCAATATAAGGATGGTAGCTAAGTAAGTCCTATGGACTTACCTCAACCTCGGAAGTCTCAAACCCAAACGGCTCCAACTCTGGAGATCAACACTGCCTAGTAACAAGGCATAACCATATATCATACTCATATCCATCAAAGGGGTCACACCTAGACCCAAGGGATCCATAAGGATCATATCCTAACTCATAAACCTCAAAGCCCTAACCGGCATACAGATATATCATATCCTCATCATTCTATCCTCATACACATACCTAGCATGCTACTAACCCGCTCATACTAGGAAAGGAAAGGATCTACCCAACTCTAGGTAGACCCAGGACAAGACGCACCTGCGTGACGGAAAGACGCAGGGGCGGAACGGGCAACCCGCAGGTCTCAGCAATGCTCGGCCGCAGGCGCGGTGACAACGGCCGCAGGCAAGCGCATGCACGGGCGCAGGCACTGTGACACGGCTCCCGCAGGGGCGGCGGCTTCCAGGCGCGGGTGCGGCGACAAGGTACCAACAGGGGCGGCTTTGCTGGACGGCGGGGGCGGCGACAGTGCAGAAGATGATCCCGCGGTTCCTCTTCGGCTCTTCACGTGATCTACTCACGTCTTCTTCATTCCAAAGTCACATACAACCATATACATATGTCACGGGCTGAGTTTTCCCTAACTCCAAACCGTGCGGCTCTTAGCTTGTCTCGACCCCTCGTCGTGCTAAGATCAGCCTATTCCCGATGTTGCCAACGAAAGAACTTAAGATTGATGGCTAAGAGAACTTTGAAGGCTTTGTGTGGGAAAGAAAGCTTTGTATTATAGGAGAGCTTTACAATGCTTGGATGAGAGCTTGGAACTTGGATGATGCAAATGAGGGGGTGGCACTCCCTATTTATAGCCCAAGGCCACCTCCTTTATGAGAAGGTTCCGGAAGTCAATTCTCCTAGATCATTCCGGAGCCTTCCTCTCTACAACTAAACCTAAGTTTCTCTACACTTCTAGATTATTCCGTAGGGCTCTAGCCAAGCCTACGGAATTCCACACGGTCCTAGATAATTCCGTCATTCTCTAGAGTAGTCCACAATGTTCCGGAAGTTTCCACACAAGTCTACATAATTCCACTTTATTCCGGAATGTTCCTCCACCTTCCGGAATGTTCCTCCACCTTCCGGAATGTTCCTCCACATTCCGGAATGTTCCTCCGTCTTCCGAAATATTCCGCCGTCTTCCGGAATATTCTGTCGCGTTCCGGAATCCTCTTGAGTATTCTGGATCCTTTGTGATCGTCCTGGATTTTCCCGGAAGACTCCTTGTCTCTTTCGTGCCATCTTGACAAGCCTTATATACATTGGCCTTCTTTCATGCCACGATTTCTTATCCTTGTCAAAGGGTGTCTTGGTGGTGTATCTTGCCAAGTCGTCATGCCTTGCCAATTTAGGCGTTGTCACGGATGAGCGGTCCGTGACACTCTCCCCCACTTGATTTCGCAACGTCCTCGTTGCGAGTCCATGCTCAAGGTCTTCCTTCACCGTGTCAACCTCTTTCTCCAAAGAGGCATTGTTTTCCGAAGGCGAGTGTTGTGTTTCCTCCCACAACATGCCAACCTTTTCTCCTGACGGTTCCCGTTGCGTATCCTCCCGAAACGGGCTAGCCTTGCCTTCTTTGGTGTCACTAGGTGGCTTGCCGTCCTCACATGCCCTAGATGCTCTAGACTCCTCCGCTAATCTAGGAGCATTGCATGTCCTCACGGCCCCGAGCCTTGCTACCCTTTCACCCGGCTCCTCCTCGAGTGGCGACTCTTCCCTTGTCGCCTTTTGTGGGCAGTCCCGATTCAAGTGATCACCATCGCACCTAAGGCATCTAAATCGCCTCACTTTAGGAGTACTCCTTACAATTGCCCCGAGCCTAAGCGGCTCCCTTTTGGGCTCCTCTTGCTCAGCCGAGACTATAGCGGCGAGCTTGTTTTTGGTCGGGCAGTTCTTTACGAGATGTTCCTCTCCACATAAGAAGCAACTCAAGCGGCGTCGTTCCGTCTTCTCGCTCTTGTCCCTATTGAACTTTTCCTTTGGTTTTGACGAACCCTCCTCGCCCGTGCGAGACCAACTTCTTCGATCCATGTTCTGCTCGCCATCACTCCCTAATGCCTCATATTCCTTCTCCTCACTCCCACTATTACCCTTTCTCCGCCATGGATTAATTTTTTCATGACTTCGGAACTCGATAAGAGAATCCGCCTCGGTCATGGCCTCGGTAAGGGTCTGAACCTTTTGACGGTGAAGCTCTTGTCTTACCCATGGCTTGAGCCCATCCATGAATTGGAAGAAGGCTTCCTTCTCATTCATGTCTGAGATTTCCAATATTATCTCCGAGAACTCCTTCACGTACTCTCGGGCGGTCCCTCTTTGAGTGAGCCTACGAAGCTTGGCCCGGGCTTCATCGTCGGCATAGATGGGGTAGAATTGTCTCTTGAGCTCTACTGAGAACTCGGCCCAGGTGGTGATCGGGGTCCCTCCAGTCCTTTCACAAGTCCTTCTACGCCACCATAATAAAGCTATATCACCGAGGTATAGAGAAGCGGTACTTACCTTCTTTTCCTCATCCGCGATCCCCGTGACGCGGAAGTATTGTTCCATGCCCCACAAGAAGTTCTCTACATCTTTGGCGGAACGACTTCCCTTGAACGTCGTTGGTTTGGGTGCGTCCACTTTCTGCAGTGGGGCAACTCCGACAAGGCCAGCCCCCATAGCTGTCTTGCATGCCGCCAACTCCCTTATGACCGTCTCCAGCTTGTCGGTCAGCGCCTCAAACTTGGCCTTGAGAACTTCATGTTCTGCGGCAAGGGTCTTGTGGGACACGTTCATGGCCCCTTGGAACTCCCCCTTGAGTTCCTCAATAGAGGACTCCATCGTGGATTCGACGTCATCAACCCGCTTGTTGGCATCGAAGATGGAGTCCCGCATCTCGCCCACGGCCAACTCGACTTTTTCCAGCCTAGCCTCCGTGCTTGACACCACGTCCCTTGATGCATCCCTTGCGGCCTTCTTGCCTTTCTTGCTCACATCAACGACTTCCGACACACCTCCTTGGCTAGCCATCGAAACCTCCCTTTGGAACGTTGTTGGCTCTGATACCACTTGTCACGGGCTGAGTTTTCCCTAACTCCAAACCGTGCGGCTCTTAGCTTGTCTCGACCCCTCGTCGTGCTAAGATCAGCCTATTCCCGATGTTGCCAACGAAAGAACTTAAGATTGATGGCTAAGAGAACTTTGAAGGCTTTGTGTGGGAAAGAAAGCTTTGTATTATAGGAGAGCTTTACAATGCTTGGATGAGAGCTTGGAACTTGGATGATGCAAATGAGGGGGTGGCACTCCCTATTTATAGCCCAAGGCCACCTCCTTTATGAGAAGGTTCCGGAAGTCAATTCTCCTAGATCATTCCGGAGCCTTCCTCTCTACAACTAAACCTAAGTTTCTCTACACTTCTAGATTATTCCGTAGGGCTCTAGCCAAGCCTACGGAATTCCACACGGTCCTAGATAATTCCGTCATTCTCTAGAGTAGTCCACAATGTTCCGGAAGTTTCCACACAAGTCTACATAATTCCACTTTATTCCGGAATGTTCCTCCACCTTCCGGAATGTTCCTCCACCTTCCGGAATGTTCCTCCACATTCCGGAATGTTCCTCCGTCTTCCGAAATATTCCGCCGTCTTCCGGAATATTCTGTCGCGTTCCGGAATCCTCTTGAGTATTCTGGATCCTTTGTGATCGTCCTGGATTTTCCCGGAAGACTCCTTGTCTCTTTCGTGCCATCTTGACAAGCCTTATATACATTGGCCTTCTTTCATGCCACGATTTCTTATCCTTGTCAAAGGGTGTCTTGGTGGTGTATCTTGCCAAGTCGTCATGCCTTGCCAATTTAGGCGTTGTCACGGATGAGCGGTCCGTGACACATACACATACCAACATTAATCTACATCAACATACATCTAATCCTAAGCTAGGAAGAGGAATCAAAGCAAGAAAGAAGAGAAGAAGAATACATACCACACTTGTGATCCTAGGCTGCAAAGAGGATCAACAACCTCATCAGCTAGCTCTCAAGCTCAACAACAACCTCTACCATCATCATGATCATCAGCCACACACAAAGCCACACCAAAACACTTCCAAACTTTAAGGAAACCAAGAAGGAGATCAAGGAGGAAGCAAGAAGGACGTGAAGGCAGCTGGGAAAGGGTATGAAGATGCTCAGCAACCCAAATCAAAGGAATTAGGTTAAGGAAGTGAAAGAGTAAAAGCACGGGTCAAAGGTCAACAAAGCCGGCTGCAGCCGCAGGAAACCGCCGGGGCGGGTTTCCTGGCCGCAGGGGCGGAACAACAGAGGAGCCGCAGGGGCGGCCTCACAGACCCGCGAGAGCCGCTAAGGCCAAAACGGTTCCCAAAGACTAAGGCTCTTACAACCTTGAATAAAGTTAAAATGTAGCCTGAGAATAAAAAAAGGATGTAGGGTTCAAAGGAACGAAGGGCATTAAACAAGTTAAGGGAAAAGAGTATGCCCAGTTTTTCCTGAAGGGAAAATAAAAGTATATAGGGTTCAAAGGAAAGGGATTTGAATATTGCCTTGTAGGTAAACCAAAAAGGAAAGGGAAAAATTAAAATAGGGCAAGGAAAAATTAATTCAATTAGCTCCCTTTCTCTGGAACGAAAGGGTATTTTGTGTAGGAAACTCAAAAGGCCAAAAAGATGTTCAAAATCTACTCCCTTTATTTTTCTTTCCATTTTCTTTCCTATCTTGCCGAAACCCTAAAAGAGTTCGTACGGGGCAAGACGGCTGCTCCCAGGGTTGGTGGTGTTGTGGTAGTCCAGTGGTGGCAGATCGGCATTGGAAACGACGGATCTCGGCTGTTTGGGACTCAGGCCGGACTAAACACTCAGCCTGGACCAAGATTTTCAGATTCTGCTGGCGTTTGTAGGGGCGGCAGCTGCACCACGTTTCAAATTCCGGCCAGTGTGGGCGGCGGAATGGGTTGGGGACGGTGGCGTTGGAACCGTATGGAAGTCACGGTCAGTTTGGTGGTAGTCCGGCACCGTGGGTCCTGGTGGTCCGGCGTGTAGGGTGGCGGGAGTAGGCAAAGGTACAGGCTGTACGTCTGGTGGTTGCACGAGGGTTTTCCGGAGTTGTGGGTGGTGGTTGGAGGTGATTCCGGTAGGGTTGGCTCCGGGAGAGGGAGGCGCACAAGCGCCGTCCGGTCTGGTGGCGTGGGTGGTCCGGTGGCGGCGTGGGTGGCTCCGGCAATGAAAACAGTTTTCCGGTGAGGTGAGAAAAAATCTGTTTTTTTTTTGATAGGGCAGCTGCTGCTGCGGGTAGGTGGCGGCTGGGTGGTGGTGGGCGGCCGGAGATCGGCCCAGTGGTGATGAGGTGGAAGCTGTGGTGGTGTTGGGAGGGGGATAGGGCGGCGTTGGCGTGAGGCCGGCGGCACAGTGGTGGATCTCGGTCAGATTTGGCCTAGATCGGCCGATTTTTTTTTGATTTTTTATGTGCAGCGGTTGCTGCGGTAGATGGCGGAGGAACAACAAGGGTGGCCCGTGCCTAAAGAGTACGTTCTAGGTTTCCCACTAATTAGCCCTGATAGGTTTGCAATGTTTGATCCGTTACAATTTACAAGAAAAGAGAGTAATTGGATCTCAGGTGGATATATCTTTTGGGAAAAAAAATTCCGGACGCAATTTAATCTTTTTCAAGTAATTGACAATTAGATTGTGAAAAAGCAGTTGTTAACGAGAATAGAAGACTAACCATTACTCCTTCTGCCCTAATCTTTTTTTTGTTGAAACCTTCTTGACGAATCTTGGAAGCTTCGATTTTTGTTTTTGACGACGGCTGGTGTTGATTAACCTTTGCTCTGATGCCAATTTGATACAAGGATAAGCCGTAGGGGTTCCCGATCTTTCAACACCAAGGACTTAGGTTATCGAGAAGACGAAATAGGCGTGGAGATGATGAGATAGACGTGTGGATTGATGGATGAAGGATCCGATGGTTGGGATTGGATCGTGCTGGATAGTGAAAGAGCCTTCCCTTCGTAGTAGTGACTCTTCCTTTAATCTCGGCGGCCGGTAGAACGAGTTCCGGAAAGCAAAGAAGTTATCCGGAGATCGAATAGCGCTCAACCTAAGCTTCGCACCGCGGCTGAACATTTCTCCTAGCTACCATACTAGACTGGACGTGCTTCTCACCCGTCCAGGGTTTTGAAGAGGCTCCGCACCTAATTAAGACTCGAATCCCTCGAGAAGGAAATACTGAAAAGTATCATTCTGTATATTAATCTGCATTGATGAAAATGACGTCCAGCTTGGCCTTTTATATGCAAGATGGGACGTCTACATGGGCTGCGGGCTCGATCTTGGATCAAGCCCCGAAATGAATAAAGAAATGAAATAAAATGCGAAGCAATAAGATCGAATTTTTATGAGATAAGATCTTCTAGCTAAAAGATAAGATCAAATCTTTAGGATATATGATCTTCTACAAAGATAAGATAATATCAAATCTTAAAAGATATGATCATATCTAGATCTTATCTAAACTAATAAAAATAAATAAAAACAAACCCACTATTAAAATTGTCAAAATACGGGCTGGAAAATAATAGATCTAATTAAGGCTTTATTTAATAATAAAATAAGCCCAACTAGAAATAATATAACGTCCAACTCTTGAAGGCTCCACGCAGCTTCTTGCACTTCCTTCGAGCTATTCTTCTAGCCCACGCATACGTGCTTTTGCATGCACGTGTATGGTTGCCTCTCTCCCAAGTGAATATCGGCCTTCTACTTGCATATCTAGGCCAGCTTCCTCTTCGCACTTCATATGCATTCTTCTCTTCAATGATTCTCTCCCATGCATATGATCTCCCTTTTATTGTCCTTAAATTGATGCTCACTCTATGCTTCCTAGCTTCCATGATGATGATCTCGACTCGGGCTAGGTCTGGAGATGCTCCCGCATCATCCGCCCCAAGCACGAGGAAAGGGTCTATCTAGTAGGAAGTCATTCTTGTCCACAATTTCTTTCGTGTTACTCTTCTAATAAAATCTTCTTAACAAAATTTCACATACACCACCTAGTTTCTTTGCAAGCATGCCCTTGCCCATCCTCAACCCTCTCAAACGATCTTGACGCCTAGAACAAGGAGATATTACGAAGGTTAGAACTGAAATCCTAAGGAGTTGATCCTTGCAAACCGTACCTCAAGCTTGAGCAACACCAACAAGAGAGTTAGAGATACACAAGTGAGGTAAATCGTTTTCAACTAACTTTAATCCTTTCATTGTTTCGTCAGTTGTGAAGCATGTCTAGGTCCGGAAGTCCAAGTAAGGCAAGCAGTGAGACCGTCACACCCGAGATGTTTGACCTACTAAAGAAGCTCTCCGACTCCGTAGCTTCTCCAAAGGAGTGGAAACTATGAAAGCAAGAACCCCGCCTCCCCGGACGCCACCAATGAGAACCACTTACGAGTTTGGAGGTGTTCTCTGTTTTTACAGCCCTATAAACCTTTATCAATAATGATAAAGACCTATAAGTTGGTAAAACAAGGAAGGGATAGTTTTATATTTATAACCTGTAATAATTCCCTAAATAGCAACGAATCCACAGTGTATGGGTCAATCACAGTAAAGGTTAGTATTCCAGGGTCGATCTCAAGGACTGAGAGGATTAATATGCAACAATGACAAGTTAGAGAGGTAAGAAATTCTAAACAAACCAGACTACAAACTAAGGGAAAGGTAAACCATTACCGGGTAAGTCTCAGGTATTACCCTACTTAGGAAGAAATCTAAGCACATTCAACCAATAAAGGATAAACCTTTATTACCTATGATCAGTCTCTCATGTATCTATGAAGGAATATCACCGGGTAAGTCTCAATTCCAACTTAGGTTACTAGCTAGAAGGTTTCTAACTAGATTCAAGTACAAGTCAACCATTAGGATTTCAAGCAATTCAAAGCCAAAACAAAGCAAAATTCAATCCATCATAATCCAAGACATAAACAAATCCTTGTCGACCTTGGAACCACAAGGTTTTAGCCAATAACAATCATATCAAAGAACAATTAAAAGAAATAACAAAAGGGAGAGAAAAAGAACTTAACTTCAATAAATGTAAACTTGCAATCTTGACAAATCTTGAATCCAACAATGTCTTCCACACAAAACTGAATATAAAAGTCTTAATCTTTAAGCTAAACTAAAGAAGAACAATGGTGGAGAAGAAGGGAAAGGAAGGAGACGGCTCAACCCTCTAGGGCTAGCTCTGGGCGACTCCCAACACAAAAGACGGACTAAATCGGACCCTTAGAAATTATTTGGAGCTTCCCTTTTATACCCAACAACCTTCCAAAGAATGGGATGGGCTAAATCAGATCCAAAAATAAAATAAAAACGCCGAACAGAAAATCTCGGGCAAAAATCTCGGTCAAAAATCTCGGCCGAGATCGGGACCGAGATTTTACAACAGTAACTTTCCAACTCGACCGAAATTATGCATCTCGGCCCGAGATCAGGCCATCTCGGCCCGAGATCAAGGGATCTCGGCCGAGATCAGGCCAATCTCGGTCTGGTCAGACCGAGATCAAGGCCGAGATGCCATCTTTTTGTTCCTTCGTGCCTTTAGCTCGATTCCTGGTCATTTTCCGCGCACGTATGCTCGCTCCAATGCATCCACTTCGAGGCTTGATCGTCAAATACGTCGTTTTAGCTCCAAAATGTGCCAACTCACCTACAAAGCCACAAATAGTGTGTGTAGACATCTATTCTTGCAAAGTAACACTAAACAAGCATAAATGGCACAAACTAAGGCCAAAACATGAATGCGGAAAGGGGAAATCTAACTAAATGCATGAATGCAACAGGTCGATAAATCATGTTATTTAAAATACCCTATACTTATCATTGCTTATCCTCAAGCAAGTAGTAAATCTAAGATAAGATAACATGAATTATCTATGCAAAACAAAAACAAAACGTGAAGTGCTTCTAACTATGATCACCCTCAATAGTGCAAGTTTCATAGCTAAAGATATATTTCAATTAAGATCAAATGAAATAGGCATAAAAAGGATAATCATACTTTACAAGAATTTCATATTCATCATCAAAATTACTAATATCTAATATTCATGAGAAATTCAAGTTTGAACTTGCCAAGTCAAATACATATATACATAGATCAAAATGACTTAGCAAATAAAGGCCAAGAAACGTGATAAGGGTAGGATGTTCTTTAGGTCATGTGGTGCTAATCTGGGAAGAAGAAACAACACACTTCATCTTTTCAACTCAACATTCACCACCCTTGCATAATCTGCAAATTTTCTTCTTTTTCTTTTCTTTTCTTTCTTTCTTTTTTCTTGAGTGAAAGGCATTGGTGCACAGTAGCCGAAACCTTGGTGTTCAATTTCCTTCACGTACCTCACACCAAAATGCACATACCAAATCAACTCTAAGGGAATGTTTTTAAAACTAATCAGACTTTGGCAAGGCACAAACACCCGGCTTTGTGAATGGTACCGAGTTACTCATCTTTCATAGCCAACAATCCCTTATAAGCTTTTCTTTTCTTTTCCACATCACATTTCACATCCTTCAAACTTCTTCAAACAATTCACAACACAACAATTTCAGCACACACCTTCAAACTAAACATTCCTAATTCCTGGATAGGAGACAATGGATTTCATGTTGAGGGGCTAAGCATGATAAAGATAGAAGAAGAATGAAGTCGAATTGCCTAAATCATCTCTATGCAATGTATAAGAACTTATCATGAAGCTTCAACTATCCAAACTCAATCCAACTAGACAAGGTAATTTTCATAATTCACATAAAATTCAAGCAAAGTATTCAAATCTCATATGTCATAAATCAAATTGAGCTCAAAAGTTAATAATCATAGGCTCATTCACAAGCACAATACCATCATAGGGGTCATGTCATTCCTAGAAGCACATATTTTTTTTATATGCATACTAAAAGGAAACGTGTGACAAGAAAAGAAACATGCTAAAAGACTGCGGGTATCCCACCCCATACTTAAAACTCACATTGTCCCCAATGTGAAGAATAAATAGAAGTGAAAAAGAATACTCACAATGTAAAAATCAGTGATATGACACATGTAAATGAAAGTGGTAGTGGAAACAAGCGGTTGTGCAACCTCCTTCAAGCAACTATTCTTCATTACCTAAAAACCTGACAAAGACAAGACACCAAACGCGCAAAAACGCAAAAGCAAAAAGCAAAAACAAAAACAATAGCAAGAAAGGGAAAAACTCAATCCTCGCGTTGCCTCCCGAGAAGCGCTTGATTTAAGGTCTCTAGCCAGACCCAATCCCGTGGTTGTGTTAGTTCACATCAAAAACCTTGGACTGCTCATCCAGTCCTTTCAACCACTCTTCACATGACCCATAGATTTTCTTCTTGAGAACTCTCTTCATGTCCTGTTGGAAGATTCTCGCTCTTTCCAACATTGGAGGGTGGTATGGGGTAGTCTTGTGGGTTACCCCATACTTATTTGAAAGCTTCCCTTGATGAGGAAGAAGCTTCAATCTGACTTTGAGAGGTTCCTTTGGCACTGCCCTCCAGCTTTCAGGCGCAACTCAAGTAAGATGGAAGCCACAGGGACGATTTTCAGCAAATCTCAGGCAGCCATGTAAGAAATCTCGGCCAAGATTTGTAGGGATTAGGCCGAGATTTTCCTTCTACACAGGAATCTTGGCCGAGATTGGTATGATCTCGGTCGAGATCGGTATAGGGTTGTCCGATCCGTCGTCCTCCTTCGTCATCTCTTCATCTTCGATGCGCTCTTCCTTTGGATGAACCTCTTCCCTGGGAGTTAAAATGCTTTCAGATTTCTCTCTTGAACTCCGCAATTCGTTTAGCGTTCAAGGTTCATCCTTGCGAGACAATCTTCTCTCTAACCCATCATACATCCTCAATAAATTTTCATACATCAACTTTAACTAATCTTCGGGAGATTGCTGCAGAGGTTGTATTTGAGGTTGTGGGGGGTTTGAGTGTTTCTCCAAAAGGATTATAAACATAACCCTCACAATACCTCCAAGAGCCAGACCCGTTATTCCAAGTCATCTTGTACTTGAAAAATACAAAGACAGAAAGAAACCGAGATCAAAAGTAACCAGAAAGACCTAAACTATAAATAATCAAAAATAACAAATTCAACTTTCTCAGTCCCCGGCAACGGCGCCAAAAACTTGTTCGCTGTTTTTACAGCCCTATAAACCTTTATCAATAATGATAAAGACCTATAAGTTAGTAAAAAAGGAATGAATAGTTTTATATTTATAACCTGTAATAATTCCCTAAATAGCAACGAACCCACAGTGTATGGGTCAATCACAATAAAGGTAAGTATTCCAAGGTCGATCTCAAGGACTGGGAGGATTAATATGCAACAATGATTAAATATAAAATAGATCTCAATTAAAGACAAGAGGTTGAAAAAGATAAGGGAAAGAAGTCAAAAAGGGTTTTGGAAAGGGTTTTTAAGGATTCGCAATCAACTGTCACTATTGATTGAAAATGAAATAAACAAAAAGGGGAAAACAAAGATAATCAAGTTAAGGGAAGAAAATGGATTTCAAGGGTTCAAGATCATTGTTTATACATATAGATTCAGGAAGACTCATAAATATATAAGGTAGAAAAGCCACAGGGATGAACGTTTCTAGGCTGACAGTCTATTACCGGGTAAGTTTCAAGACTATCTAGTTCCAAACCAACTACCTATTACCAGGTAAGTCTCAAGTTAGAGAGGTAGGAAATTCTAAACAAACCAGACTACAAACTAAGGGAAAGGTAAACCATTACCGGGTAAGTCTCACGTATTACCCTACTTATGTAGAAATCTAAGCACATTCAACCAATAAAGGATAAACATTTATTACCTGTCTCTCATGTATCTATGAAGGAATATCACCGGGTAAGTCTCAATTCCAACTTAGGTTACTAGCTAGAAGGTTTCTAACTAGATTCAAGTACAAGTCAACCATTAGGATTTCAAGCAATTCAAAGCCAAAACAAAGCAAACTCCAATCCATCATAATCCAAGACATAAACAAATCCTTGTCGACCTTGGAACCACAAGGTTCTAGCCAATAACAATCATATCAAAGAACAATTAAAAGAAATAACAAAAGGGAGAGAAAAAGAACTTAACTTCAATAAATGTAAACTTGCAATCTTGACAAATCTTGAATCCAACAATGTCTTCCACACAAAACTGAATATAAAAGTCTTAATCTTTAAGCTAAACTAAAGAAGAACAAAGGTGGAGAAGAAGGGAAAGGAAAGAGATGGCTCAGCCCTCTAGGGCTAGCTCTGGGTGACTCCCAACACAAAAGACGGACTAAATCGGACCCTTAGAAATTATTTGGAGCTTCCCTTTTATACCCAACAACCTTCCAAAGAATGGGCTGGGCTAAATCAGATCCAAAAATAAAATAAAATCGCCGAACAGAAAATCTCGGGCAAAAATCTCGGTCAAAAATCTCGTTCAAAAATTTCGGCCGAGATCGGGACTGATATTTCACAACAGTAACTTTCCAACTCGACCGAAATTATGCATCTCGGCCCGAGATCAAGCCATCTCGGCCGAGATCAGGCCATCTCGGCCCGAGATCAAGGGATCTCGGCCGAGATCAGGCCAATCTCGGTCTGGTCAGACTGAGATCAAGGCCGAGATGCCATCCCTTCGTTCCTTCACGCCTTTAGCTCGATTCCTGGTCATTTCCCGCACACATATGCTCGCTCCAATGCATCCACTTCGAGGCTTGATCGTCAAATACGTCGTTTTAGCTCCAAAATGTGCCAAATCACCTACAAAGCCACAAATAGTGTGTAGACATCTATTCTTGCAAAGTAACACTAAACAAGCATAAATGACACAAACTAAGGCAAAAACATGAATGCGGAAAGGGGAAATCTAACTAAATGCATGAATGCAACATGTCGATAAATTATGTTATCAAGAGGTCCCTCTCACGTGGCCAGAGAGACGGGTCATCAAGGGCCATTAGGCCAAGGTAACAGACACCCCGAAGCTTTTCCTAATGCATCTAATGTCCCACCTTTTGTTGATGACTTTCAGCATCCTCAAGAGGCCGCCTTTGAAGATGATACATGGGAAGACTATCCCCAGCAATACCAACAACCTAGGCGAGGGAGAGAAAGGGAGCATGCCCGGCCTTACCCAGAACAAGATGGCCTTGGCAAGGTCAAAATCAAGATCCCCGTTTTTTAAGGAAAGTGTGATCCCGACGTCTACATGGAATGGGAGACAAAGGTTGAGCAAATATGGTTGTGTCACAACTTTAGTGACCATAAGAAGGTTCAACTTGCCGCCCTAGAATTCCAAGGATATGCCTTGGTATGGTGGGATTATGTGGTTAAAGAGAGAATTCGGACATTAGACCCCCAAGTCACCACATGGGAGCACATGAAGGCACTTATGAGTACAAGGTTCGTCCCTCCACACTACACCCGAGAGCTACGGAAACGATTGGAAAACTTGAGACAAGGCTCTCTTAGTACCGAAGAGGCCTATACCAACATGAAAGTGGCTATTGTGAAGGACAACGTACTAGAAGATGAAGAAAACACCATGGCTAGGTATCTTCGAATCCTTAACTCTAATTTGGGTAATGAAGTGGATATGTATCCCTACATGTAGTACCATGGAACAATTACTACACTTAGCAATCAAGGTGGAACGAAAGACTAAGCTGAGGAACCAAGAGCACATACCAACATATGGCGCATCCAATGCTTGGAAATCTCAAGGAAGCCGGCAACCAAGTCAAGGAAGGGAACAAGGAAGCCACCGGGAGGAAAGGAAGACGGCAGCCACGGGGCAGGAGAGTCAAAGAAGGACTACTACACCTACCACTACACCACGACCCTTGAATGAGCTTTCAAGTGGTCCTCGAGGGAGTACTTCTAACTCTACCTCTAGAACTAGGGATATTGTGTGCTTTAAATGCCAAGGTAGGGGGCACATGAGTAGGGAATGTCCTAATAGACGCACTTTGATCATAAATCACCTAGGACAATATGAGAGTGAAGATGACTTAGATTATGAGAATGAAGATGCCCTAGTTGATGATCATGAACAAAATGAAAATGATGATTGCATTGAGTATGAGCATAGTGAGTCTTTGATAGCTAGGAGGACTTTGCATGTCCAACTAGCACCATGTGAGGATAACCAACGTGAGAATCTATTTCATACTAGATATAGCATTAAAGGGAAGGTGTGTAACGTTATTATAGATGGGGGAAGTTGTTGCAATATTGCAAGCACAGAAATGGTTAACAAATTACAACTTTTGACATTTTATCACCCTAGGCCTTATAAGCTACATTGGATGAATGAGTGTGGGGAACTTAAGGTGAACAAACAAGTTAAAATCAATATGACTTTAGGATTATATGAGGATACCATTATATGTGATGTTGTGCCTATGAATGCTTGTCACTTGTTGCTTGGCCGTCCTTGGCAATATGATAGGAGAGTTGTGCATGATGATTTTTCTAATAAATATAGTTTTGAGTATAAGGGTAAAACTTTAACACTTAAGCCTATGACCCCCTTACAAATAGCCGAATATTATGAAAAGAAGAAGGTAGAACAAGAAGCCTCACAAAAATCTAAGAACCCACGGCCTAAATATAAGGAGGACAATAAAACCCATCAAACTCTCTTAGCCCAACCAACAAGTAGCTACCTTGAGTCTAAAAAGGAATATGTGGATAACTATACCTCTATGGATATACTAATGATGAGTTTGTGTAAATCTGTAGTGACCATAACCAAAGACACCAAAACTCATCTCCCTAGCTCTATCCTAGGTCTTTTAGAAGAATTTGAGGACGTTTTCCCTGAGGAGATACCGGTTGGATTGCCAACCATTAGGGGCATTGAACACCAAATAGATTTAATTCCCGGAGCCACTCTTCCTAATAGACCGGCTTATAGGATGAATCCTAAGGAAGCTCAAGAGATACAAAATCAGGTCCAAGAACTACTAGATAGGGGGTATGTTAGAGAGAGTCTAAGTCCTTGTTCCATCCCTGTCCTCTTAGTACCTAAGAAGGATAACACTTGGAGGATGTGCATTGATTGTAGAGCAATCAATAACATTACTATCAAGTATAGACACTCCATTTCACGTGTAGATGATATGCTTGATGAGTTACATGGTGCCACGATCTTTACTAAGATTGACCTTAGGAGTGACTACCATCAAATTAGGACGAGGAAAGGGGATGAATGGAAAACGGCTTTTAAGACTAAATTTGGTCTCTATGAGTGGTTAGTGATGCCCTTTGGACTAACTAATGCTCCTAGTACTTTCATGAGATTGATGAATCATATTTTGAGACCTTACATTGGCTTGTTTGTAGTGGTATATTTTGATGACATTCTTGTCTATAGTAAGTCATTGAAAGAACATGAAGAACATTTAAGAGACGTGCTTTCTACATTGAGGATTGAATACTTGTATGCCAATATGAAGAAGTGTGATTTCTATACTAACCGAGTTATATTTCTTGGATTTGTAGTGAGTGCCGAAGGATTGCAAGTGGATGAAGAAAAGATCAAAGCAATCAATGAATGACCTACCCCACGTTTGGTTGGTGATGTAAGGAGCTTCCATGGCTTAGCTACCTTCTATAGAAGATTTGTGAGAGATTTTAGTACCATTGCCGCACCACTTACGGCCTTGACCAAAATGAAGGTCCCTTTTGAGTGGAACGAGCCTCAAGAAAAGGCATTTGTGGAGTTGAAGAAATGTATCGCCCAAGCACCACTTCTAGCTCTCCCGGATTTCACTAAGCCTTTCGAGGTTGAGTGTGATGCCTCCGGCATTGGAATAGGAGGCGTCTTAATGCAAGAAGGTAAGCCTTTAGCTTTCTTTAGTGAGAAATTGAAAGTTTCATGTTTAAACTACTCCACGTATGACAAAGAATTGTATGCTTTATTTAGAGTGCTTAAAACTTGGCAACATTATCTTTGGCCTCAAGAGTTTGTTTTAAAGACGGATCATGATTCACTTAGACACTTTAGGAGCCAAGATAAGCTAGATAGAAGGCATGGTAGATGGATGGAATTTATCGAAACTTTTCCTTACATTATCAAGTATAAGAAAGGAAAAGATAATGTAGTAGCTGATGCCTTATCTAGGAGGTATACTTTGATCACCACTTTGGATACTAGGATGTTAGGTTTCACTTACATTAAGGAATTATATGTGGATGATGCAGATTTTGGAGAAATATTTCATAGATGTACCACACAAGAGCCTTATGATAAATATTTCTTGTTTGAGGGTTTTTTATTTAAGGTGGATAAGATTTGCATACCTAGATGTTCTCTTAGGTTGTTATTGGTGGAAGAAGCCCATAAGGGAGGCTTAATGGGACATTTTGGGAGGGATAAGACCTATCACATGTTGCAAACCCACTTTTATTGGCCTCACATGCTTAGAGATTTAGAACACATGCTTAAGAAATGCATTGAATGTCTTAAGGATAAATCTAGATTACAACCCCACGGTTTGAACACACCCTTACTAACGCCTAGAGCTCCTTGGGAAGACATAAGTATGGATTTCATTGTAGGGCTACCTAGGACTAAGAAGGGACGAGATTCAATCTTTGTGGTGGTAGATAGGTTTTCTAAAATGGCACATTTCATTCCATGCCATAAGACCGATGATGCCTACAATGTGGCTAACTTATTCTTCAAGGAAATAGTTAGATTGCATGGAATACCTAAAACCATTGTTAGTGATAGAGATGTTAAGTTCTTAAGTTTCTTTTGAAAAACTCTTTGGGGAAAGTTGGGAACTTTATTGTATTTTCGACCTCTAGTCATCCTCAAACGGATGGACAAACGGAAGTCACTAATAGGACCTTAACTACACTTCTAAGATCCATTTTGAAAGACAACTTGAAAGATTGGGAAGATGCCTTGCCACATGTTGAATTTGCTTATAATCGTACCATGCATTCTTCCACTTCTCTATCTCCTTTTAAGTGTGTTTATGGATTTAACCCTTTGACACCTATGGATCTCTTACCGATTCCCCAAAAGGATCGAGTAGCTTTTGATGCTTTGGAACGGGCGGAGTTGATCAAGGAACTCATGAGAAGACCAAGGCTAAGCTTGAAAAGAAAGGAGTTGAAGTGGCGGCTAGAAACAACAAAGGAAGGAGGAGATTGGTTTTCCAACCCGGAGATTTAGTTTGTTTACACCTACGGAAGGAAAGCTTCCCGGAGAAACGTCAATCTAAATTATCTCCACGGGGTGATGGACCGTTCAAAGTTCTACACCGGGTTAATGACAATGCTTATGTCATAGATTTACCGGAAGACTATGGAGTAAGCACAAGTTTCAACGTGGGAGACTTGAGCCCCTATGAAGGAGAATGTGACCAAGAAGATAATTCGGGTTCGAATTCTTCCCAAGAAGGGGTGGATGATGGAGGACCATTGCGGGAACCATTGCATGACTCACAAGAACCATCACATAGAACTCAAGGACCCATTACAAGAGCAAGAGCCAAGGAGATCCAAGAGGTTATGTCAAGGGAGTTATTAATGCATGGCAACATGGAGTTATTTAATGTTCATAAAACACTCATTAATCTCTTGGTTATTTCAGGAATTAAGGGACAAGAAATGACAGCCATGCAAATGTTGTATCACTGTGAAAAGGAGGTGGAAGTTGGAGCAAACAAGGGACAAGCAAGCATGAGAAGAGAGCTAGGCGGCAACAAGCAGCAAGCATGCCACGGAGTGGAACCAGACGGGAGCATGGAGACGGACAGACAAGCAAGCATGAGAAGAGAGCTAGGCGGCAACGAGCAGCAAGCACGCCACGGAGCGGAACCAGACGGAAGCATGGAGACGGACGGAACGACACATGACGCGGCGCTCTCGGCACGGCCTTCGGCCTTTGGCTCAACGCTCTTGGCCACAGGGGTAGCAAGCTATAACTCCCGCCCGGCGCTACCGAAGCCAACGATGCCAAGCCCTTCGTCCCGCCCGGCGCCATCGGCCTCCTCGACGCCATCGGCCTCGAACCCTAATTCCCGCCCGGCGCCAACGGCCTTGAACCCTAATCTCCGCCCGGCGCCTTCGGCTACGAACCCTAATTCCCGCCCGGCCTCCTCGACGCCATCGGCCTCGAACCCTAAGTCCTGCCCGGCGCCAACGGCCTTGAACCCAAATCTCCTCCCGGGGTCTTCGGCCACGAACCCTAATTCCCGCCCGGCCTCCTCGTCGCCAGCAACACGGAGCCTTAATCTCCGCCCGGAATGGCTGACGATCTCGGTGACCCCGACGCCCAGCCAACCCGAGATCTCGAACTAATTTCCGCCCGACCCGTCCATTGAACCCTATAACCCGCCCGGCTGACCCGATGGGTTCCTTGGAGAAAGAAGCCTATTTTTGTGGGTTGTCTTGGTAGACTAGCGGTTATTTTGTTACTAGTGGACTACATTTTTGGGAGCTCTCTTAATTATTTTTCTTCCAAAATTGTATTTTTCTTTATTTCTTTTTGTTGTTTAGGAAGGAAGCCTATTTATAGTCTTCTTAGTTTACTTTTCTAGGTACGTTATTTCCACTGTTAAACATTGTTCTTACTTACAAAATAAATCAGAGAATAGAGAGTTTTGGTTCGCATTTGTTGTGTTGCAAATTGCTTGGTTGAGTTTGTTTGTGTCAATTAATCTGGATTGGTTCTTCGAAACTTCACGAGCCCCTCTTTGTGCTAGCTCCGTCTTGAGAGCTTGTGTAAGGTTGTATTGGGGTTGGGTTAAAGTCCTACGTGAGCAAGGGTCTTGACTACCTTAGTCAAGGTTCTTCCATTGTCGTTATTTGGTTCATCTCTTCCCTTGTCGTCTTCATTGTCTATATTCCCCATTCAACGTTATCATCTTCCTATTAGCCTCCAAGTTGAATCAATTGCACTTGGATTGGCTAGACCGCGTGTTATCCCGGTATCACTTTCTCTTCCCAAGCTTGGATACTTCCTTTTTAACATGTTCTTAATCTTAATTGGCCTGCCTCTTGTCCTTATAGGATTGACAAAGTCATCACCGTCAGACTCTTCTTCAACAACTTTTTTAGAAGTACCCTTTTTGAGTCTGACTAAATAATAGAATATAAAGTTGAAAGAACAATGTTTAATACAAGAAAAAATTGTAATGATTGTAAGACACACACAAGTATAATATATACTCATTACTTAAGCACAATGTAAAAACGGTAAATAAGAAATGCATATGTGGCAACATAATTATGATATGAATATACATAAGCCCACTTAATGTATATACATTTATCATGAGTGATCAATAAATGCATAAGGACAATGTAAAATCAGTACATAAGCCAAATGACAAAGAATGTATTTGTGTTAACAAAGTATAATGTATAATCAGTACGTAAACACAGTGTCAAAACAGTACATAAGACATGCATATGTAGTAACATAATAATAAAATGAATATGCATAAGTATTATATATATGCTTAGACATTTAGCATGCATGTGCAATACATAAGGACAATAGAAAATCTATACATAAGCCTAATGTTAAAGAAAGCATATGTGTTAACATAAGTATAATTTGAATAAATATAAACAGTCTAATGCACACATAATAATTATGCATGATGGATACACTAGGACACAAAAAACCAGTACATAAGGCAAATATAAAAACAATACAAAAGAAAACATCATTCATAATTACCTTGTAGCTCCTTTTTTCTTCTTGTCATCATAAAAGGACGATGTACCTGAATATTACATAATTCAAATCCGTGTTGAAATAAAAAGTCTAGTCTTTCATCATCAAATCTTCCTCCCACCAATCAGAATCATCATTTTCAACATATCCCTTGACAGTCTTGATGTTGTCTTTTGTAAGGCTATCCACCAAGACTTTGATGTCAGAATATCCAGGGAACATTTTGACCTACAAGGACTTGGACACCCACTTGTTACACAGGTTATTGGTAGGAGTATCTGAAATAGTTGCAAATTCTAGTGCAAGCTTCGGTATATAGTGGAATGCAAGGATTTGGAACAATAAAATGAGTTAAGATATTGGTCAAAATAATTTAACTTAAACTTACAGAAATATTCATGTGAATACACAATTTACTTGAAGTGCAATAGAAAATCTTCCAATATTATATCCACCACTAGACCTTTCTTTACCGGCCTCGCAGGACTGCAAGAATCTCTTAGTTTGTAGGAATGAGTGGCGACCTCATGGGTAAGAATCAAAAAACAAACAAGTCACTAACAAGATTGATGGTTTGTTGGTTAACCATCGTCTTTTTGTCTTTCGAGGATATAACTCTGATCCTTCAACAAATATTATATATTAGAGTCATTTTATACTTAAATTCATAATTTTGAGGCTCCTTTTCAAATACTTTTTCCAGGTGACCATTTGTACATCTGTCACACCTTACAACAGTACGCATATCTACATCAACAATACTTTCGGCCTCCTTGATGCCGTCATCCCCGCATCTAAGTCTTATAATCTCAAAAAACTCAGTCAAGATAAACCGGAGAAGAACATTGTTGATGGCAAACCACGTTGAGTGGTTTCTCATAGTTATGACTTTCCTCATGAGCATCAAGTGTATAATCCGATTACACATCTTCAATTTGGTACCCATGGCTATAATAGGACTGAAAACACTTTTTTCAATTCTATCTATATGAACTTCTGACAATTTCTCC
This sequence comes from Fagopyrum tataricum, assembly GCA_002319775.1. Lineage (NCBI taxonomy): Eukaryota > Viridiplantae > Streptophyta > Magnoliopsida > Caryophyllales > Polygonaceae > Fagopyrum > Fagopyrum tataricum. Next base: position 42,357,071 of record CM008279.1, on the reverse strand, counting down.
AAGATGCGGGGGATGAGATACATCCGACTATAACAACTTATCCTAACAAAAACATTTGAATCTGTCTCTGACTATCGATAAGTAAACTTCAAAATAAAACCAAATATGAACCTTAGAAGTCAGCTGCACATAGATGAAATTTAGTATATTTGACAAAATACCCAAAGTAATAAAAATTCAATACACAAATAAAATACACAACAAAATATGAACATTACATAAAACATCATACACAATCTTTACAAAAACAGTATATGAGTCTTATCAATAGAATATTATATAACACAAATAAGTTAATCACACAATACTAACAATACACCTACATAAACATGAAAAGAAAATAATTGAAATAATAAATAATAGTTACAAAATAGTCAAGCACAATCGTTGCATAACCCAATTTATATACAATATATATATCATACACAATACATACATAAGACTACATCAAGTGAACACACATAATAACACAGATACTAAATAATCAGACACAATCAGGAACTTAACAATAACATGGTGAACCACATATAATACCATATAGTTTCAACATAAAAATCACAAACAATAAATATAAATACATGTAACTAAACAAACTATCAACAACAATACATAAAATATATCTCTTGTATAGTGGGAAGAACCTTCTTGATAACATAGCTTCTCATTGACGGCTTTACAAACATTACTTTAGAGCAGGCCATTTTTGAATAATACTACATATTACAAAATCAGATACATATTGTTAAAAATCTAGCAACATCTGGTAGAAGTTCATATGAACCAACAAAAGTTGACAGGTTTTAAACATAATAACACAAAAATGACCAAAATAGAACGATACAATTGAACCTACAATTTTGAACATCCAAAAACATCAAAAACAATCTACACAAAACTGAAGCAAAATATCATACCAAATACTAAGAACTTAACCTAACATGATAATGTATACATTGAACCTACAATTTCCTAAAGAAAAAAAAAAAGAGAGCGTAATTTGTCTACAAATTGGACCTACAATAACCGAAACTCAACAAAAACCATCAAAAAGAAGTATAAAATATACTTAAATAAAAACAATCGAGGAGAATGTGTTACCAATTAGTTGTCGAAAAGGAGGAAAGACAATGAGTGTCGGAGAAGAACGATTTTGTCGAACAAAGATGATGTCAAGAGTGAACGTAGATGGAGAGAGTGAGCGAGGAAAGAAGCTGTCGAGAAGGAGAGAAGCAAGCGAGACGAAGAAGACGAAGTTTTCAAGTACTTTTTGCCGCCTGTTGATATGTGAGATTTGACAGGTATATAAAACCGTAATACCAACCTTGCCCCTGGAAGATTAGAAAAACTACATTGAATATCCTACTATTAAAACTTTATTGTTATTAGATAATTAGGATGTGCCTATCTAATTTCCAGGTCATAAAAAAGCCCTATAGGTCCATCCTTCTCTATAAACTTTACATCTTATTTGTTTTTTTAAGGGTCGTATTTAAAATTATTTAAGATAATTTTTTGAATTAACATTTTAAATGTATCTATTTTAACATTTTTCAATTTTAATATTTATTTTTTATTTTATTTTAAAATGTTTATTTCACTTTACTATCTTTATAAATAACTAATTGAGATTAACTTATATTTACACACTTATATTATATAATATATAAAAATTTTGGCTATTCATTAGACTAATTTACCTATTTATCCAAAATATAATAAATTCAAAAATATATAATTAATTTCAATTTCTTTTTGATTAATATATTTAAACCACCACAATACATCATCAAGTGTTTTGCACAGGACTCTAGTAGTTATACCATCTAATAATTTTAAGTACCCTCGTAATACTTTAATATTTACACACTATTCTTATTTATTGGCCAACCTACGTTCACATTTTTAAATTGTATAAATTAAATGTAGGAAGATCCAATACGATTGGCTACAAGAATAATATATATTATGTCACCTTAATTTACTTATATTTATTTATTATTTCATGTAAAATTAATTGGCGTGGAAGAATTTATAATAGTGAAGAAATGGAGAAGGAGACCGACCAAAGTATATTTTATAGTTGATGTCAAACACATTTCATTTATCGAAGTTCAATCTCAATTTAATGCTCTTAATTTTACTCAAAACTAGGTTTAGGGTTAGCTTTGCGTGCAAATTAATGTTGTAATGAATTACTTTTAGCAGATCAAACGGTTCGCGACGAATATTCCGTTCTTGTCGATGACAAACAAGTATCATAGTTGATAGCCCAAGTTGCGGGAAAGAGCAATCTTTCTTATTGATTCTCAAAATGCAAATATTCCCAATCGGATTATGATTTCTCAGTTCGTCATCCCATTTGTGGCCACTGGCTGCTCACTTGCATTCATTTGCAAGTGCGAGGGAGAGAGAAAGATTCTTGGGAGGTGGATCAGATCCCTGACGATCGGTGGCTTAAATTTTAAATTAATTGAACAGAGAGACAACAATGGCCGCCCACGCCCAACCAACGAGGAGGACCCACTATCACCATTTGACGAAGTCTGCTTCTGTCAGACTCATTGTCAAGTTGCGCTCAAGGTGTTCGATGATTTGCTCCAATGATAAAAATCTAATTGACGAGAGATAGATTAGTATTTGGGCAAAGATTGTGGCGATGACATAGCAACTTAGCCGAGTAAGGAAGTGGAGGGTCCCAGCTATCGGTGTCTTTCCTCACCATTCACCAACAACTCATCTACTTCATCAAGACCTCACCTTTGAGATTGAGTAAAGTGTTTATTTTTATTTTTAAAGTTTTCTTAAATTTTTCTCTAACTACTTAGATCTGGGGCGGCTTTGTTGCTTTTTATCCTGAAAGATTGTTAGAAGATACGGGCCCTTGTATCTGGACCTGATCTTCATCATCTTCAACATCCCTTGCAGACGGCATCTGACAGACCCACCCACAACATAGATTTATACTTAATGGAATTCCATTTTCAACCTTCTTTTACAAATACTCCTGTTTTGAGTTAGTAGATTAGCATAGCTTTGGCCTTTAGTTCTTCTAGATTACTCAAGGTGTGAATCTAACCTAACTTTCTTTGCTTGGATATAATTCAAGAGAGGGAGGTGGGCCCATCTTAGGTTTTTGTGGGCTTCTTCTAACCAATAAAAACCCATCTTCTTCAAGGTCTTCTGATCCTTTTTCTCTTGTTCACCATTTTCTTTTCCTTATTGGGTACTTTGCTTTGATCTCTTTCTAATGCTTTTGATTCTGCTCTCTGGTATCTCCTTCGTTTTCTTCATTAAGACTCTTTTTCCTACAACACTTGCTCCATGGATGAGTGATACAAGATATCTCCCACTGTTTTTCTCTAAAGAACTCTCCTTTTCTCTATCCCTTGCCATCAAGAGAGGCATTTCTTCTCCTGTCTTCCAGTTTGCTCCTATGGAACAGAAAAATCCTAGTAAGAAGCTTATTACACTGGAAGCAAATGAGTTACCAGCTTTGCTTGATTTGCCTGAATTGGCACTGGAATGCATTCTTGAAAAGCTACCCCCTGTTGGGCTTTGTACTATGGCTGGTGTTTGTAGTTCGTTAAGAGAGAGATGTACAAGTGATTACTTCTGGGAAAGGCACATGAAACAGAAATGGGCAAATGTTCTGAGCCCAGCTGCATACCGTGAATGGCAATTGTTTCTGGCAACTAAGAAGACCTCTGACTCTTCTGACAGGCTTACTCACCGGGGTCTCATCGAATTCATATGTCAAGTGTGGCCTTTTTCACGGTTTAGTTCAGAATTCAACCATGAAAATGGTGAGCACAAGAATTCTCTGCCTTCTGGTTCTACCATGTCTTGGTATCTCGCTCTTGAGACCGGGAAATTGTGGTTTCCAGCTCAGGTGTACAACCGAGAGGTAATTGCTCTATGAATTTACAGTAAGATTATCAAATTTAGTTCATGGGGAATTTACAATTGTTAAATTTGATTGAAGAGATTGTTTTTGCTGTTGTGTAGCATGGTCATGTGGGTTTTGTATTGTCTTGCTATGATGCTGGGTTGAGATATGATTCCCAAACTGACACATTTGAGGCCAGGTAAGAAAAAGAGGTTATTTTGTACTAATTTTTTGGATCCTATATGTTTTCCTTATGTGTTACATAATCAATTGTGTAGATATCCACCTCATGGGAGAAGAGCAGCTGCAATAGAGAATGGTATTGATTGGGAAAGACTGAGAGCGCCACCTGTTGATACTTCTCCACATGATCTTCATCCATCAGATTGCTTAAGCGATTTACACCCTGGTGATCATATCGAGATACAGTGGAGAAGAAACAAAGAATTCCCTTATGGTAAGTTACATCAAATCTTTATTGTATAGTTTGATTCTTGATTTGATCTAGAGATGCTCATTCTTTTGTTAATGATTTACTCTGTTAAGTATAAACTGATTAATGTATCAGATAATGCAATTCTTTTCATACATTTATCCTTGTTGACATGTAACTACTCTGAATTGCAGGCTGGTGGTATGGTGTTGTAGGCCACTTAGAATCATGTGACGGCAATGAGAATCACTGCCAGTGTCATAGCAGCGGTGAGTCTTTAATTTAGGATTTATTTCACACGAGTTTCTATAAATAATTCATATAAAGATGTTTACTAGGAGTTTTTTTTGGGTTTATTTTATACCCTATAAAAATCGAAGAATAATTAAAAATACCCAAGACGAACAAATAATATCTAGATAGAAAAACACATGGCCAAAATCGTTTTTTAAACAAAAACAAATCCATCCAAGCAAACATAGTCTGATAAGTATTTTTGAGTGGTTTATAAACCATAGAAATAAAACAATCTCCTAGTAAACACTAAAAAAAACAAATTTAACTCAGGCTTTATAAACTAAATGAAACACAAATAAACTACGGGTAAACATATCATTAATTTTTCGCCTAATTTGACATACATTAATGCAGTTTAGGAAGTATGGGCTTATTTTCTTTTCAAAGTTATTTTCAGATCCATTGTTTTAGAACACTTGACTAGTTTTGTAGCATTAAATCTTACAGATGGTCCATACAACACACGTATTGATACCGCAATAATATTTTCCAGCATCTTGTTAGCTTATGTTTGGACAAAATCTTTAATGCTTGGCTAGGTCCCCCACACAGATTCATATTTCCTGATTGATGTAGATGAGTTGACAAAATTGGGTGCTAAAATGTGAAATTTGATTGGTAACAGACAATGTAGTGTTGGAGTTCAAGCACTACACTCCAGGTTCTCGATGGAGATGTGCAAATGTGAGGAGAAAGGATCACAGGGAAGAAGGAAACGAAGGAGACGGATTTTACGGGGGCATCAGAAAGCTCTACAGCGGCCACGAGATTTCTGTGTGGAAGAGGCTTTGGCCTGCTGATATCTTAGAGTAGCAGCAATTTACCTGCTGTGTTTTTAGTTTTTCAACTGAAGCTTATTTTGGTCAGTAGGTAGGCAGATAGAAAATAACCTTCTTGTTGTATCATTCATTTTGATTATTTTCAAGATGAAAAAACAGTCTTGACGACACAGAATCGTTATGATGTGTATGCTTGAAAGATTGTGTGATTATGAAAAAGTAATGGAAACGCGTTCAAACTCAACAGCTCCTTGTGACTATAATAAATTTGTTGCTAATGAAAATGTGATAAAGTGATGTTAATTAGGTATTTGTTGAACTTTTAACATGTGATAAATTATTAAAAAAAAAAAAAGACAAGAAGCTTTTTTAATACTAAATTTGTATATACAAGTGTCGGTTGGCAACATATTGATATTTTTATTAGATATTGTGCACTTGAAGACACACCTCAACGTGTTCATATCAAACAGAAACTCCACGCCAAGTCAACACGACTCGAGATAAGCTTATCAAGCTCATTTTCTAGATTCCTTCTAATCAATTAGTTTCTTCTTGTTGCCACATCAGCTCGGGTCAAGGCTCTTCTAACTTGCTCCGCTAGGCTGTACAGATTTGATCCGGGGTCAAGGCTCTTCTAACTTGCTCTGCTAGGCTGTACAGATTTGACCCGGATCGGACCAAAAAACCCGTCAAATTTACGGTCTATTATTTTTGGGATTTTGGGTTCGTGTTTCGGTCTAGGACTGTAAAAGATCGCCGGACAATATCAGACTGAATTTTTTTTTAATATATTTTTTTTTTACGGATTTAACTTGCTCCGCTAACTAGGTTGTACAGATTTGACCCGAACCGGACCAAGTTAAGCCATTATATATAAATGGGTTAAGTTCTTAATGGCAACAGATGAGTTTGGGCAATTAGAATGTTGATGCGTTAGTGATAGGAGCCTCATCTAATCGATATGCGCACTTTGGATATAATATGCCGAATACGACCTCAAACTAGGGATGAGTTTGGGCAACAGATGAGTTCTAGGAGCCTCATCAACGGCCTCAAACTAGGGATGACACACTTTGGATATAATATGCCGAATACGACCAATGAGAATGTTGATGTGTTAGTGATAATGACTCAATGTAAGAAATTTGAATATGAAAAAATGGGACAAAAGATAACAAACACAAACTCGGCTCTCATCTAATCGATATGCGCGCGGAGCAACCGCAACCTCTCCAGGCTCAACGTCGGCGTCTTCGGGATGGACATTCTCGAAGCCCAAAGAACCTATCCATGTAAAATGAGATCCTTCGTCGTTGCATGTAGATTTACAAAACAGATACACGGCGTTAGTTGTAAATAGTAAGATATTAAAACAAAAATGTATGTAACCAAACATGCAATAGAGATGTGCAACTACGAATAGTCTTCACACTATGTCGTGAAGCGTCTCCCAGCATCATGTACAAATAATTTTTAATATCGACACAATTCATACTAAAACATAAAAAAAAAAATTGAACTTAGGATAGAAACTAACCTTTATAGATAAGCCAATAGATCAATAACCCATGCGTCGGACCATGTCCTCTCATGAACTCGACCAAATCGATTGACCAGGGCGAATCCGGTTGGTCGACTTGTCAACCACCAATTACGACCCTAGAATAATGAAAGGGATACTTAAGCGATGGAGGCCGGTGGGGTATGTGGATCAAGACACAATGGGGTGAACGCCGTCTTAAACCCTCAACAAATAGGGCACCCTAATGACTAGGTGTCTGAACCTCGGAGACCCCACAGGTATCTACAAGCCACGGCAAACGGGAGGTGGGAGTGAGTAGTGTTTCTAGGGCATCTACATCGACTTTGAGGTCCAGGATGGACATCGTGTAGTGTTACGGTCATCTTAATTACCCCATGAAAGGTCAAAGTTATTGGTCGTGAGATGCCATCTCATCACAAAAGCGTGAATCAAGGAGTGATCAATGTCGTTGAATGACACATTGCCTAAAGTAGACGGTCAACTCCGTCTTGTAAGGTCATACTATGATAGAGGGTCGTCTATATATCGGGACCACCTACTTAGCTCCTTGAATCTAGTCGTCCAAGGACCTTTATCGTCTCCTAAAATCTTTTAAAAAAACTTAAAGTGAATTAAACCCAATCATGAACAAATAAATTAATAATGATAAGCTCATGTCGGTTTTATACCTGATCCACTCATATAGTCCTAGCTAGTGCGTGGAATAACAAGTGAGCACATCTCTAATTAGGGGTCTTTGTTGTTGAGTAGTCCACGAAATAGGGTGGCAAGCACATCAGCAGGTTGATCAACAGGCTCACCAACACACAAATTAGTAGACACATCAACAAACTCATCCATATGCAAGTCAACATGCTCCTCTACATCAAAATGCTCTCTCATACAAGCTTGGTCAAACGGTAGCACCATATTATTGTTGTTATCGGATTGTGTTCGATATGCAACATCCAAGAAAACGTCCTCTTGTACAACTAGGGACGACTCGGAATAGGATGGTCCTAGTAGGTCGTCTCCGTCTCCCATATCCTCTAATCTCTTATACGAATTTAGTTTAAATAATTAATACTATTCAGTATATTACAATTTTTGTTACAATTATATTTACAAATTAACATTATTAATATTTATTAATAATTGTAATAATAATATATGATAACTATATTTATATATTTAGTTAATAACTATGTGTAATAATTACATTTAATAAATATATTTAATAATTTTTTTAGTAATTATGTTTAATAATTAAATTAAATAAAATACTTACTAATACACACTTACTAATTACTTTTTTTTTAAGAAGCCTAGCGCAGAATCTCGATGCGCATTAAACTTCGTTTTCTTCAACTTCCGGTTGCCATTGCACGTGGAAAAGAAAATCTCGATGAAAAAATCTAATCTCTCCTTTTTCACATTCTATTCAAACATAACTAACCTACACTAATAAGATCTAACCTATTTTATATAGATCCAACCTATTTCACACAAAAAAAAAATCATGGATAATCAATCCAAATAAAAAAAAAGTCGAAAAAATTGTAAAAATGTACCTCTTCCACCTATTTCTTGCGTTTTTCGAATGAACATCCACCTCAGGGGGCCTCGCTTCCCAACACCGCCCATTGTAAAGATTATTTGAATTTGGGTAAGAAATCGTTCGAAACGATCTGTTTTTTGTTTTTGGCTGCGGTGACGGTGGAAGCATCCACGAACGTATTTATCACGGCAAATCCAAACGCGTAATCTAACTGTGCGCCATAGCCATTCACTCTTGTGCAAGAACAATGCGCGTCAGAGAATATAATTGACGCTTAGTCTCAATGCGCGTTTGTTGTGTATTAGTAATTCCGATTCCGTGCATCTAGCGATCCAGATTTTTAATCAATGATGACAAAAGCGTGAAAATTACCTAGTTTGCTAGTGAGCCTGATTAGAATCTTTGTGCACTTCTTAACATAATGTTGTCACTATATTGATAATTTTTTCCCATTTTTAGACTTCACCTTGTAAGTCTCCTTATTGACATCGGTTTAGTTTTGTAACCATATATTTCATATGCTGTAAAATTTGCAATATTAGCATTTCACCATTTTATTTTTAAATTGAATTACCGGCAAACATAGAAAAATCATGTTTCTTTTTTTTCCTATTCTCGAATCCTTTTTCTCTTTAAGAGTCCTCTCTATAATCTCAAAGGATCAACATAACGAGGGTTTAACATCCCTCTTTTACCTTTAGTCGGTGTAACACGAACGAACACCTGTTCTCCAACTTCAAATTATACGGGTCAACGATGTGTTTTGCACATAACTTCTGGAGACTTTGCGCAATCAATAATCATTCCTTAATCAAGGCAATCTCATCCTGAGTGCGTTCTAGGATTTCAGGTCCTACAAAACACTTATTTGATTGGTCATCCCAACACAAAGGTGATCTTCTCTTCTATCCATACTAAGCTTCATACAATGATTTTTGAATCGAAGTATGTAAACAATCATGGTAGGTGAACTCTACCATTGGCAAACATGTCTCCCATGTTCCCGACAAATCCAAAGTACAAACTCGTCACACGTTTTTCAAGGTTTGAAAGTTCCTTTCAGATTGTTCATCTGTTTGGGAATAAAAAGCGGTACTAAATCTCAACTCTGTCCCCATAACTATATGGAGAGTTTTACTTTCTTAACAATTTCTCAAATCTTCTTCAAAGATACATCATCAGCTAGTTTCTCCTTGATAGTCTCCAACAAGGCCGGTCGAATTTCAACATACCCATCTGACCTTGGTTTTTGCCAAACCATACTTCCTTGTTAAGCTTCATCAAATCTTGTTGTAACTTAGGTTGCACAGTCAAACACGCTATTATCTTTTATTGCCCCGACTTCTAACTAAGATCATCTAAAACAGCACTAGTCATTCTAGGATGATATAAAATCTCAACTTCACCGTTTCTTAACAACTCTAACCATCTCCTGTCTTATATTTAACTCCTTCTAAGTAAAATTATATGTCAAACTCTTGTGGTTCGTGAAAATTTGACAACTAAATCCTTCAAGATAGTGTCTCCTAATCTTTAAGAGCAAAAACTACCGCTTCAAGTTCTAAGTCATGAGTGGGGTAATTCACCTCATACGACTTCAACTGGCAAGATGCATACGCTACCACTTTACCATTCTACATCAATACACAACCAAGCTAGACCTTGTCCGGAAGCATCATTGTAAGTTATAAACCCATCAACGCCTTGAGGTAGAGTTAAAACCGGTGCAGTAGTGAGCCCTCTCTTCTAGCACCTTTCATCCCACTAGGACTTCTTTGTCTCTTGAAGTAGATTAGTCAACGATTGACCTACTTTAGAGAATCCTTCCACAATCTCCGATAAAACTTGCAAGTCTAAGGAACTTTTCACTTCTTTCTCGGTCTTAGGCGGATGTCATTCTAAGATAGCTACAATCTTTTGTGGATCTACCATCACATCTGCTATTGAGTTCACATGTACTAGGAATGCTACTTCCGGTAGCCAACGTTCACATTTGGACTTAGCATATAACTTCCTTTTTCTTAAAGCTTCATTGTCAACTCGAAGATTATATGTATACTCCTCTTGACTTCGAGAGTATATGAAAACGTCCTTAAGAAACACCACAACAAAACAGTTTAAGTATTTCCGGAATACTCGATTTATCACTTCCATAAAAATAGATGGCGCATTAGTGAGCCCAAAAGGCATCATTACCACTCATAACGTCCCTACCTTGTCCGGAATACCGTATTTGCAACATCCTCGTCTCGAATCCTCAATTGGTGGTAATTGGACCTTAAGTCTATCTTATAAAAGACTACGTACCGACCATTGCAACTAGTTGAGTAGGTCCTAAATATTGGGTAGATGATACCTTTTCTTCACTGTTACCTTGTTCAACTCTCCATAATCAAAGCACAAGCGACGATGACCATCTTCCTTTTTAAAAAACAACACTAGCGCTTTCCATGGCAATGCACTTGGTTTAATAAATATCTTTCATCAAGTTCCTAGAATTGCTTCTGCAACTCTTGCATTTCTATTGGTGTCGTTTTGTACGACACTTGGGAAATTTGGAGCCACTATGGCAACGTCAACATCTCGATGTGGTGGAATTCATGGTAAGTTGTCGGGAAAGACATTGGAAAATTCCCGAACAACGGGAATCACTAGATCTCTTTGATCACAACTTCTGTCTCGAACCATCCATAAACGGAGGCCTCTTGAATCCATTATTTTTAGAACTCGAGGCATTAATCTTGGTCTTCCGTCTTTTTGCTTTGGTTAAACAATCTTTCACCTTTAATCTTTCTTTCCACCTGAGTGCATGATTATATTATTCTTCAAGGGTCTCTCATTTGTGCTTAGTCATCAATGTCCTAACTAAAGGAATCAACCATGGCTCGAAGTATTTGATCTGATCTTCTTCGCTTCTCAATCTTCAATAGCACATGGAAGGAGTTTATTGTACTTTGTATTCACTTGCTCTACTGAAATTCCTTCTTTTTGTGGTTGTAGGAACTTATGCTTCCTTTTCTTTTGCAACGTCAATCCGATAAATGAAGTTATTAACATTAACACTACTTATACTTCTTGCATGTCTCGTGCCAACTTCATTTCTTTGAAGAAAATCTTGGTCAACTCGAACTTTTAACTCTTGTCATCCATGGAGACACCGTTGATAAGGTAATACTAAAAGTTCATATATATATATATATATATATATATATATATATATATATATATATATATATATATATATATATATATATATATATATATATATATATATATATATATATAAGTACAGGAGAGAGCATGGAGACGAGGAACCCTAATTCAGAACATCACTCAACCAAAGACTCGACTCACAAAGCCCGAATGAAACAAAAACACGAACCTCACTCTGATACCAACTTTATGTACCGCCCCCAAAATGGGATATGCGTCACAACGCCAGGAGCCCTGGACAAGGACTCCCTCAGGCTAATATAAACAATAAAAGGATAACAATAAATGACAACACACCAAGGCACGACATTCCAACAAGGAAATTGTCAAAAGAATCCGAAAGACGTCCCATGACGTCAGCCACAAACGGGTCCAAGCCCACAAGGAAAGTAACGAAATAACCACAACAACCCAGACACAAAATATGGAAAACAAGCTTAGGAACAAGTCCTAGCAAAATACGACCATCCCACAAAATCGACAAAACTCTCACTAGGGTTCCTGACCTCCATACTCTTGAACTGTTCATGTACTTGATTATGTCACAAACATAATCAACCCCACCGTGGTGGGATTAGTCTTCCATATAGAGTAAGCAATTACATAAGCAATATACTTATATGATCAAGACATGAGCAATATCATAAATACACAGGAATCTAAACATATACAATCATACTCAAAAGTAGTTTCAAAACCAATCACGTCTCGAATAACTCAATAACATCCCATGCGGAGTTTCAAACCATCACATCTTAAAATATAACCATAATCCTCACAAGAGTTTTAAAATCATCAAAATCTCAATCATACTCATAATACTCAAAGGATCAAAAATCAAATACTCCAAATAACTCAACATCATCTCAAATAACCGGTATATATATAAATCTCGTAACCAAGGTAAATTGACCAAAATGGGGTAACAAGGTATATCCTTGCCCCTTCCTCAAATCATCACAAGAATCATCCATATCAATATCAAAACATGCTCGAGCAATCTTTATTTCAAAACTATTTTCAAATACATTTTGTGAAGTGCTAAATTAGCGAATGTTCAAGCCTATTTCTTGAACACGAAGGTACCTCCTAAACCCATTCCACAGGATGGACATAGTAAACACGGATCAGATGAATCCTCGCCATCCACTAAAGTCGGGCACAACCATCGGCCCGCTCAAACCATATACCACTGGTAATCATGGTCCGCCCTAACTGAGGAGTGAATATAAATCATGAAAACGGTATACCGACAACAATGTCATTATGGTCATAGACCACATAAATAACAAGGGCAATCGCCCGCTATGGTCATAGACCAAATCATCTCACATATATAAATATGGTAGTATTTGGACCCGCGTTGACGTGGACGCCCAACTAGCTTGTGGGGCCCGGAAGAGAAGGATAAGGAAAAGAAAGGAGAAAAGGAAAAATAGATAAAATAAAATAAAATTAGATAAAAGTATCCGGAGCGGATGTTTCGGATCGGAAAAATTTTCAAACGTTTCCGTAAAATAATTTACGGTAATTATATATATATATACTTATTTTAATTTATACATAGAATATATATTAAGAAAATTTTTAAATTTATGTTATAAAATAATAATCGAATATGGAAAATATCTACATAAAATGCGCCTGAATTTAAGGGCGTTTTAAAATTTATTTAGATTAATATTGATACATAAAAAAATTTATAATATAGTATTTTTATTTAGGTAAAACTCGCACAAGGTACGAGCACTGAACTAGTAGCTTTAAAATTACGCTCGTGCCTTGCCACGGAAAACCAAACTAGTATACTTGAATAATCACTCCTTCACTTGGTCAAATGATGTACCAAACTAAATCTCAAAAAAAATTGAAAAAACTGGATATCACACAAATAAAAATACAACACAATAAATTAATAGATTTCGAAATACATATTATTTATCACATAAATATCTTCCATGTTGTAATAATCGGAAAATTTCGGAAATTAAAATTAACGATCATTTATAAGGTTGGTAATTAACTCAAGATCGAATCGAAATTCGGAACCTTATCCGATCTAATCTAAACCGAACAAGACCTTAACTCTTTTTGTAACGAACCAAAACCACTTTAACTACCTACTACTTTGGGCCTCGTAGCCATCTGCTTTGCACGTACCATGGGCCTAGCAGCCCACCTATCTTCTCCACTTGGGCCGGCCAACAGATCATTCCACCTTGGCATCTCCTTCGTTTTCCCTTCGGTAACACCAGTCAAACAATGCTGCTTAACTCCAGTCGTTGAACGGCTTTAAACCACGCCTTCCCCACTCCTGGACCACGTCTCCCTCATCTCTTGGACCACGGCCCATTTCTTAGTCAAAACGAACAAACAAGAATCGTTCCACGTCAGATAGGCCATTGCTGCGCAAGTTCAAACGATCAGGACTGAATTCAAGTATGTCATTCATGGAGCATTCAAGACGACGGTTTACGCCTCCCGTAAAGTCGCGTTGAAGACCAGAACCCTCGAGTCGTCCTCTCGAACTACCATCTCCCTACCGTTTGAACGTTACGAAGCGAGACCGAGAGTTACACCGTCGTTAATGGTGTATTGAATTGGCGGCAGTTACTTCCACGCCGGGCGAACTTGAAGACCGTATCCGAGTAACTTACCGTTCTCGACCCAGGTTCCCGTACCCAAGTCTCTCTCTCCCTCGTACCGCTTTTCTTTGCTCCAGTCCGGAATACCGCGTTGACTCCGGTAAACTGAACCTGCAACACACCGTTAGCCATCCAAGGACCCCTGCTTCGACCTCCCTTTCGACCGAGATTCCCGACTAGAGTGGTAAGCTTTCTGTCCCGACTTTGATTTGGTATCCATGGAGAGGAGACGTGTTGACTCATTTGTTGCTGGTGGGAGACGAGTTGAACGCAGAACTATGCTTCCCGTGATAAGCGAATGTTGTTCTCAAAGATCAAACGCTGATTGTGTTGATCGAGTAAGTGGAACATCTATTCTGTTGTTTGTATGTGCACATAGAGAATCAATCTCCTGACCGAATTCACGTGTACAGCCTTCCTCGGTCTCCTTGGTGTGGATCGAACTTGAGACTTCCTGGAACCCAGCCGGTGCCATCCGGTGTAGAACCTTGTCCCAACTTAATCCCGGTTAGACCCGAACCCGTGCTCTTGTCTGTCAAATAATTGTACGTTAATTTTTCAATCATGAATTATATATATTTAATTAATTACGGTGTGATAACTTAGTTATTATTCTAGAAGATGAGAACGAGCTAAGTACAAAAATTGAGATGAACAATAGTTGTGAATTTTGTCGGAAGGACCGGAAAGTGAGAAGTAGACGGGTTTGACAAAAGTTATGTTTTTGGAATCGGAACGATAACTGTGAGTAATTAAATAGATAGATTACGATAGACGGATTATGAGAGGTCCGAGTTGGCGGGACTTTAGTGAAAGGATATAATGTTGATATATATGTTAGTAGGAACGGGTATGCGATTGATAAGTGGTTTAATAACGTTAAGAATAATTATACCCTTATAAGAATAGTGAGACTTTAAGGGAATAACTATGTTATGGATAAGAAAAGGTGAATGGAAGTAAAGGTCCCGAAACCAAATAAGTTTTTAAAGAATGTCCGGATATTGATGCTAGATATCATACCCTGATTGCTTAGAATGATAAGTCGCGCAGGATTCAGGGTTGAAATAGTTCTAAGAGTGGATAAATGTGAAACAGGATAATCGGATCTCTGACTGACAAGATCGCGAGACGTTGAGACCAGTAATTATAAGGTGAGTTCGTAAGACTCACTTAGTTACCGTTTAATACTGAGTGTGCATTTGAGTGGTGTTTGCTATATTCATGTGAAATAAAATGAGCGGATTAGATCACGGTACTTTGTTTGTTAAGTAAGGCACAAGTGTATGATAACGTGCCGTAACCGTCGGTCCGGGCCGATGGTGCCGGAGGATTGCCCCGCGACCAGTCCAGTAGGTATACGGGAAGAGGTACATACACCAGCCCTACTGGTTTACGGGGACGGGGGCAAGAGTCGGGAGACTCTTGTGTTACAAGAAAAGATGGAAAGTAAAATGGATAATTTCACGTAATGAAAGATAATAAGACGGGATCTGTGTGTGCATGCTGAGTGATTTATTGTATATTTCTTTGTGTGTGTTTGTGCTCTAGTGACACTTAAGTATTAGAATTGTAGCTAACGGTTTTTACCGTGTTGTTAGATAATGCAGGTTAGATCTCTACCGAGAGATCGAGAGTGAAGTGGCCAGCCGGGTCCGTACTAGGATCGGGTGTTTGGTTATTTAATTCAGTTATTTATTTCGGCAGTTGACTTTTATTGTTAGACTTACTCGTCCTAGAGATTGGTTGCGGTTATGTTAGTCGTGTCTTTATGCTTTGAGTACTTTTATTTAAAATTTAAACGTTTTAATATTCGTGTCTTGTTGCAAGGTCCGTTGAAATTGTTGTCAAACTAAGGTCGGGACCCACTGTGAGGTCCTAGTCAGTAACGCTCCGGATTCCCAAAATTCGGGGTGTTACACATGTCCGAACTACTAAAAGATATTTACAAAAATATACATTATTTTCTACCCAAATCTCACAAACTCTTATTTTCCTCTCTTAAAAATCTCTTGAAGAAATTTGTCTTACAATCACAGTTTTAACCCTAACTGTAAAATTAAACTTTATGTTTGTAAAAATTAAAAAATGTAATCTCTCACATCGATATCATATAACCCTAATCGTCAAATTAAATACGAAATTCAATTTTAAATTTCCCGGAATTTGAGTGCGAGAGATAAAAGAAAATTTACCTCAAAGAGCTTCAATGCGAGAGTTAAAAAAATAGCTAAAAAATGATATAAACTTTCTAGAGAACTTGGGTGCGAGAAACAAAAAATAACAATTTTTTTTGTGAACATATATGGAGTGTTTGGTAGAGCTTTTTTAAAAAGGTTTTTGTGTAGTTTTGAAAAAAAAAAGAAGTTATGTAGTGTTTGGTGATGTTAGATTATTTTAGGGATTAGAGTATTGGTAGATTATTAATGAGTTTTTTGAGGAGTTTTTTTGTAACCTCTTTCAATTAGTTTTTTCATTAGTTTTTCATAATTTTGGCCAATTTATTCTCAAATTCATTTACATGTTTTTATCATTACTTTTAACCATTGTCTTTTTTGCTAAATTCACCATTAAAATCTACTCATAAATCTTCACTTCCCAAACACTTCATTTTTTTTTCATATTTTATAAAACTATTCAATACTCTACCTAAAAAGGCCAAAATATACCAAAAGAACTTAAACTACTAAATAATCTTGTTAGACCAAAACAAGCACTTATTCTCTTCTAACCTACAGTAATAGAGAAGAACAACCCTTTTGTTAAAATTTCAAGACTGATTACTTTTTTTTTTTGTGAGATTTCAAGACAAATTACCTTGTGTTAGCAAATAACACTAAATGAAAATTTGATGAATTTGAAAATACTATTATTGTGGTAGAAAAAATATTAAAATAAAATAGTGTAGCAAAAATAGAGTTGAAAATGGGAGGAGGCCGTCATTGTTTTCCCTTCTCACCTCTTCTTCTACGATTAATCGTCCTAGGACAAAGCAATCTTCCCTCCAATCATCAGGTATCTAATATCTCATCTGTTTCAACCTCTCTTTTTTTCAAGACTCCTCTCTCCCCCCTCACTTATATTCTTCATGTCCATCTTTTTCTAATAGACAATGGATGAGGATGAGTTTCAACGCCTTCTTGCTTTATTTCCCGTCGTTCGATCCCGCGATTACCATGTACTCGCTCTGTCTCTCTCAAATCTCACTCCTTGTGTCTAATTTGTTGCAATATCTGTAGATACTTTTAGCTAAAGATTATTTTGAATATATGGACGATCATTTGTAACACCAATGCAGGAAAAAGAATGATGAGGTTGCTTGCAAATTTAGGGTCGGGCATTATTATAGGATCATGATTTTATTGTTTTCATTGGCAAATCAATCATGAAATTCTTATTTTTGTTTATTTTGGAACAACTGTGATTAGTGGCACCTTGTTTGCGCAAGCGAAACCTTAGTTTTCCCTTCCTAGCAAGGATTCTCAGGAATGCAAAACTAGTATTTGTCTTCTCAAAATATATTAAGTCTGATTTAGGAAAGGTATGTTGAGGTAATTGAGTCTCGTAAAGAACTAGCTCATTCAATTTTATGGCCATACTAAGATGAAACTACAACTATATAGGACACCTCTGTTCAATTTATTTTACAAATGGAATTGAGGTCACAAAAAGATAGACAAATAATGATTTGTGCTCAATGTTGTTATGATTGATTTGAGTTTCCCTTCTCGTTAGTTGATTATTCAATTGTCAATTGTGCTAATTTAGTGATTTATCTTGTAATGGAAAATCAGGTAGATTGTGATGACGATAATTTCTTGTGTTCTTTGTTTCTCTATATTTGCTAAATAGCTCGTGTACTGATATAAATTTTTTATTACAGTTGGAAAAATGGAAAGAAGGATCAAGTGAAGAGGATAATAAGAATAGGGAGATACACGGTATGAACAAATGTGATAGGTGCAGCATGTTATCAGCTCTTTAAACTTGTCAAGTTATAGGCCTTGAAAACTATTTAGTTTTTGTTCTTTGAGTTTCTCACTTAATTGCTAGGTGAAGCTGAGGTAGTTCTAATTGACATGTTTTGTAGGTGTAGTCTTAGCCAATGATGCATTTTTCGTAAATTGTACAAGAATATGTTTTTGTGATAGAAAATGGCTAAATTGATATTTTATCCATTGTACTTTTGACAGATCATTTTTTGGGTAAGTTAAGATTGGCTGCTGAGAATAAGGTTTGTATTTCATCTCGTCACTCACTCAAATCCAAGCATCTTCATATATTCTTGAAATTTGATAGACGGTGTAATTTTTACGAATATGATTATGTTGAATCATGACTTTTATCATTGTAAAACATGTATAAGGAATTCATAATGACTCACTTTCTCGATTAATATGTCCTGAAGACATTTACACATCCCTGATCTAACTTTGAAGATGAGCTACCACCTGCTTTTTTATATGAATGTGATTTTATCATGCCTGTACATACTTGTCTTGTTTCTTCCACTCGAAGCATAAGACAAACGTATTGGCGATGCGAGTGAATTGATGATGCATTCAATTTTTTGGTTTGACAAAGAGATGAGAGGAAATGGAGTGTGATAGTGTTATATTAGTCATCTACATGAGAATGAATATCATTATGACTTGTTGCGTAGGAACAACAAGGTGCATCAACTTGTTGATATTGTATATAATTATAATTAGTCTTATTTCTTGTTTGTAGGTTGGTGAGGCTGAGGCAGAGGAGTTATGTGACGCCTTCCGTATGGTCTATAGTAAATTGGTAAAGTTTGAGTTTGTTATTGGAGATGCATACTATGCAGTAACCTCATTGTTTAGGTAATGATGTATGATTAGTTGTGTTATGTAATCTTACAGGTAAATGAGGGAATAAGTGAGGAGGTTGCCCAAAGATTCTTAAAGCCATAGAGATTTATAAGTGAAACAGAGTCTAGCAAGAAGCACGTGATATATACGTTAATTAAACAAATATTAGTTCATTCTCATCTAAGTACTTCAAATGTAGTCTTCTCTAATTCAAACTTTGAGGTTGGAATCATACATTAATAATATGTGTTTGATTTCAATCATGTGATGAAAATGAAATTTGACTCATAACAATGGCTTTGTGATGCACATCTAAACCTTGCTTGCTTTGTTGCTACTACTTTCAGTAACAAATTTATCCAAGACAAGAAATAGTAGTATAAGGAGGAGAAAATTCAAAACCTATAAAGATATTATCCAAGAGATGTCATCCACTGTATTTCTCTCTTTAAAAAAGTATACTTTGATAAATAGTTGAAGAATTAAGAGAAAAAAACATGGTAATTCTGCGTTTTAACTAATTACAGAAAGAATCCTAATCATACAAACATCATGATATCAACTAAGAACTAACTAGAAAAAAATTTTATTAACTAAGCTAATTCCCTTGTAGATCTATGACACAAATAGATATAATTGGAATCCACCACCAATGCCTTTATCACTGTACTGATACTTGATCATCAATGTTACAACGACTATAGTTTTCCGCCATACTTTCTTGAACAAGACGTTCAAATTGGCTCTCCGCGTACAAACTAAGCTATGTTGGAATTCTCCATTGCAACAATGCTACCGATACCATAATCATTGTCCTCATACTGATGATGGATGAAATATTAATATTGAGAAACAAAATCCGGCCAAACACTACCGAATCCATTCATGTTACAACCACTATATTTCACCGCCATAGTTTCTTGAACGCTCATCATTGCAGCATCGGATTGATGATGAAGATCGAGATATGTAAACCTCCTATCCACATTGCCCCTCCAATCTCTCACCGCTTCCCCAAACGGATATATAACTCTTCAAACCCTAAGTCTTCGACCGATCGCTGCCACCAAAACATCCTCCGATCGTTGCCTTAGAATTCCTCATGTTTGGGCGGAGGAGCGGAGGGCAAGCCATGGAGATAGCGTTGGAAGACGCCGACGCTTGTGTGGCCGAACATGAAAAGCTTGCCTTCTTCCGACATGGTGATGATGGTGACCGTTCCGCCGCATAGAACCGACAATTCGTTGGCTTTCTTGAAGAGTCCATTTCGACGCTTGGTAAAAGAGACGTATTTCCTGCTCTTATCCTTGATCTTCGTGATAGCTATTTTTCTCCTCCTAGTCGTCTTCTTTTTTGGCTTTGGATCAGAGCTCTCATTCGAATTCATGATCGGATTGTTAGAGAATTCGCACAATATGTTTCTTTGGTAAACCCTTAATGACGACGGAGAGAATAGAAAGAAAGATATGTGTAACGTCCGGAATTTTTATTCCGGAATTAGAGCGTTTTTTAGATCTTCCCGCAGGCACGAGGTGCCGAGTGCCGGGATTTATTCCTAAAATCCCGAGCCGACTCGTCGTTTTTTCCTTTTCCGCTTTCCGACCCCTCGTTCTTAGCTGAGGTTACAAGAGGTCATTTCCGACCCCTCGTTCCGAGCTGAGGTGACCAGAGGTCAGCTGACCCCTTGATCCCCTCTCCTCTTTTGCAGCCTTGTCCCCTCCCTGTTTCACTCTTGACTTTCATTTCACGTTAGTTTTTCCTCTCTTCCTCTCTTCTCTCTCTTTGCTCTTCTTTCCTCTTTGAAGCTCTTGGATTGTGGACTGCAGTGGAGGAAGATCAGATCTAGTTTTGTAAGCATATTCCTCTCCTTCCCTTCCCTTCTCTTCATTGTAGTTTTTCCTTTCTTCTTCCCTACTTCATCCATGGCCATGGATGAAGCTCTTGAGAAGCTTTTTACTCAAATCCTTGCATGCATGTGTTCTTAGCTCGATTAGACCGTAGAGAGGAGTCTAAGATCAGTGGTTGGTGTTTAGAGAAGACCCGGCAAGGGAGGAGGACATTGGAGACAAGGATCCATAGTCGAAGACGAGCTTCTATAGCGAAACCGCGGGGGAGGCTCATCACAGCCGCAGGGGCAGATCCAGACACCGCAGGGGCAGCACCAGCACCGCAGGGGGAGGCTCCAGGGCGGCAGCAAGGCATCGGGGCGGCTCCTGGGTCCGCAGGGGCGGCGGCAGTGTTCCGCAAGGGCGTCAGCTTGACTCCGCGGCTGCGTTTTCTTCAACAGTAGGCTTCTCCTTTCCCTTCCTCTTCGTTCCTTCCTTAGTTTTGTAGTTGTATCATGTTAGTAGCAAGTCTAGGATGGATCTAGAGTAGCTTGAGATGCCACTTAGTTGTTATGAACCTAGGAGCCCTTAAGGCTCGATGTAGTTGATGGTTATGAGTATGTTGAGCATGATGGACCTTCTAGGCTAGCTTGTTCCTTCTTGGTTGAGGTTTAAGATCATGTGAGGTTATAAACTGTTGAGAGTTGCTTTCATGTGCTGAGAGTGTGGTGAGTACCTTGGACCCTAGGATGCATTCCTAGCTTGAGGGTTAAGTGATCTTGCTTAGATCACTATAGTGAAGTCTAAGACTTCTTGAGCGTGAGCATGTGTTGATTTGTATATCTTCTTGTGAGCAGGTTGTGGGCTTCCTCCTTAAGGAAGCGAGAGTGTTGTGAGTTGAGTGTGGTGACAAGGTAAGTCTCCGGACTTACTTAGCTCGTATTTTACTTATTAGCATCGATTTGTGTTGGTGGTGTGTGTGTGTGTTATTGTTTATGTTATAAACAACTAAACCGGTAAATAGGACCACCGACTTTATATTATTTTGGCCCAAGTGTGAGATAACGGGCGGTGAGATCATATGCCTAGCTCTTGCGAGAGTCTAGGAGGTTATCGGCGACTAGCCCGGGCGGGTAGACGGTCGGATGCATCAGTACCATTCCTTGCCGGTAAGTAGGGACCGAGGCGAGACCACGGTGGTTCTCGTGTTATAAACCTAAGTTGAATTAGAACGGGATACGACTTAATAATAAAAAGATAATAAACCGGACTTGTGTGTTTTGGAGTATGTATGTGTTATGTGATGTATATGTGTATGTGCCTTCACCTCGTGTCTAATGCTTCGAATATGAGCTAACGGTTTTAAACCGTTCATGTAGATGCCTTGCAGGTTAGGGACGCCGCCGAGTGAGGTGGAGGAGTGGACAACCGGGGTCTCCGTACATTATAGGACGCGGACGTTTTTGGGGTTATGTCTTTGTATTCTTGGATTATGTTGTACGGTTTTGGTCATCTTATCGGAGTTGTGTCGTTTTGAGGACTCGGCTGAGTTTCCACCTTGTATCTTTACATTTCAGTTTCTCGCATACATTATAAACGATTTTGAGTTTTGCCTTTATTTGTGCCTTGTTGGAAAGGTCCGGTGAAATTGTTGTCAGGCTAAGGGTCGGGACCCATTGTGAGGTCTCTCCCGTAGCATCCCGAGTCCCGCAGATTCAGGGTGTTACAAAAGTGGTATCAGAGCCCTAGGTTGACAACAATGGCACTCACAATCTTTTTAAATGCCGAATGAGGAATAAACAGAACCCACACGGATTCTGACTTTTCGTTTTCAAAATCATGTGCATGAGTCGGGTTTGGGTTAGAATGTACGGGACCACCACTCCTTCCGCAAACCTCGGCGACATAGATCTCTGGATTGGAAGTATGTATATATATATATATATATTACATAGTTATATATATATATATATATATATATATATATATATATATATATATATATATATATATATATGGCCTTAGGATGTTTTTGGATTTTTATGTACCTAGCTATGTATGTGGCCTTAGGATGTTTTGACTTGATTTATATGTATAGTTATATAGGAGGATTGTTATACATTTTGGACCTTGTTTTGTTGTGATGGAATTCCGGGTGTGTTATATTAGTAGTAATGTGGACATAGGACATATATAGTCTTATATACGGATTCTTATATATATATAGTAGCATATGGAGATACGGACCTAATAGAAATAGGATAATACGATATCATCACCTTTGAGACGACGTCGTTGGCGTGGGATAGCGTTCCTACGTGGAAGAGTACACTCAAGTATCGAGTTGATCTTTCGTGCTAACGAACACCATGACGTTTCGCGGATTCCTGTACAAGGATGTCGAAGAGGAGGAGTAGAGATGACGTAAGCGAAGGGCAACCAAGTAAAAGAACACTCGAGACAACTTAAGAGCAATCAAGATGGAAGCAATACAAGAGATGGGAGCAACATTAAAGTGTAGAAGCGGTTCTAAAGAAGCCATGATCGAACGACGACGAGAACAATGGAGATAACAAATTTAAGTTCTTCAAGAAGACGCGTGGACAACTAAAAATGCGAATCGAGGAGGAGATGGGTGCATTCTTACAAGGTTAAAAGTGGTGTTCCATCACGAGAAGTGAAGCTTTCCTTAGACGCTCCTAAGCTTTGGAGTCAAGATGAGAAACGTGATCGAACCAAGTGTGAAAGATGTAAGATACCGTAAGTAAAGCTTACGAGATACCATTAAGTGAAGAGTCAACTTTACGAGAGTTATGAGAAGAATGGCAAGGTGGGGATTCACGCAGAGTTGACCGGTTTCCGTTATGACGATAAGGCGAAGAAACGCCAAAAAGGGGGAAGTGTGTATAGATGATGATCCTAAAAAGATGAGAGCAACACGTGGATGCTAACTAACGTTAGAGATTTTGAGAAGACGCACTTACAAGATATCATGAAGCGCGGTTAAGCCTATGAAGGTGAGTCATGTGACACAACAACGCCGAGAAGGGTATATTTATCTCGTAGAAGGAAAAGGATGCGTGGAATGAAGGATGAGCTAACGGAGTTTAAGGTAGAGTACCCCGAGAAGGTAGCCTTCATGAGAATGGTAACATGGAAGCATAGAAGAATGGTAAGTCATTGAGATGGGAGAAGGTCAGTTATCAGCTAATTGGTGACAATCGAGAACGCGCATGTGCGGGAGGTCTATGGATGAGTGTGGGGGAGAGTAACTAGGCTGTGGGATCATAAAGGAACGGTAACAAGAACTTAGAATTTATCTTAAATTCTTAATTTGAAGTTCATATTAGATTATATTTTAAACTCTTGGCTTGAAGTTGTTATGGAGGACACCAGTTTGCGAAAAGAGAGACGGTTATCTCCATTTGTACATCGATTACAATGAGCCGAACAAGTACCTCCTTACCACGTATAGATGATCTACTTGACTGGTTGCAAGGGTCGGTGGTCTCTTCTAAATCGAGTTAAGGTTTGATTGTCACCAATTGAGAAGTCGAGACTCGGATATTGCAAACACGGCATTCCGGACAAACCATGATCACTACGAGTTGTAGTGATTCCATATGGGCTTACTAATGCCCCGAATAAGACATTTTTGTGCACTCTCAAAGAAGAGAGAAGTTGTATGACCAGTTGTCTCGGGATGACAACCCCCGAAGGATGTGAAAGAAGTTACAAGTTTTCTTGGATGTGCTGATCATTACCGGATTTGTGGAGAGATTCTCCAAGTAACACCGTCTATGGCTAACCTACTCCGGATGACGATGAAGTATTGAGTGGGACGAAAATGGACAATGGAGTTGTTGAGAGTTAAGAGGAGATTCATTGGTGCAACTGTTTTGAAATTGCCTCGAGGTATGATCGGTTTGAAGTGTACAAGTGATTCTTCAAGACATGGTCTTAATTGAGTATTGAGAGACGATGTAAAAGTTATAGCATACATGTCTCGTTAGTAGAAGCAGTGTGAAGCAAAGTATTTCCTTCATTACTTAGAACTTGCAACAAGAATTGAGGAAACGTAACATCAAAGTGTGGTTTGACAAGAGCTAAAGCCAACGGTGTAAATTGGAAGTTCGGTCTTCTTTGTTAGAGACAAGCAAAGAAGAAACATAATGAAAATGTTGTAGTGAGAAAGACCCGAGAAGGAAGTTGAGTTTCCGATACATCGGACCTTTTTGAGATCTTAGCGCAAGTTGGGAAAGTGTTTTACCGGCTGACATGGCCGCCTCCTAGGACGGCCAAGGAGTTGCGCAGTTTCTTGGACTTAGCGGGATACTACCGCCGTTTTGTTGAGGGTTTCTCCGTGATTGCACAACCGCTCACTTCTTTGCTGAGGAATTCTACCAGGTTCGTCTGGTCCGAGCCTTGTCAGCACAACTTCGAGGAGCTTAAGAGGAGGTTGACCTCCGCTCCCGTTTTAGCCCGGCCTGAGGGCGTAGAGGATTTTGTAGTGTATAGTGACGCCTCCAAGTTAGGCTTGGGGTGCATTTTGATGCAGAGAGGTAGGGTTCTTGAGTACGTTTCTCGGCAGCTGAAGCCGTACGAGAAGGAATTATCCTACCCATGATCTTAAGCTAGCGGCAGTGTTTCATGCCTTGAAGATCTGGTGACATTACTTGTACGGGGATTCGTGCCAGATCTTCACAGACCATAAGAGTCTGAAGTATATATTCACTCAGTGGGAGTTGAATAACCGCCAGAGGAGATGGTTGGAGCTGATTAAGGACTTTGATTTGGAGATTTTGTACCATCCGGGAAAGGCGAACGTAGTTGCCGATGCTTTGAGTAGGAGGACACCTCGAGAGGAGGCTATAGCTCGGCTTACGGTTTAGCCACAGTTGTAGAGGAATTTGATAGAGTTGGAGTTGTATATCCGGTTCCCGGATACGGACTGTCGTTTGTCCGAGATAGAGGTATTACCTGACCTGTCCGGAGAGATCCGGCAGAAGCAAGAGGGATGTCCCATTTTGATGAGGATCCAGGACAAGATGTCCCGAGGAGAGGCACCGCAGTTTATCACAGGAGCAGACGGGCTATTGAGACGCCAGGGACGTATTTGTGTACCGTCGGACCAGGAGTTGAGAGAGCGGATTTTGCATGAGGCATATTCCACACCTTACTCGATGCACCCAGGCACAAGTAAGATGTATCAGGATATTAGGAGATATTATTGGTGGGGCGGGCTCAAGCCCGATGTAGCTAGATATGTGGCTCGATGCGCGACCTGCCAGCAGGTCAAGATCAACCACTAGAGACACGGAGGAGAGCTTCACCCACTACCTGTGCCGCAGTGAAAGTGGGAGGACATATCCATGGATTTCGTTACCGGTCTGAGACCGAGTAGGAGCTTCGATGCGATATGGGTAGTAGTAGATCGGTTGACGAAGACCGCGCGTTTCATCCCTATACGGGAAACGTGGCCGGTGATTCGTTTAGCCGAGGAGTTTACCCGTCAGATTGTGAGATTACATGGAGTACCGAGGACCATCATCTCGGACAGGGACGGGCGTCTTACCTCGAGGTTCTGGCAGCAGGTACACGCCGCCCTAGGTTCGAGCCTTCATTTCACCACCGCATACCATCCACAGACTGACGGCCAGTCTGAGCGGACTATTCAGAAATTAGAGGATATGTTACGAGCATGTGTACTAGATTGGGGTCAGGCATGGCCGGACCATCTTCCGTTGGTCGAGTTTTCGTATAATAACAGCTGACACGCGTCGATTGGGATGGCACCGTATGAGGCATTGTATGGACGGAGATGCCGTACTCCCTTATGTTGGGACGAGCCGGGGAGTTCTAGCGTTGTAGCTCCAGATCAGGTACAAGACGACGTGGCTAGAGTTGCTTTGATCCCAGAGAGGATGTTGGCCGCGCAGAGCCGTCAGAGGTCGTATGCGGATATGAGGCGTAGACCTCTCGAGTTCAGGGTAGGAGCTCAGGTGTGGTTGAGGGTATCACCGACGCAGGGCGTCAGGCGATTCGGCATTAAGGGGAAGTTAAGCCCCCGATATGTCGGTCCATTCGAGATCTTGAAGAGAGTCGGTGAGGTGGCATACCGGTTAGCATTGCCACCGCGGTTGGAGGGTATACATCCGGTATTTCATGTCTCTCAATTGAGAGAGTACATACACGACCCGAGGCACATCATTAGCCAGGAGGACCTAGTGGTCGAGCCGGACCATACTTTTGCAGAGCATCCGATAGCGGTTTTAGAGCGGAGTACGAGGCGCCTTCGATCGAAGGAGATACTGATGCTGAGAGTGTAGTGGTCGAGGCGAGGAGCCGATGAGGCTACATGGGAGACGGAGGATAGTATCCGGAGGAACTATCCCGAGTTTTACGCAGAGCTAGCGACATCGATAGGACCGACGGGTTAGTCCCGAGATCTTCCCTTGTTTGTTCTATGTGTTTATGTCATGACGTGTTATGTGAGTTCGTATGAGTATATGTGTACCTTGTGAGGTCTTGATGTGATTCTATACGTAGACTTGGATTAGAGCCGATAGTTGATGTTTTATGAGTTCCATGTGGTCACGAGACGTGTTTGATCGAGAGTGCTGCGTTTAGCAAGTTTCGGGACGAAACTTGTTTTTAGGGGGGTTAGCTGTAACATCCGGAATTTTTATTCCGGACTTAGAGCGTTTTTAGATCTTCCCGCAGGCACGAGGTGCCGAGTGCCGGGATTTATTCCTAAAATCCCGAGCCGACTCGTCGTTTTTTCCTTTTTCGCTTTCCGACCCCTCGTTCCGAGCTGAGGTGACAAGAGGTCAGCTGACCCCTTGATCCCCTCTCCTCTTTTGCAGCTTTGTCCCCTCCCTCTTTCACTCTTGACTTTCATTTCACGTTAGTTTTTCCTCTCTTCCTCTTTTCTCTCTCTTTGCTCTTCTTCCCTCTTTGAAGATCTTGGATTGTGGACTGCAGTGGAGGAAGATCAGATCTAGTTTGGTAAGCATATTCCTCTCCTTCCCTTCTCTTCATTGCTATTTTCCCTTTCTTCTTCCCTCCTTCATCCATGGCCATGGATGAAGCTCTTGAGAAGCTTTTTACTCAAATCCTTGCATGCATGTGTTCTTAGCTCAATTAGGCCATGGAGAGGAGTCTAAGATCAGTGGTTGGTGTTTGGAGAAGACCTAGCAAGGAGAGGAGGACATTGGAGCCAAGGATCCATAGTCGAAGACGAAGAAGACGAGCTTCTGCAGCGAAACCGCGGGGGCGGCTCATCACAGCCGCAGGGGCGGATCCAGACACCGCAGGGGCGGCACCAGCACTGCAGGGGGTGGCTCCAAGGCGGCAGCAAGGCGCAGGGGCGGCTCCTGGGTCCGCAGGGGCGGTGACAGTGTTCCACAGGGGTGCCAGCTTGACTCCGCGGCTGCGTTTTCTTCAATAGTAGGCTTCTTCTCTCCCTTCCTCTTCGTTCCTTCCTTAGTTTTGTAGTTGTATCATGTTAGTAGAATGCCTAAGATGGATCTAGAGTAGCTTGAGATGCCACTTAGTGGTTGTGAACCTAGGAGCCCTTAAGGCTCGATGTAGTTGATGGTTATGAGTATGTTGAGCATGATGGACCTTCTAGGCTAGCTTGTTCCTTCTTGGTTGGGGTTTAAGATCATGTGAGGTTATAAACTGTTGAGAGTTGCTTTCTTGTGCAGAGAGTGTGGTGAGTACCTTGGACCCTAGGATGCATTCCTAGCTTGAGGGTTAAGTGATCTTGCTTAGATCACTAGAGTGAAGTCTAAGACTTCTTGAGCGTGAGCATGTGTTGATATGTATATCTTCTTGTGAGCAGGTTGTGGGCTTCCTCCTTAAGGAAACGAGAGTGTTGTGAGTTGAGTGTGGTGACGAGGTAAGTCTCCGGACTTACTTAGCTCGTATTTTACGTATTAGCATCGACGTGTGTTGGTGGTGTGTGTGTGTGTTTATGTTATAAACAACTAAACCGGTAAATAGGACCATCGACTTTATATTATTTTGGCCCAAGTGTGAGATAACGGGCGGTGACATCATCTGCCTAGCTCTTGCGAGAGTCTAGGAGGTTATCGGCGACTAGCCCGGGCGGGTAGACGGTCGGATGCATCAGTACCATTCCTTGCCGGTAAGTAGGGACCGAGGCGAGACCACGGTGGTTCTCGTGTCACAAACCTAAGTTGAATTAGAACGGGATACAACTTAATGACTTGTGTGTTTTGGAGTATGTATGTGTTATGTGATGTATATGTGTATGTGTCTTCACCTCTTTTCTAATGCTTCGAATATGAGCTAACGGTTTTAAACCGTTCATGTAGATGCCTTGCAGGTTAGGGACGCCGCCGAGTGAGGTGGAGGAGTGGACAGCCGGGGTCTCCGTACATTATAGGACGCGGACGTTTTTGGGGTTATGTCTTTGTATTCTTGGATTATGTTGTACGGTTTTGGTTATCTTATCGGAGTTGTGTCGTTTTGAGGACTCGGGTGAGTTTTCACCTTGTATCTTTACATTTCAGTTTCTCGCATACATTATAAACGATTTTGAGTTTTGCCTTTATTTGTGCCTTGTTGGAAAGGTCCGGTGAACTTGTTGTCAGACTAAGGGTCGGGACCCATTGTGAGGTCTCACCCGTAACATCCCGAGTCCCGCAGATTCGGGGTGTTACAATATGGCATTTTGAGTTGGGGTTATCATTGGCTCCAAGTAATATATATATTGAAAATATTATTGACCGTTGTAGCTTGTAACAATGTTACAATTTCAACTAATGGAAAGACCTCGTCAAATTATAAGAGGTAAGAGGGGATTTATAATATGTTGCTCCAATTTAGTGATTAAACACAAGCACTTCGTATAAAGTCGGATCAATTATATATTTCGAATTTTATAACTAATATTAGTACTACATCTAAACTAGTATACATTTTGCCTTTGCACAAATATAATACCAAAATTGGTTGAGATAATTCAAACAATATACTAGAATATTTCAAACTTATACTGTTTTTTTTTTGAATAACTTGTGATGATTTTTTTGAAACATTTAGAGCTTATATCATAGAATATTAAATCTCAAAAATCTATTGTATATTAAATTAAAAATTAATATAATGTAAGATTTTTCTTAATTATATTTGGGTCACTATATATATTTATCATAGTGATTCGACTAATAATCATAAATATTTTATTATTAGTTATAAAGTTAATAATTCATTTAACTTTTATAACCATGGTGTTAGAACTACATTTAATATAGGTGATTTTAGTTCTTTTTCGCCTAAGGATGAAGTTGAAGAAGATTTAAGATCGAATCTTTTTCATGAAGGGGGATTGATGAGGGATCAACGACTTCTTCTCCAAGACCTCAAGACTCAAGAGACCATTGTTGAAAAAGTTATTACAAGATCAAGAGTTAAAGAGCTAGCACAAGAGTTGAAACTTATGTTGGTTATGTTTGCTTCTAAGGAATCAACCATGACCTTTGATGTATTTATAAGGACTCTAGTGATCATCTTAGTCATGGAAGGAAGTGAAACCTTGTTGATCCTGTTAGAGTTAGGGTTATATTTGTCATGTGGTCAAGTCTTTGATTGACATACATCAATGTCGTCGCCCATTGGTTGTCACGTACCCAAGACAGCGCTTTATTTTCACATCAAATTCAACATGGAGGTATGAGACCTAGAATGTCAACTTAAGCCATCATCACCTTGAAGAACATATAGCAAAGGAGGATTCCAAATACTACCATAACTCTCTATGACAAACATCCAATACATAAAATCAATCCAACATCAATTATCAATGTAGTAGGGCTCACTAGATCCTAGAAAAGATAGAGTTAGCTAGACATACTGATGCAGGGATAAGCCGCGAAGGTTTCCCGATCTTTCAACACCAAGAACTGAAGATAGTGAGAGTATGGAAAGATGTGGAGATGATGTAGAAAAAGGTATGAATGGTGGATGAATGATCCGATGGTTGGGGATGGATCGTAGCTGGATAGACTGGTTGAATCCCTAAAAGGAATTAGTCCGCTATAATCTTATGCTGAAGGGAAAGACGCGATTGATCTAAAAAGCACAATAAGTCGATTGGAGATTGAAGAGAGATCGATCTTAGAATCCACCAAGATAGACGGCTCCTTGACGGCTCCAAACTAAGGGTTGAACATGATACAGGGTTAGCCGTCAGTTGGCCCGATCTTTCAACACCAAGACTCGAAATGAAGAAAATGAATAAAAAGATGAAAACTTGAAATAAAAATGGAGGAATGATCCAATGATTGTGAAGGATCGATAGATGGATAGATCTGGTCGAACCCTTAAGGCAACCAAGAGCACGATAGGGAAACAAAGGCCCTAACACACAACTTGGAATGACTTGAAGAAGCCTTTCCGCTATAATCTCACACAGAGGGGAAAGCGATTGTCCCCAAAGCACGAGAAGTCACCCGGAGATGATTGAGATAACCAACTTGCCAATCCAAGTGACACAACTCAAAACAGCGCCAAAGTTGTTGGGCAAACGGATTCCGCTCACACAGTAAGGTGTCTCGATTCCACGAGAAGAATATGGGATAGAAGAGAAAAATACTCGAAAGTACTTGTGTTTAATTTCAATCAAAGCTCCGTGAGAGAGACGCCTACCCTAAGCCTTATATAGGCATGTTGGACGTCCTCCTAGGGTTTCTATGGCCTACGGGCTTGATCCAAGATCGAGCCCAATCTAACTAAAGAGATAAGATCACCTAAAGAAATAAAATAAAATAAACTAATTAAAAACAAGCCCATCTTCTATTTAAAAGATGTCCAAGAATGGGCTTTAAAATAATAAGCAAGTTGGGCCTAATTTAACCACCTAAATTAGCCCAAAACTCTTCCACTTTCTTCTCTTCTTCCAATTGATTTCGGCCCTTTTTGGAATGTCTGGGCCGTCCTCCTGCCTTTTCTTGGGTTGGACGTGTATTACCAACTTCGAGCTTTTTTCCAATGCTCCTGTCTTGATAAAGCAATTTCCCAATTCATGAATCTCTTTTCCAAGTTGTTCTCCTATTCGTTTGGCTTGAGCTCTTGTGATAGGTCTGGTGGTAGATGGTGCAAAAGATGCTCCTGCATCAGAACAAGAATCCACCCATCCAGGGTTTGAATAGGAATCCACCTATTCGTTCTCAAATCCACGAGAGAAAATACTGAAAAGTATCAAATTTGTTTATTCATTGTTTGATTGAAAATGAACGTCCAACTTGCCTTATATAGGCCATGGAGGACATTCCAAGTGAGTACAACGAGCCTCGGGCTTGATCCAAGATCGAGCCCAAACTGATTAAAAGAAATGAAATAAAATACGAAAAGATAAGATCAAACCTTTAAGAGATAAGATCTTCTAACAAACGGATAAGGTCAAATCTTTAAGAGATAAGACCTTCTAGAAGAAAATAAAAGCAAAACCCAATATTAAAATTGTCTAAAATATGTGCTGAAAATAAAATATCTAATTGGCTGAAATTAATAGATCTAATTAAGGCCTTATTTAACAATAAAATAAGCCCAACTAGAACTATTAAAAACGTCCAACTCCTTGGGCTGTGTGCCTTCCTCTCGAGCTCTCCTTCTGGCCCATGCATACGTCATCTTCCATCTCCAATCAATGATCTTCAAGGTATCTCCGGAAATGGTCTTCACATTACTTCTAGGAATGATCTTCTTATCTCTTCTATAAATGGACTTCATTCCACTTCTAGGCTTGGCTTTCATTTCTCTCCTAGAAATGTGTTTAAGTCTCCCTCTTCTTCTTCTTAGAATGATCAACACTCCATGCTCCCTAGCTTCCATGATGATGATCTTAACTCGGGATAGGTCTTGAGATGCTCCTGCATCACATACCTAAAACAAACTCTAAAGCTTTATCAATGATCAGAAAATGTTCTAGTCGAGTAAGCAATAAGGGACTAGTCGACTGACCTCGATAGTAGAGTGGTAGAAAAAACTTGGAGGTGGTAAAAGAAAGAAATGTCTAACCTAATGGCTGAAAAGCCTTATTTATAAGGTCAGAAGATAGCCTAAAAACCTAGATCTACTTGATCATATATTCTAATAAGATAAGATCGAAACTAAACGATAAAATATCCAAATGGACTGGTTAGAAGTTCAGCCCAAACAAAAAGTTTAAGGGAAAGAAGATAAGACATCAAAACAAGTAGGTCGAGTGGCCCAATCGAGTGACTTCCTAGGACAAAGTTTTGTGTCTGACCTAGAATTTGCTCAATGACTTTCTTGCATCAATGGATGTCTTTTCGAAGTCACGTGCAAAATGAAGACGGGGGAGGTCGAGTGACTTGTATGGTGATCGAGCACTTCTGCACGTACACCAATGTTTTTGACTTCACTCTCGGGTCTTAATAACTTCCGTCTTGACCTTGACTTCTTTGACTGCAGGAAAATCTTTAGTGTGTATGAGGTCATTCTGCTACATGTGAATCATTTGTACTCCACAAATGTCTAGATAGCTTGCAATTACATAAACCAACCGGTGTATCTCCAAACACTATCATGATGGAAATTAACCAATAAGATATTTAGCCCAAAAGAGATAGAGAATGGAATAAAATGATGATGGAAAAAGACGCTAAATAGAGTGTAATCAATAACCATTTTTATACTATCTAGAGCCTCTAAATTATTTTGAATACAAATATTTTATAAGATATCAACTAATGTGTAATAACCGGAAAATTCAGAAATTTAATATAATTATTTTATTTAAAATTTTACTAATTATCCCAAGATCCGAGTCGAGTTCCCAAAACAATAACCGTTTTAACCAAACCGAACCATTTTCCTTTAATCCCTGGACCGGACGAGTGGGCCGGGGCCCTTCCTACCCCATGCCTTTGGCCTACTAATTCTCGGCCCACCTCTTCCTTTCTTCTGTCTTGGCACACCTCTTCTTTCTTCCGTCTCGGCCCATTCTTCGTACCAGACTAATCCCCGGGCCCAAGGAGCGTATCTTCCCCAAATGCCAACGTTCTTCTTCAACGTCAACGGCCGGAAAACGTAACCGTCGAGATTAATACATCGTAACGTCGGCATTGAAAAACCTCTTTCACGCCGTCTCACCAACTCTCTCTCTCAATCACGCTCAATCATCTTCTTCCCCTCTCGAAGCCGTCGGGACTAGCACCACTGGAACCACCAACCCTCTCACCCTCGACAATTCTTCCGAACACTACCATCCTCCTTCCTCCCTCACTAGAGACGACGAGCCGACCACGACCACCTTCCTCACCCCCCTGTGACACCGACGGTAAGCAGCTCCCTTCTCTTTTTCCGTTTGCTTTCTCGTCTTTGACGGATCTCGAACACTCACCATCAACCTCTAAACAGAGAACGCCGACTAGCTGGTCCAACTGCCACCAGAAGCTATCGGAGTTTCCGCCCCGTCGCGTCCAGACATCGCCAGGTCTCGAGCCAGTAAGTTCGAACCCCGCCATTTTTATCCTTTCGGTTGTGTAGGAAGATTGAGCATCGAAGAGGAAAAACCGTGATTCATGCTAGCACTAGGTATCAAACTCCGGTCCAGACGTGGTGTTAACATTGTGGATTAATTTTGTCACTCACAGGGATCCAAATCCCTTTTCCAAGCTTCTAGTAGCCTCCGTGTCTCGCCTTCCTTCCCCGCTTCCCCGAGTTATCGAACCCGTCACCTTTTGCTCCTCATTGTTGTTAGCGTGTTACGTTTTTGTGTTGTCCAGAGGACTCAAACCTGAGACGTATATGGTCTCCCCCGCCCGGCGCTTAACATGAATATTGTGTATTCACAAGACTCGAACCAGCGACTATCAACTCTCCTAGACGGCCGTCCTTTTGCAAGTAACGAAACTCGAACCCGACCTGTGTACTCCTTGTAGCCATCTGGTGTCATCTAGTCGTTAAACCTTGCAACTAGACCCGTTTCCGGTGATACCCAAACCCGTTTTATTTTCGTGAATTTATTTTTTCCGATCATAAATAGTTATATAGTTTATAATTATTTATTTAGTTAATTGTGGTAATTTATTTCATTAATTTAGTGGAGGATATTAAGTTTATGTAATGTAATGTTGAGGTGAACTATAGTTGCGGAACTAATATAGAATGACTGAAATGTTGGAATTGGAACGAGTTTATAGAATGTTATGTTAGATGGAATCGAAATAGAATGATACGAAGTTATGATATTAGATAGTGATAGACGCTATACGAGACTTTCGAGATAGCAGAACGTTAGTGAAATGTGTAAGAGCCTTAGTCTTTAGGTGTTGAGCCAGGGTTAGCCGCCCCTGCGTGTCCAGAGGGCCGCCCCTACGTCAGCTTTGTATTCCGCCCATGCGGCTTAGGGAGTCCGCCCCTGCGGTTTCCTGCGGCTACAACCGGCATTTTTTACTCTTGACCATGCTTTACTCATCTCTTCCTCTATAAGCTTCTCCTTTGCATCAAGATGAAGAGTTTCCTTCACTTCCCCAGCTGCCTCACGTTCTTCTTCTCTCCTTCCTTCTCCTTTGATCTTCTTCTTGTTTTTCCTTGGTTTGTAAGAGAATTGTTGTGTGGTTTTGGTTGATGATAATGTTGGATGTTGATGTTGAGCTTTGAGAGCCAGCTGAGGGTGTTGGTGCTGATCTTTCCATGCTATTTAGGCTACAATAGTGGTAAGCTTTCCTCTTCTTTCTTTCTTTCTTTCTTTCTTTCTTCCTTCTTTGCTTCCTTTTCTTCTCTCTTAGCTTAGGATTGGATTTCCTAGGCATATATGTTGATGTTTATATGTATATATATGTATGTGTTTGATTGCTGGATGCTGAAGACGTGAAATCATTGAGTGAAGAATCAAAAAGCAGGCGGGAATCATCTTCTGCACTGTCACCACCCCAACGCCGCCTGTGAGCCGCCCCTGCGCCACCTGTGTCACTGCCCCTGCTTGGGAGTGCCGCCGCGCCCCTGCGCCTCCCGGTGTTTTGCCCCTGCGTCCTTCCTGTCATGCAGGTGCGTCTTGTGTATGACCTACCTAGAGTGGTATGGATCCTTTTCTTTCCTAGTATGAGTGGTTTAGTGGCATGCTAGGTGTGTGTATGAGGATAGAATGAGGATGATTATGATATCGATATGTGCCGGTTATGGCTTTGAGGTTTAGTAGGTTGTTGAGGTTTATAGGTTGATATGATCCTTATGGATCCCTTGGGTCTAGGTGTGACCCCTTTGATTGATAGGAGATGTGATATCTCTTTATGCCTTGTTATTAGGCAATGTTGTTTTCCGGATTGGAGTTGATCGTGGTTGAGAGTATCTCGAGGTTGAGGTAAGTCCGTAGGACTTACTTAGCTACCATCCTTATATCGGATGTATGCATGAGTGGTGTTTGATATATGCTTGATAGCATGTGATATTGATGATTACCGACCTATGGTTTATTGACCGCCCATTGTAGTGACCGTGATAACCTTTCCCTTTCATCCCGCCGTGGAGTCTGGGAGGTTCTCTGTAGTCAGGCCAGATCTAGTATACGGGATGGACACTTACCACTCCCTTAGGGTATACGGGAAGGTGTGCCGACACCACTCCATCTAGCTATAGCACTCAGAGGTGAGGATTATACATCCTCGTGTCACATATGTTCATATACATATATATATATATATATATATATATATATATATATATATATATATATATATATATATATATATATATATATATATATATATATATATATATATACACGATTTGAGTGTTGGACTATATAAAGATGATTAACCGGGTAAATGTGTTACAACATGATTATGTGTTTATGATTCCTTGACTTGTGTTTGTGCTTATGCATTATCTTATATATGAATGGTTTGCTAACGGTTATATACCGTGTTGTAGATGCTTTGCAGGTTAGGAGAACTGTAGAGTGATCCAGATGGAGTGATCCGCTGAGGGCTCCGTACACTAGGATTGTGCGAGGGTTATGGGATGATTTTGCTATGTATAGATACATGTTTTGATTTGTACTCAGCGGTATTTTGTAGACATTTTGATATATATATATATATATATATATATATATATATATATATATATATATATATATATATTATAGTTTGATGTTTTGGTTTTAATCTATCTGTGTCTTGTTGTAAGATCCAGTGAACTTGTTGTCAGGCTAGGGTCAAGATCCATTGTGAGATTCTAGCCCCAGTAGCGCCCCGAGTCTCGCGGATTCGGGGTGTTACGAAATGAGTTGATGATAATACGAGAATCTAGAATGGACGTCTAGGTCCACGGACCTAGGCGGTAGAAAACGCCAAGGTATTTATGCTAGAATGATAAATCGAGAAGTACTAAGGGTTGATATATCTTTAAGGAATCGGATCATTGACAGGCAGATCGCGAGTAACGTTGAGAACAGTACGGAGAAGGTGAGTTTGTAGGACTCACTTAGATACCATTATAATATTGAGTGTGTACAAGGGTAGTGTGTGTTATGCGTGTTAAATAAAATGAACGAACTAAACCACTGCCTTTATATTTCTAAAGAGAGGCCAAAGTGTATTATAACGGGCCGTAAAACTCTATCCGGGCCGAAGGTGCCGGAATATTCCCCGCGGCCTGTCCAATAGCGTATACGGGGGATATGCATAAAAATCAGGCCTACTGGTTTACGGGGACGGGGCGAGAGTTGGGCGAATCTCGTGCTACCATGAAAAGTTGAATAATAGATTGACAAATTTCACCAAAAGAAAAGATAAGAACTGAGACATTGTTTTTCGCATGCTGAATGATTTATTGTATTCCCTTGAATGAGATTGTGCCCTAATATCCTTAATATTAGAATTGTAGCTCACGGTTTTACCGTGTTGTAGACTTTGCAAGTTAGATATCTACCGAGAAATCAGGAGTGGAGTGACCAACTAGGATTTCCGCTCTAGGAGTTGTGGGATGTTATTCAGTTTATTATCTTGCTTAGACTTTATTAACCTTCAGTTATTGGTTGTCGTACGCATCTAGATTCTATCTTAGTGAACGTGTTCGTCTTTTAAAGGATTTCGGCTTTTAATATTTGTACCTTGTTGCAAGGTCCGTTGTTATTGCTGTGAAACTAAAGCCGATACCCACTGTGAAGTCCTAGTCAGTAACGCTTTGAGTTTCCAGAATTCGGGGTATTACGTAATTTGCTTTATATGAAAAACCTAGAAAAAAGAAGAAGGAAGATACTCATAGAAGACTAAAAAAATTTAAACTTCACGCAACAACTAATATGTAGTTGTCAGTTTCTCATATTAATTACGCAGTTAAGTTGCAGAAAAATTTCGTTATATTTTTACTTATTATTTTTTTTTCATATATTAATTTTTGTATATATATTAATTTTGTCCATATATTAATTGTTTACTAATTGAATTATTTTTTTGGTTTTTACTAACCAAAATATTATTGTTAATTTCTAAATAAAAAACGATTTCCAAAATTATAACAATAGAATTCTTACGTTTGCAAATTTATTTATACTTGGTATTTTAAATAGTAGATTTTAATTGAGAATAATTCATTTTTGTGTGGATTTAGACATGCATGAGTATTATTAACAAATTTTTGTGCATTTCTGAACCGATTAGACCAATGTTTTTGTAAAAATTTTTAAGCTAAAAATCGGACCTTTTAAATTATTTACGAACAAGATTGGATCAGATCGGGTAGGACCCGGACCTAATATTCGTTCCAAGTATAACCTTAATCAAATATTTCATTGTTTTACTCATTGTTAAAGCTTTATATATATATATATATTATGTTCAAAAAATCATGACATTATAAAATCTATTTTAACTAACACACCCGGATATACGTGTATATATTATAATTATATATATTTTATTATTATAATTATTTATGACTAGTTTGAACTTAAATTAATTGAGTGGTATCACTGGTATAGTGTGGTATGGTAGTAATTGGAAAAGTTCGTAGCAATCAGCAGGCTTGGTAGTTTGATTCAGTTTCATTTTTATTGTAATAATATATGTGGTGTTGAAGACTTCTGACAACTGAGAATCCAAAAAATACAAAAAAATACAATAAATAGCAAGATCACGGATTAACAGGCGGATTTGTGAGATCCTCTGGCACCTTGCCACACTGTTCATCAAGGGTATTTTCGTCAAATAAATTGAACCAGTCATCTTCTTCCTACGGTCCTACCAGGACCGCACCAGGCTTTTTTATGGAAATTTTGAATTGAGGTACAAGAAGTGAGGAGGGAAGGATAGGTGGGTCCTACTGGGGAATTTTTGAAAGGGCATTTCAGATTAGCAAGGTAATTAAATCAATTAAGCTCTTTTTAAACCGTTGATTGTATCGTTTGAATTGAACAAACGCCTTTTCTCCTTTATATTTCAAAGTGCTAACGCCTTTCGAATTAAACTCTCTCTCTATAGAGGACTTCTTCTCTCATACCAGTAACCCTCTTTCTCTTTAGACAATAAGTTTATTACTACACATTCTCATCATCTGTAAGTCTTCAGCATTTTGCCTAATTTTTGTTTTCTGCGCATTTTACTTCAACTTTGATGCTGTTTAGACACAATATTCTCTAAATTAAAATGGATCTTTATTTGCTACTGGTTTTATTGTTCAATTATATGAGTTTCTCTGCTTGTTGCTGATAAGTGATACCATATGAGCCCTTATCCTTGTTGGATACTATTTTCTTCGGATTTTTTCAAATTGGTTTAGGCAGTAGAATCTATAGATGTGGTTTGTTGCCAATACCAAGAGCTTGAATGGTAATTGTGAATGTTTGGTGTCCTTCTATCAGATTATAGAGATTTCAAAATCATGACGAGGATGCATCCTGGTTTCACATCGATGCAGAAAGAGAATGTGCCAGCGGTTTCATCAGAAGTTATTTTCCTATCTACTCGGTTTCCAGACTATAACTTATCTTCTGATAACCAGATCATTGAGACGAATAATGCTTCTACTAAAGTGTTATCCATGAAAGAGGTTGTTGCTCGAGAAACAGCACAACTGTTGGAACAACAGAAGCGTCTATCAGTGCGTGAACTTGCCTATAAATTTGAGAAAGGCCTGGTAGCGGCAGCCCAGTTGTCAAAAGAGGTTGCCTGCTTTGTTTTCGTGCACAAGTAAAAAACTGAAATATATACACATGAACTTAGCATTCCTTTCATACTATTCATGTAAGACTGTTACTTAGCTAATTTCCAGTGAGCTGATAATTTGTTGAAAATTCAGGCTAGGCTCAAGGAAGCTGCCTCACTGGAAAAGCATGTTCTACTAAAGAAGCTTAGAGATGCGTTGGAGTCCTTAAGAGGTCGTGTGACCGGTACGAACAAAGATGAAGTGGAAGAAGCTATTACCATGGTTAAGCACATTTTAACTGTCTCTGTTTACAATGTTTGAAAATGTTTATCTATGTTGATTGCAGACTTTGAATAATTCTTTGTGGTCTATTTATTTGTTCAGGTTGAGGCTTTAGCAGTTCAGCTGGCTCAACGAGAAGGCGAATTGATCCAGGAAAAGGATGAGGTCAAAATGTTGGTCAATTTTCTTAAGCAGGTGAAGTAATTTATTTATTTATTTAATAATTATTTCACCAAAAAATTTCACCCGTGTTTTGGTCACATTTACAATTTGTTTGGCAAATACTTCAATACAGAGCTTCTGCTCCATTTATTCATTTTCTGCTGGTAGTTTGATGAATGGATTGTTTATGCAGAACTTCTAGTAGTTTAAACATTACACATTTTCATTTTTGTTGATTCATGAAGACTTCAGAAGATGCCAAGAAGCTTGTGGAGGAGGAAAGAGCCATTGCCCGCTCAGAGATTGAGAATGCACGATTAGCTGTTCAGAGAGTGGAAGCAGCATTTGGGGAACATGAACTAGCATCCCGTTCTTCAGGAGAACAGGTTCATTGCCTACAAAGTTTAAATTAGTTTCACTGTATATTATCAGATAATTTTCCTTGTATATGTGATCTAGATTTCATTTACAGTACTTGCTTCCACTACTTTATCAGGATTATGAAGAACTAATGAAGGAAGTTCAAGAGGCTAGACGCATCAAAATGCTCCACCAGCCTAGCAAGGTATTCAATATTCTGTTAGAGTGATTTTCAGTGCAAGATTGATCACTGAATTCCTTTTCTAGTTTTTAGATTATTTTTGCCCATTGGAGCTATTTTGATATTGCCAATGTGTTTGTTCTGAATCAGATTATGTTGCCTTTCTTCTATCCTATATTTTCTGTTTGTACTGCCTTCCTAATCTTCTTTCCTTGCTTTTAATTCGGATTTCTTACTTTTATGCTGCATTTCTAATGATTCTATTGAGCCCCATAGATTATTGCCTCATGTTCTTGGCTTAAAGCGTACACCTTGAAGGATACAAATTTCAGCTGCTAAACTTTAAGGATTGTAGGTTATGAATATGGAACATGAACTTCAAGCTCTGAGAGCCCAGCTCCTGGAGAAATCCAAGCATTTGCTGCTACTCCAGAAGGAGGTACTTTTTTTTCATTATGGAATATATATTGACAACAATACACTTGCAGATTTTCTCATTAATAATATTTGTGCAATTGGTGATTTTGGAGATAAGAAGAAGCTAATCACATGGTTGTATAGATCTTTTTTTTTGACATCAATCTTGACTGGCTGCTCTGCTGAATATGATTCTAGAATGGAATATGTCATGAAAAATGTACTTTTCTTTTTACAGAAGAAAGGATTATGTTACTCCACTATCTGTTAGTGAACCAACCTAGAGTATCCTTGCAAATGACAACTCTGAGTTCATATCAGTAGAAATGTCATAAGTTGTTGGAGAGAGTCTCAGCTCAGTCAGCCGGTCACTTTTTTACATAATGTGTGAGATTGAATTGGAATTTGTTATGCACATGGAAAAGAAGATGGTGAAAGATCAAACTGTAGTCAACTGAAGATAGGATCACGTTTTCAGCGTTGTGACTTAAGTGCTTGGCTTTAGTATAAATAAAGGCACTCTCTAACAGAATCATACGAAACTAGTCAAGTTATTCTGCTGCCTCCTATGGCGTCCTATATTAAACCCTGATCATGTTGCAGTTAGCAAAGTTGAAGATACTTGAGCATAGTGCATCCTGCATTTACGAGATTGAGGGCCAAGAGGTATTAGGTTGTTACTTGTCGATCCAAAAGCGTAATGATGAAGCTGTTGATCTTTCCAAGACCTCCATTCAATGGTATAGATTAACATCTGATAGTGGCAAAAGGGAACTCATTTCAGGTATTTTTGGAAACTAATTTTCATAGCTGTATCTTATTAGGCCATTAGGGGAACTCCTATTTCATACAATTTGCTGCAACATGTTTTTTTTTTGGTAAGATTTTTTTTTTTTTTGGTAAGATTTGCTGCAACATGTATATCTGTAGCTGAACATTTTAACAATTCTAGGTGCCACAAAATCAGTTTACGCTCCAGAGCCTCTTGACGTTGGACAAATCTTACAGGCTGATGTTACTTATGATGACCAGAAGATATCCATGTCCTCGATTGGTCCTATTGATCCAGGTTTTCACCAGTCTGTTTAGTTTTCTTCACTGCTTGAAATTGCAGCTAATGCATATTTATTTTTCCTGATAGCTCCTGGACTGGGATATTACGTGGAAGCGCTTGTTAGGAGAGATGACACTGAATTCAATGTAAAGCTTTTGCCACATGGTTTTCCTATCTCATTTGAATTATAGTTGTATGATTGTATCTGCTCTTTGGATTCTCATTATCATAAATCCAACCACATTGCTTCATAGGTAGTTGCCACTCACCTGAACGGCATAGAGCATCCATCCCAATCCATCCATGCCCTTCACATCAGGAAAATGAATATAGAGCTTTACAAAGGAAAAAAGACAGTGACCAAGGAACAGTATTCGACTTTCATGCAGGTAAACGCGATTACACATGTCCACTCTTCGCTATTACATTTAGCCCCCGTTTGGTTGTAACTCCAGAAACGGAATGAAAATGAATCTAGTCCATATGTGTACCTTGTTCATGCCAAAATGCATTTTCTTCCCCATTATGTTTTCTTATAGGTATCAAAACTAATCAAATTCTACTCTAATTACTTCAAACCACAAGGAATGATTCCAAAAAGTTTCATGAACAAGGGTATACGTATGGACTAGATTCGTTTCCAGTTAAAATCAAACGGGCCTTTAATAGTTGGATATGCAGTTTTGGATGTTGTAACATGTACTAATTTGTGTTAACTGCCAGCTTTGTGGGGTAAGAGGAGGAGGCAATGCAGCTTCCTTGGCAGTGTTCTGGGAAGTAAGGCCAGGGCTGTCATACATTTTAGCGTTCGAATCTGAAAGAGATAGGAATGCGGCTATCATGCTTGCTCGTCGTTTTGCCTTTGACTGCAATGTAAGTCATTTTTAGCTCATTTACCTCTAAAATCCTTCTTCCTGAACTGATGTTTTTGGTTTATCTGGTGGTGCTTGAAATGAAATGCCACAGATAATGCTTGCTGGACCAGGTGATAGAGCTGTGTCTGGAAATTAAGACTATTCGGGTTCTCGTCTCCTCCAAGTGTAAATGATTTGAGGCTTTTGGACAATCTGGTTGTGTACTTTGTAAAAGCTCTTAGGAATTTGCTTTCTCATGTTAGGGTGTGATTTTTTTTTGGGCACCAGGGCAGATTTTCACTGCCTTCTTGTCTGCTATCTCTTCATTGTAAAATCTTGTGTTAGTTACTTAGTTGTAGTTACTAGTTACTACTGCTTTGTAGTTATGCAAGTTCTGTATTAAACAAAGGAATCCAACTGGCTTTATTCAGTTGACTGGTGAGATTATATGTTTATATATATTTCATTTTTGTTTGAAGACATTTCGGAAAGAAATTGAAAAATATAATAAGTTAAGGGAAATTGTTTAGGTCCTGACAAAGCTGTGGTCATATTTTAATCATGAACTAAAAATGATAGAAAATATGAATTTGTTAATGAATAGTCTATTTCACTAAGGGTTAGTTTGGTATCACAAGAAATCATTTCCGTTAACGAAATGATTTCGTTTCCATTGCATCGTTCCAACCAAACGGACAGTCTATCCCACTTTAACCATACTCAATGTGTTGAAATTACCACATTGCCACAAAGTACGATGCTTTGTCATCTTCATCTCGTTTTACTTGGTTGTCCAATTCTCTGCAGTAGTTCTCTGTCCTCATACTCCTTCATAGTTTCCGTCATCGTCTTCCTCTACCCACCCGACCACGACCGTCTTCCTCGGGATTCTCGCTGTCGTACTACTCTGATCTTTCCTCTATTTCTGTGGGAGTCTCCAATCGCACAGCCTGATCGGTGATCTTAGGCCTTCAAGTATGCTACTTAATCACTCAGTTACAACAACTATCGATTTGTTACTTTCTATTGTAATCATCATCTGCTTCTTTCTTGTTGATCGATCCTTTGGCCTTCCTCTCAACTTAAACTGAACTACAGAATATATAGAGTTCCAAAGAAAGCCGAAGTTTGAAGAATTGCCCACTGCGTTATCGCAAAGTCTGGTGGTGTGTTTCGGGAGGTTTAGAGCTTGGGAAATTCAATCCTCTTTAAATTGAAGGGTTGTATGACTGCTTTAAAATGCACCCCATGTGTTTGACATAATGCCTAATTGAAGACAAGCTAAGTAATGTAGTGCATGATAAAGTTAGGGTCTTTTTTGCGCACACCGGCCTGCGTTTTCCGTAGAATCACAGTAACAAGGGGTTCATTACATCTTGCCCTTGTCAATCAGCTCTACCTATGGGAGTCTTCTTATCATTTAGATTACTTTGAAGATACCACTTCACATGTTTATGAGATGTGTAAGAGAAACCCACATTGGGTTTATAGGTACATATACGCTAAATGACATCAATGGAAGAGGTACAAG
Source organism: Fagopyrum tataricum (assembly GCA_002319775.1). Classification (NCBI taxonomy): domain Eukaryota; kingdom Viridiplantae; phylum Streptophyta; class Magnoliopsida; order Caryophyllales; family Polygonaceae; genus Fagopyrum; species Fagopyrum tataricum. The sequence continues at coordinate 42,312,090 of CM008279.1, read as the reverse complement.
AGAGGTGGTGATAAATTTTAATTTTTTAAGCTGAGTGGTACATCTTTTTTTTTTTAAGGGACTGAGGTGCACATTTGATATTATTGAGTCAATGAGTTGTTTGTTTATAATTTACAGAAAGAAAATACAAAAAAAGTTGTCAATTAGATCAAATAAGGAACAGTATATTTTCCCAAATAATTAAATCACATGACTCTCCTTCCACTTCATACCTCCACTTTGATACCAAACAAGGAACAGGAGATTTTTCTTTCCCTTCAGTTCCTACTGCGAATTGCATTTTCTTCGGTTCTTTCAAGTCGTTGCTTTTGCCATTTACAGGTATCAGTTTCTATTGTTTACGCTTCAACTCTTACTTATAACAAAGGTAAATTGAAACCCTAATGTTAATTGGTGTGTGAATTCTAGAGATGAGTCTCAAGTTCCCCTTTGCTTATACTCGATTCCTTACTGACTGCCAATTGTTTGTTGCTACGTGGATGGAACTGTATGCTTGCAGTGACATATTTTCGTTAATCTAAGTCAAAGCTTGGTAATTGGATCTAATGGATAACTAATTCCAGTTTCTTGCTTGTGTTTGATAGTAGTATTGGGTTTTGCAATTAAAGCAAAGGAAGAAATCGCAGTTCATGTTTTAATACAGTTTAAGTGGCTGTATAATCAATCTCCAGTCAGTGGATGCTCAAGTGGTTAAGTTTTTTTTTGTTTCTACAGTTACAGCATTCAATTAACTTCCAGTTCATTGCTCAATTATGTTCAGAGCTTTGTGTGTTTACCCCAACTGCTAGATGCTTAGCATAAACCACTCATCCTTCAAAATGATTAGTATAAACTGATTTAAATGATTTATGTTCACACAGGAATGGGGATTTTTATGATGATTTTGCTTTCTCCCCGATCCTCATTTTCTTGTCATCATTTTAAACAGTTTTGATAACAGCAGTTTAGAGGTTGATAGATCTGGCAGAAATATATTCTGTTTCTGTACTAGTTGTTGACCAACTTCATTAGTCCATATCTATTAGTGTCTATACCATTTCTGAAAGGTCAGATAACTCTTTGGTATTTTGATGTGGCAATTGCATGACTTTGTTTGATGTTTCAAGGACCACCCTGGTATCATTTCTGAAGGGTCAGATAACTCTTTCATTTCACTGAAACTCAATATTGTGTTGCAATTTAGACGAATCCCAGATGGCTACAAATAGCGAGCAAGACAAAACCCTGGTTGAAATTCCTGAAGGGGATGCACCAATTGACATAATCAAGTACATCAATTATGTCAGTTCACCTCAGTGTGGCGCAATATCAACTTTCTCTGGTACAACGCGTGATAGCTTTGATAACAAAACGGTCGTGGAGCTAAGGTATGAAGCATATGTTCCCATGGCTATTCGCTCGTTGAAATCTATCTGTTCCTCAGCTCGATCAAGGTGGAACCTCAATGGAATAGCTGTAGCTCATAAGCTTGGCTCTGTTCCAGTGGGAGAAACGAGTGTTTTCATTGCAATCTCATCTGTTCACCGTGTGGATGGCCTGGAAGCGTGCAAGTTCTTGATTGATGAACTAAAGGCCACTGTACCGATCTGGAAGAAAGAGGTTTACTCGAATGGAGAGGTCTGGAAGGAGAATAGAGAGTTCTTGGAGAGGAGGTCTGATCTCGGGAATGCTACAGTTAGTGAAGATAACAACATCAGTGGCTGCTTAAGAAAAGAGAAGGAAGAAGGTCATCATAAGAAAGGATGTTGTGGTGTCAAGATCAGGGTGGACGATGGGATCGGGGCGAATGAGGGAGGCACTTGATCTGGTCATTGTTTATGTATGATTAGACAACAAAGACACATAATAAGTCTGTAAGGCAAGAAGTACGTTGTGAATTCCAACTTTGCTTGACAATTGAGCCTCTTTTCTGTTGAAATGTACCATAACTCACAATACCTCTGTTGATTTCATAAACGTCAATAAGGACTTCATTGTATGAAGAACTGAATACAGTGCTTTTTTGGCAAAAGAGAAAAAAAAACATATAAATATGGAGATGCAGGGGATCGAACCCTGTACCTCTCGCATGCAAAGCGAGCGCTCTACCATTTGAGCTACATCCCCGTTCATGCATGATTGCACGGTTTAACAATGTCAACCATGAACAAAACCCCGACAAAACCTTCGTCTTGTAAATATACTCACTGGTATAGTCCTCTCCCGTGTTTGCCCCACTTTTTTTACTCTCCCTACGCCGGCGATCTCCGACTTTTCTATCTGCCGGATTGCGCGAAACCGATGGATTTTCAGGTGGTGGTACTCGCCGGTGGTACTTCGAAGAAGCTCGACCCTCTCGTTTCCAAGGTTTGCAATCCCTCTATCCATTTCACCTCTCTATTCGAATCCATTGTACGTTTAGGTTTTTAGATTTCTCTCATATTTCATTTTTCTGCATTTTTATCTCTTACCGGATAGGGGATGGTTTGATTTTTGTATACATGGTGCAGGAGGTTCCCAAGGCGTTGCTCCCCGTTGCCAATCGACCTGTGCTATCTTACGTGTTAGAACTTTTGGAGCAAAGCAATCTCAAGAACCTTATAGTGGTCCGATTTTCATTCAGTTGCCTTTGCTTCCCTGTGATTTTCCCCCAATTTGATAACTGCGCTTTCACTTTTTCTTCTGCTTCGAATTTCTCAACTATAGTGGTTGGATTTTGTTTGACTTCTGGCATTTTCTTCATTGATTGTTTTTTTCGATGCTAATTTTTAGGTTGTAGAAGGTCAAGCAGCTGCTGTTCTTGTTGGTGGTTGGATATCAAGTGCTTATCTTGATCGCCTTCACGTTGAGGTATTACTTTCAGTTGTTCGTCCTCTTTTTTATTTACTGAATCCTCAAGTTACTATTTATTTTCTTATTGCTAGGTATACATCTGTTGTTAAGTTGATGATGATGGTCATAATTTGGTTGATGAATTGATATTTGGATTTAGATGATAGGTTAATAAAAACATTTAATGACTTGAAGTACATTATTTTTCGTTGCAAGTGTTTTTAGATAGTCACTGGTATACGAAAGCAAATCTACTATCTTTGCTTGGTTTAGTATTTGTAGAACAAGAATACCTGATGTGTCTGGATTGGAACCCACATACAAGAGCAAGTGTGAAGCTTACCACATACAAAATTTTCATATTACAAAGAGCATGCTCAATGGACTGTATTACGTTGGCCTCTTTTTAGTACTTCTGAAATAATCTTTGTCAGTAAGACAGAAGATAACAGTAAATGTTGTATAAAATTCTGAGCCCATACTTCTTTGGCCTCTCCTTGATTCTGAGAGATTATGTTCATCAAAATAGAACATTTTGACGTTTCTTGCGTGTTAGCAATTTAGATTTGTTTTAGGTAGGCATAGTTCTTTCGTTCTCTTTGAATAATGGAGGAATATATTGCTCTTGAGAGTATATGTTATTCAGAATATTAGTATCTTTTCTCTTTGTCACGCACTATTATAGCATTATGTATGATATCCTAAATGAGTGCCCAGATATCAATTTTATGTCCATCTTGATAATTGAGAAATTACTTATTTCTTGAAGGTGGCAGCTGTTTCTGAAGATATTGGGACTGCTGGTGCCCTTCGAGCAATATCACACCACTTGACAGCTAGCGACATTTTGGTTAGTATCATTACTTATTGCTCATGAACCCTAGCAAGTTATTAGATTTATATCGTGTAAGTTAATGTGTTCTGTTGTTTCTAAGTCCCGAATGACCTTTATTATGGATCAATTGCATGGGACACAATACCTCAGTATACTTATTAGTGCTATGAGTTTATGAATAGGATATAAACATGGAATATGTGGTGATTATTTGATGTTGTAGTATCAAGTAGAGGAGATTAGTTGCCAAGATAGATTATTTACCAGTATACAAGGATTTAGTTAATAGCAGCCATTTGGCAAGTGTTTTACTAGACGTCTTTCGTTGAAAAGTTTTTTTCTTTGCCAAAAGGAATGTTAATATATTATTTCCTTTTGCAAACCTAAAAAGTGATATTAGTACTTTTTGGCTCCTAGATGAGCTCCAGTATCTTGCTTAATTTTCTCCATATCATAAATTCCAAACAAAATTACATTCGTCATTGTTCAAATTTTATTGAGGAGTTATCATTTCAGATAATTTATGTGTGATAATTAACTGCAATATTTTTACAGGTAGTGAGTGGTGATCTTGTCTGTGATGTTCCACCTGGAGCAGTTGCAGCTGTGCATAGACGACATGATGCAGTTGTAACCGCAATGCTTTGCTCAGCTCCTGTTAGTGGACCAGCCGAGTCTGGGTCCTCTGGTGGTAAAGACAAGGTCAAGAAACCAGCTCGATGTGATATTATAGGACTGGATCCCACTAAACAGTTTTTGCTACACATAGCCTCAGGTTAGAACTTTTGGTGGTTGTTTGTTAGCTGATGCATCACTTGATGGATATGAGCTCAATGGAACTTGATTTTGTAGGGGTAGATGTTGAGAAGGATGTTAAGGTTCAAAAGAGCTTACTTCGTGCTGTGGGACAGGTTTGTGATGTTTTGCATTGAACTCCTGCACTATTAGGCACATTGGACTTTACTAATCGTTGGTTCTTAAAGGTTTTCTCTTCTTTATCCTGCTTTGTAGATGGAAATCCGTACAGATCTCATGGATGCTCATCTATATGCATTTAAGAGGTTTGAAATTTTGCCTTGTGTATCTGAATCATCTTCTGAATTCAGCCATGCTAAGTTTAGCTTGTTGTCACCTATGAATACACTATCAGATCTGTTTTGCAAGAGGTTCTTGCTCAGAGGGAAAAGTTTCAGAGCTTAAAGCATGATGTCTTGCCCTATCTTGTTAGAAGCCAGCTGGTTGGTTTCTTTATTCTACAATCTAGCTTGTCATGTTGAATGCTTTAGTTTTGTCATTTTTACAAGTTGCTCAATCTTTTGCATTCGCTGATAATTCATTAGAGATCAGAGGTCTTGGTACAGCCAGCTGTCCAGCCAGAAGAAAATGGGCATGAAAAGGTCTCACTAGAGAGCAACAAAGTCATGCTTTCTCAGCTCTTAGCAAATGCAACTACTCCAAGCTTCCATGAATTGTATGCAATGGATTCTAATGGATCTCCTCGTCTGGCAACTCATAAATGCTGCATTTATCTTGCAAGCCAAAACAACTATTGTACACGCTTGAATTCTATTCAAGCTTTCTGTGACATAAATCGCGATGTGAGTTCCTTAAACCGAGATTTTTCATGTGGTTTTGACTATATTTAGCTCATTTTGTCTGGATCTTTTATATTTTCATTATTAAATTCCCCCCACTTCTATTATCAGGTTATTGGAGATGCAAACCATCTATCAGGTTACTCATTCTCTGCCCATAACAACATAATTCATTCCTCTGCCGAGCTAGGATCAAAGACAACGGTAAAATTCTTTAAAACAAGATACCACCGTCAACCTTTTGTGGAATGGTTCAATCATTTGCCAGGACTTATGAACTATGATGGTAATCTCTTAACCCTACTATGAATTTGCATCAATTGATTTAGGTAGGACCACAGTGCATGCTTGGTGAAGGTTCCTTAATGGGTGATAAATGTAGTGTGAAGCGATCTGTCATTGGCCGTCATTGTCGTATAGGATCAAACGTCAAGGTATGGCAATCTTCGTTGCACTCACTCTAGCTGTCCAGTTTACTGCTACTTAAATTTCTTGTCTTATTGGTAAAAAATGCAGATTGTGAACTCAATAATCATGAATCATGTGATCATATCAGACGGATGTTCAATCCAGGGTTCCGTCATTTGCAGCAATGCGCAGTTACAAGATCGTGTGGTGCTAAGGGATTGCCAAGTACTCTTCCTTCCACTCGTCTCAAATTCTTGTTTTGCCTATTTAGTCATTGTTCTTGTTTTAACCATGCTATAATGCTACAACAATTCAGGTTGGTGCTTATTATGTGATTGCTGCTGGTAGCGAACACAAAGGCGAATGTTTAGCAAGGAGAGAAAGGAACCAATCGCTATGAGTTTCGTATTTCTTCGTTTTGGGATTGATTTGAAGTGCATGGTTTTGTTGAAGAGGGCAAGCAAGAACAAGTGCTGCTCTGTATGTGTATAACTAGGAAGAATCCCCCAGTTTTGAGGCATTTTTGCCTATGGTATCCTGCACCCTCAATTTCAAGGGCATCCTTTTTGGATCTATGGAGGGTTTTCTTCTTCGTTGAGTTTTTTTTGCATATTTGAGTCATGTCATGAGATTGAAAGTTTGCAGCACATGTTATCAAAAGATTGTTTATCCTTTACGTGTAAGATGAATCGATTGTATTTCTTGTTCAAACAATCAAAATAGAATTTACATCATCTCCTCGTTGTCCGCCTCTACCAGCTACCTTTGTGCCAATCTTTGTGACAATTGGATGACAATCGGATGAAAGATGCTTCTGTCAAAGCGAAAACCCTTATTATCAACGCCAAAGCTACCACAGTGTCATTCCTACAAAAATTCACATCAATATTTTTTTATTTTGTCACATCAGACATTTTTTTTAAAAGTGTATATATATAGAGAGAGAGAGGGGAGGGGGATTGGGTTGAGTTGAGGTCGGGGGAAAGAATAAATTCGTAAGGACAAAAGTAAAAAAGGATATTCATCCGTCCTATCAAAATAATGAAGGGCAGAGATGAAGCGCACATTTAATTAAAATTTATAAAGGAAACGGAAAATTTGAAAAGGTTAACGTCATTAACTTATAAATCTCTTCCCCTTCATCCGACTTTCCTACCGTCGGTAAACAATGAAAACAAAAGCAACTTTGAAATATCTAAAAGATGAAGATTTCAACGCAAACTAGAGTAAATTGAAGAACTTTCCAAAACAAAAATAACATTGGAATGAAATCTAATGAATAGTGTTTTCAATTTCAAAATCACCGTGACCTAACTGTAGAGATTTCGAAAGAATAAGTCATTACTGAAGAAAAATTCAACGCGGATGGAAAAGATTTCAAAATTTCTATAAATTTTAATCCGACATAACCTAAATGCAATTAACAGAGCATTTTGACAACAATAAACCAATTTTCTTCATTCTAAAAGAAGAAGAAGAAATTCATTTTCTGAAAGTCAATTTTTTCAATTAAAAAGTAATTTTATTCCACTATATGTCGAATTTATTCAACTGGATGTTCAATTTTCTTAAAACTTGATATTCTGAAATTTAAAGAAAAATCAAAGCATCATTCTGAAAGTTAATTTGTTCAACTATATACTAAATATGTTTAACAATTGTTATTCCAGTTCACGAGTTTAATCCAATTCGTTCAAACTGTTTATTCTAGTTGATCATAGTTTGTTAAATTAGTTCAAATGGTTTGTTCTTATTTTTTTCGTTCAATTTTTTTTTGAATAATAGTATACAAAAATTGAACTTCTTCATTCCAGTTTTTCCTCTTTTCTCTTAATTCATATTGTCTGTTCTTATGGTCCTTTTTTTTTTATTCAATTTAGTTCAAACTATTTTCTTTTAACATTTTTTTTCGCTCAAAATATTTGTTTAGTTGATTCAGATGTACATCCGTCTGATGACCAAATAATACAAAAAAAAAATGAACTAACAAAAAATATTTCTAGTTTTTTTTGTTAGTTCATTTTTTTTTTGTAAGTTCAAGATAATGATGACCAAATAATATAAAATGTGTGAACTAATAAAATAAACTCTATTTATTTTATTTTATTTTAATTCTTTCCTGACGGGGACTTTCTTTCGTTCAACTTTTTTGAAAATATCATTCAAACTATACTATACTAATAGTTCATATATTTTTTGAACTAATAGTATAAAAAATTTGAATGAATTGATAGTGTATACTTTTTGAACGAGTTGAACTAATTACAAAAAATATGTGAACTAACTACAAAATTAAGTTTTGTTCAACGATAATGTCTATTTGTTCAAGTATAGTGCATATTTGTACAAAATCATATTTGTTCAAAACCCGATTTTTTCAAGTACACAATTTATTTGTTCAACTATATTGCATCTTTTTTCAAGTATATTCCCTATATATATTCGACTATAATGCATATTTGTTAAATATCTTATTCGTTCAAGTATAATGAATATTAGTTCAAGTATTGAACTTCGATTGAAATTGCAGAATTTTCGAACTCACCGTTTCACCCCTTGTGATACATCGATCGATATTAAAGGAGAAGAAGATAAGTATAACGGAAATATAATGAAAAAATCAAATCTGATTGTTGGAATTGATGAAATCGAATATGAGAAAATGAAATGAAGAAATCGAAGGAGGAGGAAGAAGAAAGCAGTGTGAGTGAATGACATTGTTAACGGCCATCGAATGAAAGAAATTGAATCAGATAAATTGGAATTGAAGAAATCGAATCAAAAAATATGGAATGAATAAATCGAAGGAGAAAGGATGAAGAAGAAAGAAACCTTAATGAATGATGTTGTAAACAACTGTTAACCTAAGAGCTCAATGTCCATGAGGGGATAAAATCACCGTTCACAATTTTGATTCAAGGGATACGAGAGTGAGAGTCCTTTCCACTTTTGACCCTAATGCCCCTTTCTATATGATCCAAATCCTATATACAATTAGGATCAGGTAAGAACATGTTTTACGGTAAAAAAATGAGAACAGATCTAGAACGCACGATTTAACTCATTTGACGGATACGATGTGTTAGTATATTGAGACAATAATTAATGAAATATTCTTTGTTTTCATATGAGTTATGTAATATACACTTTCTTAATTTATCAAATCATGGACGTCAATATGCTCGTGTTTATGTCAATTAATATAGTGATTATTCACATCCAAGAGCTGGGTTGTCATGATGCTTTTGTAATCGTGTTTATGGCTACACCGCCAACACGTGTTGTTGCTTATGGGCTGCATCGACTCGTTCTTATGGTTACTCATGGGCATTAACCTGCCAATATTCCGGTTTTATGAAAGCTTTTTTTTACAGCTCTAATGACTGTTGAACCTATAATGTGCCAATATTTTTGATAAAAATTAGCAGTCATACCGTCTGGCCCCGGCAATTTGCCACTCCCAATGTCAAAAAGTGTGTTTTTAATATCTTCAATGGTGAAGGGTTTTACTAATTCTATGTTCTCATTATTTGTGATTTCCGGTTGAATGACTTTTATCATATTCTTTAGTTTATGATATTCTATATTCGATGCTCGGAAACGTGATTGGTAGTCGTTCAGGAACTCGTCGTTGATTTCATTTTCTTTAGATAATATGGCGCCGTCATTTCTGGTAATGTTTGCTATAAATTTCTTATTTCTTCTACCAGTTGCTCTTCTATGGTGAAATTTTGAGTTTTTATCACCCAAACATAAATTCTTAGTTACCTGCATCCAATATTGATGTTGGTATTCCAGGATGCACTCTCGTTTATTAGTTAGTCGGTTTATTTTGTCGTTAAGTTGTTGGTTAAAGGACAAAAATATTTTTCTTTGTAGAGACTCTAGTTGATTGTCCAATTTATTAGTTGTTTATTGATGTTTCCAAACTTCTCGCGACTTCATTCTTTTAGCTTATGTTTCAAAAGATTTGTTTTTTTTTTTTCAAATTAAACATATGTGTTCCGAGAATTGCGTCCTCCATGTTTGTTTGACTAAGTTCTCAAAATCTTTTCTTTGCAACCACATTGACACAAATCTAAATGGTTTGTTCTTAACATTCGTTATTGTGCTTTGTAGAGTAATATATATCATGCAATGGTCCGAGTTAGTAAAGGCATAGTTCCTAGCCTGTATACCTGGATTCTCTTGTAGAATTTCAATACTCGTCATTGTTCTATCCAATTTTTCATTGTTGCTCTCCTCTCTGTCTTTTCTTTTTTTCCATGTGAACTCGTTACCTTTGGTTGGGAGGTCATTTAGGCTACACTCGTCCGCAAAACTATTCAATCTATCGAATTTATTATTTGCATTTGGAGCCCCTCCTTTCTTATCAAAGTTTCTCTTATTTCATTGTAGTCTCCTATAATTATTTTCGGCCTTGCTCGAAGCTCTTATGTCAGCTGATAATTGTGACCAAAATTTAGCCTTCTTTTGTTCGTTCGGTGGTGCGTAAATTGTGAAGATTTGTGTTTCGAAAGACGTTGTTAGGTTTAAATGTTTAATTAAAATGTATTTCGTCATGTGACTTTATAATTTCAATCTTTTCATTTCTTAGTTGGTATTGTTTACAATGGATAAATAGTCCTCCAGAGAAGCCCTTAGCTGGGATGAAACAAATATCTTCGAATCCCGCGTTTTTCCACAAGATCTCTTCAGGTTCAACGATAATCTTCGTCTCCGCTAGGATAAGGACTTGTATATATTCATTTTTACATATTACTAGCTTAGTACAAGTGCCTTGCACAGGATGTCAAAAAATTAAATATAAGATTATTCATATATTTTAATCATAATATATATATAACTAAAAAAGTTATTTAAAAAATAAATGCAAAAAATTATTTTTAAAATTATTAAGCAAATTTTTTTTATTTATTTAAAAATAAATGCAAAAATTTAAAACTATTCAAACATAAAATAGTATAGGATTACGCTATTATAAGATTATCCTAAATAAGAAATATGAATAATAATAATGTAATGTCTTTATTGGTTATTATAGGTTTCAGTATTTCCATTTATGTAATAATTGACTATGTCAAAAAATTTTTGATAAAATACACTTAAATGAAATAAAATAAACCGATTACTAAAAGAAATAAATAAATAATATGATACTAATAAATATGAAATCATTTTTGGTGTATTCAAAGCATCCGATTATTTGAAATGTGAAAAGTAAATGACCAATCATATATCTTGGTTTAAAAATAACTTGAGTTAAAAAAATTTATATAATGTAATCTTCTAACAAATAAATAGTATAATATTTGTTAAACATAGAAAGTTATTTTTGTATATAATATAATATTTTCTTATATCTCATATCATATCTTTACTTAAGAAACAAAATAAAATAAAATAAAAACAGTTGACTTTATATAAATGAAACATGACAAAAATTCGACGTGGCTTAATGTGGTGGTGACACGTGGCAAAACTTAGGTGGCTTAATGTGGTGGTGACACGTGGAATAATCCGAGGTGGCTTAATGTAACGACGACACGTGGCTTAATTCAATTATGCTTTAGTATTATAATATAGTAGATGTTCAAATTCCAAAAGGCAACTTACATTTATACACCGATTTAGTTTTGGGTGGTAGATTTTCCTCTTGTCCTACCTTTTTAACATAATAAATATTAAGATTTTCATTTTTTTCATTGTTTAGTTTCTTACACCCGTTGATATTACGGGATATGATACGAGTCTTAAATTTTTCATCCCGCTAGGCCCGTCACGTCCCATGTATAATAAAGTTTTAATTTCAAAATAATAAATATAAATAAAATCCATAAGCATTAGTTATATACCTATATAATTATTATATAGTTATGCTTATATATTTTAAAAAATAAAATATGTTGGTCAAACCGTCAAAATTGATCTATGGTCCAAATGACTCAAATTCATTTAGATGTGTTTTTGTTATGGATATTTGGAGACTTTAATGTAAATTGTTACGTGTTATTATGAATATTTGAAAATTTAATGTTTTTTAAGTACCATAAATACGGATATTTTTGTCGATAAAACATAAAATTTAAACATAAAAATAAATTAATGAGCAAGCGGGATTGGACCGTCTCATCCCGTCCTGTCTCGATCCTAGCTAGGATAGGACCCGGTGGGATTCAATCTAAAGTACTCAAGGTATGTCATGATCCCGTCCCATGTAAAATAGTCGGGACGGGACTAAGATGACCTCAATCTCATCCCGTCCCATGTCCACCCCTAAAAATGGTTGACTAGCGCCTTAGTAAATGAGTGAATTTCTCTCGAACCAGCATGTTTATTACAACAATACGTTGAAGTATACAATTCAAATTTTTTTTTTCTCGGTTACATTTATTACAAATTAACTTTAACATAGTGAAATAAAAGCAACAGAAAAAAAAAAAAAAAACTCGTAAAGTCGATGATAAAAACTTAAACCGAAAAAAATCCTAAAACTTATAAATTCAAAAATCGAAACTAGTAAAACCCCAAACTCGTAAAATCCGAAACTCAATCTTAAAACTCCTAAAACTAATAACTGAAATGCAATTTAAAAAAATATATAAATATAAAAAAGCCGTGCATTAATACTTTAAAAAAATAAAAGAATGATTTGATAAGTTCCCGGGAAAAACAGGTCACTGCTACTAAACTGCCAGTCTACCATTACCAACACTGATCCGTTTCCCACCTCCGGGAGGTTTGATAAGACGCAGAACGGCGTAGTATGGACCCGGACTCAGACCCAAACGACGCGGACGTCAGCCGGCCAGCTCTCCCTCCAAGCCCTAACGACAAATCGTAAACCGAACGGCTGGTCGAATCGGAGAGAGTCTCGTAAGCATTATGAATCCGGATGAAATCCTGGCCGTCGTAACGGTCGGAGGCATCAGGGTGGTAAATCTTGGCTAGATTCCGGTAAGCGAACTTGATCTCCGTGAAGGAAGCATCGCGGCTAACATTGAGGACCTCATACAGGCTCACCGGAGCAGATATGGAGGTCTGCGAGCAGTCCCGGGCGGCGGCTGCGCATAGGACGGAGTTGGGTTTGGCGGATCGGAATTGAGGAATGGAGGTCGAAGAAGGGAGGGAGAGAGCTTGAAACATTGTTGATGCTATGTAGGAAGAAACAGAGGAATAAGGGTTTTTAAAAGGAGGAATGAGGTATCAAGGATTTCGAGGGGGGTTGTTTGTGTATAGCTGGCTTTTGCCTGGCGATTAGCTGCTAATATATAAATGTAGGGGGCTGTATCGTAAAATTTAACCGAATCATAACGTTAATAACTGGTGATCATGGGCTGATGTGTCGTTATATGCATTTGGTTGGGCTTCGATGGCGATGAAGTTAATCTATTAACTTCACCGCAAAGTTTTGCAAATTCTATTATCATCATTGTTAAGATTAACTTTTAAGATCAGTGAAAGGGGAATAAAATATTTTTAAAATCATTTATCTGTCATGTTAACAAATTTTATGTTATCGGGTTTATTTTAGATTAATTTTTCAAATTCAAATTTATTTTAAAAATTTTGTAATTCATAATTTATAACACAAAATTTATGATTAAAGTTATTATTTTTAAAGTAATAGTTCATTAAATTATATATATATATATATATATATATATATATATATATATATATATATATATATATATATATATAAAAGTAAACTAAACCCAAAAATAAAATCTCAAGTAAACACCCTTATCATTTAACATTATTTTTCGATTTTAATTTAGAGGGTATAAGCGTCTTTTAAAGTAGACTAAACTCAAAAATAAAATCTCGAGTAAACACCCTTATCCAGATTATTTATATAAATTAGTTAAGAATAAATCTTAAAATAACCTATAAATCCGTTTAAACTCATTTATTTTATTAACCCTAAAAAATCAATATTCAAGTAAACAAGCCCTAAGTTATTTTTCTTTCATTGATAGTATTGTTCTCCATTATGCCGATATCCTCCCTCCTTCTCAAGTATTCTCTCACATAGATTTTTCTTATTTTTCTTATTCTTCTTCATATGTGACTTTCAGGATTCCCTCTTATTCTTTTTTTTTCCAGGTCCAATCCAGAATGAAAGTAGTGGTTTTTAGCTTTCTCAACAATATATTTGACATCAAACCTTGTGATCTCATATCTTCGTTTGGTAAACCTCCTTCTCTCTACCTTTTTGTTTTGATTTGATTACTTTTTTTATTTTATTTTCTTAGTTGAGTTATGTGATTTCGAATTTCTCATATACGACTTTCTATTTTGGTAATTCAGTGTTGTTCGGATATCAGAATAGGTAGATCTAAAATCGAGCAATAATGTTAGTCATAACATTTTGAGCAAGGCTTTGTGTATTTACCTTTTTGATTCCTTTTCGACCAAGCCTTTAATGAAATAGAGTGTCGTTCCAAGGTATGTTTACTTTGATAGTCGATGTTTTTCATATCTTACTGATATATTAATACTTGTTGAAAATTTTGGGGCTAACCGGATCGAGCAATGACCATTTTCTTATTTTTAATAGTTGGAGAAAATAAATCCTTTGGTTGAAAAAGATGTGTTATGTGTTATTGGTTTAATCATTGTCGTTGATTATGATATATTATTTCTTGAGTTATTTTTATTTCTTTTTCTCTACCCTTTATTTATTTATTCTATATTTCAACCAATTTGGATAGAGAAATTTTTCTTTATGGAACAAGTTCATTAATACTTTGATGATGATTGTTGTATTTATGTCAAGAATATCGCGTTTATATGAGTTTTTATGCTTTACTTCAAACCTCTTGTTGATGATCTCCCTTGTTATAGAGTTGTGTGTTATTATTCGGGAACACATATGTTCAACCTTGTTAAAAAAAACTAACCTCCTAAAACAAAACTAGAAACAATGGAGTCATGCAAAATTCAGGAACATTAATACCCAACTTAAATCCGTTGATGAACAAATAGAAACCCTCCAAAGGCAGCTATTCTCAGCATTTGATCAACAATTAAATGATAAGATAACGAGATTATTGTAAGAGCCTTAGTCTTTCGGACCGAGTTTTGTACTTAGCCCAAATTGGCCTGGAAGCCGCCGCCCCTGCGGAAGCCGTGTTGCAGCGCCCGCGCCTTGCCTGCGTTGCCTGCGTCCCTTGTCACCGCGCCTGCGGCTGCTCCCTGCCGCGCCTGCGGGTTGTCTTTTCCGCCCCTGCGTCCCTTGATCACGCAGGTGCGTCTTGTCCCAAGACTACCTATAGTTGGGTAGCTCATCTCCTTTCTTAGTATGAGGGACTACCTATAGTTGACCGCCCATTGTAGTGGCTGTGACAACTTACCTTTCATCCCGTAGTGGAGTCTGGGAAGTTCTCTATAAGCTAGTTAGACCTGGTATACGGGAAGGGCACCTACCACTCCATATGGTATACCGGAAAGTGCGCTGATGCCACTCCAGCTAGCTATTGCACACAGAGGCGAGGGTTATATACATTCCTCGTGTCATGTATATTCATATACATCTATTTATACGATTGAGTGTTTGGACTTATTAAAGATAATAAACCGGGTAAATGTGTGAAAGCATGATGATGTGTTATGATTCTTGATATGTGTTTGTGCTCTAGCATCTTCTTATATATGTGTATGGTTAGCTAACGGTTTTATACCGTGTTGTAGATCTTTTGCAAGTTAGGAGAGCTGCAGAGTGATCCAGAGGGGTGATCTGCTGAGGGTTCCGTACACTAGGCGATATCGTGGGATGAGTTATTTATGTTGTACGGATTTCTGTTTTGACTTTGTACTCAGCAGTACTCTGTATCACCTTTTTGATATGTATATATATATATATATATATATATATCAGTTTTATGTTTTGTTTTAATCTATTGGTGCCTTGTTGTAAGATTCAGTGAACTTGTTGTCAGGCTAGGGTCAGGATCCATTGTGAGATCCTAGCCCAGTAGCACCTCGAGTCCTACGGATTTGAGGTGTTACAATTATGTAAGAAAAAAAGAATGTATTTTGGAATATCAACATGTATTCTGGAATATCAACGTAAATATTGGGTGCAACGAACCAAAACGGAAAACTTGCGATCAGGTGATAAAAGCACGAAATTTCACCATAAAAAAGCCACGGGCAGAAGAAATAAAAAAAAAAATCAAATATAACAAGAAGTGATGAAATCATACTATCCAAGGAGAGTGACATAAATGAGGAATTTTTGGAAGATTATAGAACACGATTCCGAGTGTTGAATATCGACATTCATAAACTCCAAAAACCTTTGGAAGTCGTACAACCAGAAATTACTAACGGCGAGAACACAGAGTTAGGTAAACCTTTCTCTACCGGGGAAATAAAAAACGCATTGTTTAACATCGGCAGTGAAAAAACGCCCGGTCCTAACGGAATGACATCTGGCTTTTATCAAAAGTATTGACACATCGTTGGTCCAACCGTCACAAGAGCTGTAAAAAAGTTTTTACAAATTTGGTAAAATCATCAAACAACTAAACCACACTTTCATTGCGCTCCTTCCGAAAGTTGATAACCTAACAACAACCGTCAACTACAGACCAATCAACCTTTGCTCCACGGTATACAAAATCATAGCCAAAATTTTAGCAAACCGATTAAGTTCAATTTTACCCAAACTAATTCACCCACTACAAAGCGCTTTTACTAAAAAGAGGGCAATCCATGATAATGTCCTTATAGCCCATGCAATTTTTCACGGGTTTAGATCAAAAAAGGAAAAGAAGGGTATATGGCCATTAAATTGGACATGGAAAAAACATATGATAAATTAGAATGAAAGTTCCTAAAATCGGTACTACAAAAATTTGGGTTTTGTGAGAAATTTAGAAACTGGATTAACGACTGCGTAACAATTGCCTCGTATTCTTTGTTGATAAATGATTCACCCACAACCCTATTTTGTCCGCAAAGAGGCCTCCGTCAAGGAGATTCACTATCCCCGCTCCTTTTTAACCTTGGAACTGAAATTTTAGCAAGAAATATACATAAAATAAGCAGAGAAATCCACAATCAATTGGCTTCCCCATAACAAAAACGGGTCAACAATCCCGTTCTTAGCCTTTGTAGATGATATCATCATTTTCACTAAGGCAACAACTGATGCAAGCAACAAAATCTTGTTGTAGACCCTGCAAACAAAAGAAGAATATAAGCTCATCTTGGGATATCACAAATCTTCCTTTCAAACCTCAAATAATGTAGACCTTGTAAACAAAAGAAGAATACAAGCTCATCTTGGGATATCCTCATCCACAAATCTAGAACAATGTTTAGGTTGCCTATCATAAATGGAAGAGTCAACAAAGAGATTTTCAACTCAATCATCCAAAAATCAAGACAACAACTCTCGAAATGGAAAACTTCATCTCTCTCTCAAGAGGGACGAACAACCCTAATTAAAGCAAACATTAACACAAAGACAAGTTACCTAATGCAGGCTTTTTATGCTACATGCAAGCATTCATAATGAACTAGACAAAATCAATAGAAATTTCTTCTGGAATAAAGGACCAAATTACCACCCATTAATTAGTTGTAAATAAAATCTGTAAACCAAAAGCCCTAGGCGGCACTAGCATAAGAAAGGCCGAGGATATGAATAAGGCACTACAAATGAAACTCCTATGGAAAATTATGGTTGAATCAGAAAATATATGAGTCAAAGTTATAGAAGAAAATACCTCCTTGGGCAAAACCTATGGAATTACGAGCGTGGAAAAATACATCTTGACAATAAAAGAGATTGACCAAATTCAAAGAAGAATTTAATAAAGGACTTCGCTGGCGAGTAGGGGATGGAAGCAAAGTCAAATTCTGGGAAGACCGATGGTTACTAGATGAACCCCTATATTCAGTAGTGTCTGATCAAACCCTAATTAAAACATCGGATAAGGTAGATACCTTTATCTCGGATAAAAAGTGGAATGAACAACATCTTGATCAACTTGAAGGTATTCTTCAAGTAAACATCATTAATAAGATAAAGGAGTATGACCTCCCAACAAATGACATAAGAGATAGGATTTATTGGTCAACAAAACGACGACGGATGGTATTTCACTAAATCTGCAATAAATATGATCCAAAGGAGAAAAGTTGGGGTATCGGAAGACAAAACCTAGATATGGGGCATGAGCATCATGCCGAAAGTTCAAAATTTCCTGTGAAAAATGGCTCTAAATGGCCTCCTAACCTAAGAAAATGTTAACAAACAAAAAAATTCGGTAGTAATGCACTGTGTATTTTGCAATCACCATACAGAAAGCGCCAAACACCTTTTCTTCTAGTGCCAATGCACTCACTTGACCTTGGGTAGTACCAAAATATCAATCATCCTCAAGGATATTGACACTTTTAATCAATCTACTTATGGGATACTCATAGTATTGAAGGATAAAATCTCAACTCAAGAATTTAGACAATTGGCAATGATTTGGTGGAATATTTGGCCGGATAGAAATCAAATAATCTTTAACAATAAAAGACCAACACAAAACCTAAAACAAATTGTACTAAAACAAATTGAAGATTGGGAACAAACAAACATTAAACAATCAACTAAGAGAAAAATAAACAAAAAACAAATAAGGAAGACCAAGAATATCAGTTGACAAAAACCAAAAGTAAATTTCGTGAAGCTTAACTTTGACACAACATCAGACAACGACAACCAATTCGCCTTTGGTTTCATCATTTGCGATAACCACGTCCTTCATTTGGTGAGAATATAACAATCTAAATTTTATTTTATATAGATATATACACTTTAAACTACGCCACATTGGATTTTGCCACATGTCGTCATTAAGTTGCGCCACATATGTGTACCTGATTCTTTTTACTTTAGTTCTCTCCAAATTAAGATAAAAAAATGATGTCATCATCATCTAAATAAGGAGATTATATAATTTATTTGATTTTGTTTGCTTAATAATTTTTTATAATTATAGGAGAAGTTTAACTATTATCATATTGTGTATTTAAGATTTATGTACCAATTGTATTCATTTGGTGAGAATATATCAATCTTAATTTTATTTTATATATATAGATATATACACTTTAAAATAGAACTACTATTTTTTATATGTAAAATTCATATACATGAAATATGTTATACTACTATTAATATACTCCAAATAATACAAAATACATAGTTAACTTAGTTGATAATATTATTATAAGTTATTTAATATTATAGAGAAAATTTAATTTTAATTTTTTATTGATTATGATATAATTTTACATAAATTTTATATTTATTTTATTATAATTTTGATTTTTTGTTACATTAATAACTATTTTATTTACATTTTTACCAACTCCGTGCAAGTCTGGGTACTAAGATAATTAGAGACTATTTTTAATGTGTGTATTTTATTTTATCAATAAGCAATCCAACACCTAAAACAATATAATGTAATACGTAATGTTTAATATATAAAACCTTTATCATATATAAGAAACATGACTTCTCAGATATTGATAATATTATCTCACATTTACATAAACTAATATATATTTTTAATTAATAAATTTGTTAAGATGATAAAAATATTTGAAAAATATTTTTTTTAAAAGCACAAACTTAAAAGTAATTTCAAAATAAACTTCTCAACAAAGATATTTACATGATTAGTCTTAACGAAATTAGATTAATTTAGTTTAATACTATTCCATTGATATTATCCTAACTATCAATAGTTAGACCAATTTTAAAATTTGATGAGGTTTTATTATCCTTTACCTATTTTTTATAAAATAACTTTTTATACAATTAGCTTTTTAGTTAATATGTTATCTATTTGTATATATTAAAAACCAATTCAAATTTTAATTATATACAATATGATTTTAATAGTAAAATGTAACTTGAATAATGAAATTTTATTAAAAATTAATTAATAAGATATAAATTGTTGATGAAAATTTTATTATATTTTGGGTGAATTTGATAAGTGTGTAGGTTTTTCATCAAGGAAACAAAGTGTGTAGATAAAATTTTATAGAAACTCTAACTATGCATTTTCTATTTGTGAATGAACCCAACGTTATACTCTTTTACTCAACTCTGTTATCCAACCTTGTTACCCAACTTTGTTATTCAATGTTATACTCTGTTACCCAACTTTGTTACCCAAATTCACTTATGTTACCCAACTTCATTGTAATCCGATTTTAATACCCAACGTTCTACATCCAAATTCACTTATGTTACTCAACTTCGTTGTTACCCGATTTTAATACCCAACGTTTTACATCCAAATTCACTTATGTTACCCAACTTCGTTGTTACCCGATTTTAATATCCAACGTTCTACATCCAAATTCACTTATGTTACCCAACTTCGTTGTTACCCGATTTTAGTACCCAACGTTCTACATCCAAATTCACTTATGTTGCCCAACTTCATTGTTACCCGATTTTAATATCCAACATTCTACTTCCAAATTTTGTTGGTAGTGAGGTAAAAATTACTTATTAAATCATAATCATAAATCGTGTTCCTGGAATTTCATTCATTTGCTGCATTATACTTTATTTTTACATACACAGACCTAACTCCTGAGTGCACACACCTGCATGTACTCCTTTCACTGTTCATGTGATGGTAAATATACTCTTCCTAGAAACTGTATAACACATTATCTAGGAGTATGGTTGTTATTAGCCAAGATCAATGAATGCAGGTGCACCAGATTGCCAATTTCAGCTGGTATAGGTCCAGGGAATGAATTCAATGAAAAATCAATGATATGCATCCTTATCAACTTTCCTAATGCTAATATAGAGCCTGATAATCTATTCTCACTAGCATCCAAGGCAGATATTTGTGATAGATTCCCTAAACTGAAAGGCAGAGTTCCTCTGCAACTTCAGCTGAGTTATAACAAATGCACTGACCAATTGTCGACGGGATTGGACCAATAAACTCATTATCAGACAAATCAAGCATCCCATAGTGTTGAACGAACTCCGAATTAGGTAAGGGCACCTTTTGAAATCCAGAGCATATCTCCTCTGGGATTAGATCTGACAAGTGATTCTGTGCTAATACCAAGTTGTCCAACAGTTTCAGCTTGGATATAGACTTTGGGATTCGTCCTGTTAGCTCGTTAGCACCTAGGTCAAGTGAAACCATTCCCGTACAATTGAACAACTCCAAAGGAATCTCTCCAGTCAGCATGTTACCATGTAGAGATAAATTGGTTAAATTCCTCATCTCGCCAATTGAAGCCGGAATGCGCCCCTTGAGATAATTGTTATCTAGTTACAACCTCTGAATACTCAAAAGTTTGCCAATTGATTCAGGTAATTCTCCTCTAAGCTCATTATCAACAAGAGACACCCCAGGAGAGTTGTTGATTCGCACAATGCATCAGGGATCATTCCAGAAAACTTGTTCTTTGATAATTCAAGAGTGATCAGCCGAATCTTCCCAAGATAACCAGGTAATTCTCCAGATAGATTGTTTCCAGATAGGACAAGATCCGTCAAATTGAAGCAGTTTCTAAATGTGGACTCAATAGTACCGGTGAAGTTGTTATTAGAAAGCAAGAGTCTTCTTAAAGACTTTGTTTCACAAAGTTGAGGAGATAACTCACCCGAAAGCATGTTGGAGCTCGCATCAAATACAGAAAGACGCTGAAAATCAAATGGTGGTAGAGATCCAATAAAGAGATTCTTAAACAAAACTATGGACACCGCTTGTCCCCAGTTTGAAATCCATGAAGGAAGTGAGCCTGACAAGTGGTTAGAGTAGAGCATACCAGATTGAATTGAGAACAATCCTGCAAGACCGTCTGGTAATGGCCCGGAGAGTGAATTATATGACAAGTCTAGTACTTGGAGATTCTTGCAACTTCCCAATTCCCCAGGAATCCTTCCACTCAATCCTGCATTAGATGCGATAAAGATCATCAAGTTTGTAAGTCTGCCAAATTCTGCAGGCAATTCTCCTTCAAACCTGTTATCTGCTATGTTAAATGATGTCAAATTCACTAGCTTAGAAATTTCCACTGGGATGGTTCCTGAAAATCTGCAACTCTGGAGATTAAGCACCTCGAGTTCAGTTAAGTTGCCTAGTGTTGATGGTAATGCTCCGTTAAGGTTGTTATTAGCCAAGATCAATGAATGCAGGTGCACCAGATTGCCAATTTCAGCTGGTATAGGTCCAGAGAATGAATTCAATGAAAAATCAATGATATGCATCCTTATCAACTTTCCTACTGCTAATATAGAGCCTGAGAATCTATTCTCACTAGCATCCAAGGCAGATAGCCTGAGAATCTATTATATTCTCTGAGAACAGACAACAGAAAGTTTGCTCCCAACTGGGATTTATCTTGTTCTTAGAAAATCGCAATGAATATGATATGATGCCTCTCATCTTCCAACTTAACCAGTGCTGAGTAAGGTAAATTCTTGTTTGGTTCTATGTAGTTTGGGAGAAACTCGACCTTAGTTACAGAACCGTATTGGTCCAGTGCAGATCTAACGACAGCTTTTGTAAGAGCCTTAGTCCTTGGAGCTGTTTTGGTCTTAGCCGCCCCTGCGGGTGCTTTGTGCCGCCCCAGCGGGTTTCCGCCCCTACGGCTCAGGATTCCGCCCCTACGGTTTCCTGCGGCTGCAGCCAGCTTTGTTGACCCTTTGACCGTGCTTTACTCTCTTCCCTTCCTCCTTAAGCTTCTTCTTGGACTCGTGATCAAGGGTTTCTTCTTCACTTCTCCACCTTTCTCACGTCCTTCTTGCCTCCTTTCTTCTCTTTGATCTTGTTCTTGTTTCTCCTTGGTTTGGAAGAGATTTGTGTGGCTTTGGTGGTTTGATGTTGATGTTGTGGGTTATGCTGAGCTTGAGAGCTAGTTGAGTGGTGTTTATGATCATTTCCAGCCTGGTTAGGCTACAACCATAGGTGAGCTTACTCTTCTCTTCTTCTTTCTTCTTCTTTGATTACTTTTCTTTGCCTTAGCTTAGGATAGATGATCTAGGCTTATGTTGATGTTGGAATGTGTATGTATATGTATGTGTTTGGCTGTGGAATGGTGAAGACGTGAACTGATCACGTGAAGAGTGGAAGAGAAGTCGGGAGATTACGCTCTGCACTGTCGCCGCTCCCGCGCCAGTGAGACGCCGCCCCTGCGGAACCTTGTCACCGCACCCGAGTCTTAGTGTCGCCGCCCCCGCGGCCACGGTCACCGCGCCTGCGCCAGTGTGCCGCCGCTCCCGCGATTGCCTTTGCTTCGCCCCTGCGTCCCTCTTGTCACGCAGGTGCGTCTTGTCCCGGATCTACTAGAGTAGTATGGATCATTTCCTTTCCTAGTATGAGGGTTAGTAGCATGCTAGGTATGTGTATGAGGATAGGATGATGATGAGTATGATATCGATATATTCCGGTTATGGCTTTGAGGTTTAGTTGATTATCGAGTTTATAAGTTGGATATGATCCATATGGTTCCATTGGGTCTAGGTGTGACCCCTTTGATTGATAGGAGATTTGATATCTCTTTATGCCTTGTTATTAGTCAGTGTTGTCCTCCAGATTGGAGTTGATCGTGTTGAGAGTACTTCGAGGTTGAGGTAAGTCCATAGGACTTACTTAACTACCATCCTTATATCGGATGTATGCATGAGTGGTGTGTGTTTTATGCTTGATAGCATGTGATGTTATTCATTATCGACCTATGATTTAGTGACCGCCCATTGTAGTGGTTGTGACAACCTTCCCTTTCATTCCGCTGAAGAGTCTGGGAGGTTCTCTGTAGTCAGGCCATATCTGGTATACGGGATGGCTACTCCCCGCTCCTTTATAGTATACGGGAGGGTGTTCCGGATCCACTCCAGCTGGTTATAGCACTCAGAGGCGAGGATTATATATATCTCGTGTCACATATGTTCATATACATATATTTATTCGATTGAGTGTTGGACTTTATAAAGATAATTAACCGGGTAAATGTGTGATAGCATGATTATATGTTTATGATGTTCCTGAAGTGTGTTTGTGCTTTTGCATCTTCTATATATATGTGTATGGTTAGCTAACGGTTTTATACCGTGTTGTAGATCCTTTGAAGGTTAGGAGAACTGCAGAGTGATTCAGATGGGGTGATCCGTTGAGGGTTCCGTACACTAGGTTATGCGTGGGATATGGGACATTTTAATTTGTATGTACAGTTATATGTTTGGTTTGTACTCAGCGGCTCTTCTGTAAACCTTTTGATATATATATATATATACAGTTTGATGTTTTGGTATTAATCTATATGTGCCTTGTTGTAAGATCCAGTGAACTTGTTGTCAGGCTAGGGTCAGGATTCATTGTGAGATCCTAGCCCAATAACGCCCCGAGTCCTACGGATTTGGGGTGTTACAAAGTTGGTATCAGAGCCTTAGGTTGACAACAATGGTACTTGCAATCTGCGATAAAGGTCGAATAGATAAATAAACAGAACCCGAAAGGGGTCTGACTTTTCAAAAGGTTTTGGTTTTGAAATGAGTACAAATGTTTTGGGATAGTGTGTACGTGAAGCCATCACCCCTCTGAAGACATCGACAATATAAATATATATATAAATATTACCTTTTGTGGTGTTGTGATGGACTTTTAGTATATATATACATATGACATATATATAGCCTTCTAAGTTAGGTTTATACCATGCAGGTGGTTTGGACTAAAGCCTTATCTGCAGTTGGACGAGGTAGGGGTAGACCCCCTCTTTCTCCAGTAGGTAGAGGACGGGGTCGGATTCCCGATGGTGATCGACGTGCAGCGGAGGAGATTTAGGAACATGTTGCTGAGAGTGTCGTTCCTGAGACTGGGAACAATAGGACTGAGAGACAAAGATCACAGAGAGTCCTGTCAAATGACTCGGATCATGTCTCTATGGAGGGACCAGCATTTCACGATTATATCAGACGAGTTGAGGAGGCTGCCAGAGCAGGTAGACGTGCCCCTGATCTTCCAGCACAGGAGGGATCATCTGGGAGATCCCATGGAGTTACTTAGGTGCCAGTTGTACCGGCACGTGCTGCTGAGATTCCTCAGGTTCCAGAGGAGCATAGAGGGCCTCGACCAGATACTTGGTTGAAGGCATTCCATCAGATGGGAGTACCCCATTTCTTTGGGAAGGTGGGGTTAGAGGTGGAGTTGTGGATCGGACATGTAGACTCAGCTCTGGAGTCTATTAGATGTCCAGCTGATAGACAGATAGAGTTAGTGCAGACTCTATTCCGAGACTTGGCACATCACTGATGGAGATCTGTACGGGGTCAGGTTACCAGTTATGATCAGATGAGGACTATGATTAGAGAGCGTTTCTGCCTTGCCTCATTGAGGAGGGAGAAATTGCTGGATTTTGTTGAAGTTGGCTTTGAGGATGTACCAGTCTCTGAGGCCATCAGGAGATTCCAGGAGGAGTTGGCTTTGCTGGGTCCAGCTGCTCCTCCTGCAGATCAGCATGTGTATCTTTTCTCCCGACGACTGAGGGATGCTACCCGGACTTATATGGCGGGATTTCATTGTGAGTCCTTGATGGTTACTAGGACAGAACTTCTGATTATGAGCCAGAGCGGGCTAGGCAGAGGAGAGCTTCTCGGACTGGAGGGTCTGAGAAGAGACAGCGGACTGGGCAGACCAGTGGTGCTGGTGGAGCTGCTAGTTCAGGGCGAGGCCAGAGACGCCAGAGTTATTCCTCATCTGCACCGGTTGCAGATAAAAGACGACATTGTTATAACTGTGGTGACCCGGGACATATGTGGCCAGAGTGTACGAGGCCATTAGTGACTTGTTTTACTTGTGGCAGATCAGGTCAAAAAGTTGTCTTTTGTAGACAGAGTGGAGCTTCATCTCAGCAGGGTTCTTCTCCTTCCAATATAGCAAGGGGTGGGCAGAGGCCACCTCAGCAGCAGACACAGGGACAACAGAGAGTCCCAGGTCGTCCTACTACTCAGGGATCTTCTCCTGGGTCGAGTAGAGGTAGAGGTCGTGGACGGAGTACCACTGACACCAGAGGAGCACAGGGTAGAGTTTTTGAGTTGAGGAGTGCAGAGGAGCCAACTGCACCGGCTGCTACAGGTACCATTCTGATTCATGATTTACTTGTTAGAGTTTTGTTTGATACTGGAGCTACGCATTCATTTATATCTGATGCATGTGTTGAGCGATTGAGTCTAGTTACGACTGAGGGGATACCCTTTAGTATAGGGCTACCCGATGGTAGTAGGGTCAAAGGTACCCATGAGATGCGTGATTGTCCCATTTGTATAGGGACTCGTGTGTTATTTGTTGACTTCTTTGTCATGCCATTAGTGCATGAAGAAGTCATTCTAGGTATGGAGTGGATGGATAGACATCATGCAGTATTAGATGTAGGTAGGAGGAATGTGACACTCTCTACCAAGTTAGGTCAGATAGAGGTTTTCCGAGGTTGGGACCTTGGAAAGTCAGGCAGGGTGATCAGCGCGGTACGTGCAGCGAGATTGATTGCACAGGGTTGTGAGGTCTTCTAGTGTTATGCCATGAAGGAGGGGGAGAGTCCAGTGTTAGAGGATATCCCAATGGTCAGCGAAAAAACAGATGTTTTTGCTGAGCCGTCCAGTTTGCCGCCTCAGAGGAGTGTGGACTTTGGTATAGAGTTGGAGCCTGGTACGAGACCGATCTCGAAGGCCCCATATCGTATGGCGCCTTTCGAGGTGTTGGAGCTGAAGAAGCAACTCGAGGAGTTGGCTGAGAAGGGTTTTATCCGCCTTAGCGTATCCCCGTGGGGAGCACCTCTCCTCTTCGTACGGAAGAAGGACGGATCGTTGAGATTGTGTATTGATTACAGAGAGCTGAACAAGGTGACCATCAAGAACAAGTATCCATTGCCCCGTATTGACGACTTGCTAGATCAGCTTCAGGGAGCGACAGTGTTCTCCAGGATTTACCTGCATTCAGGGTATCACCAGCTGAGGGTGAGAGAGCAGGATGTGCACAAGACAGCCTTCCGGGCCAGATATGGACACTACGAGTTTGTAGTGATGCCATTTGGGCTTACGAATGCCTCAGCTCAGTCTTCATGGAGTTGATGAACAGTATATTCATCGACTTCCTGGATCATCTTGTGGTAGTCTTCATAGGTGATATTTTGGTGTACTCTCGCAGCAGAGAGGAGCATGCAGGACAACTGAGGATTGTGTTACAGGTTTTACGAGATAGAGAACTTTATGCTAAGTTATCTAAGTGCGAGTTCTGGATGCCGGAGGTAGCATTTTTGGGTCATATTATTTCCGCCGAGGGGATCAAGGTGAATCCGGCGAAGATAGAGTCAGTAACAACATGGGCGACACCGACGAACGTCAAGGAAGTACGTAGCTTTCTTGGCCTAGCCGGTTATTACCAACGCTGTGTGGAGGGATTTTCTGTGATTGCCCGTCCACTAACGAGTTTGCTGAGGAAGACTAACAAATTTGTATGGTCTGAGCAATGTATGCAGAGTTTTGAGGAGCTGAAGAGACGTTTGACTTCCGCTCCTATCTTAGCACAACCAGAGGGCACAACTGATTTGTGGTTTACAGTGATGCATCCAAGCTAGGCTTGGGATGTGTGTTGATGCAGCGAGGCAGAGTGATTGCATATGTGTCTAGACAGCTGAAGACGTATGAGGAGAACTACCCGACTCATGATTAGGAGTTGGCAGCGGTAGTTCATGCACTGAATATCTGGAGACATTACCTGTATGGTGCTACATGTTAGATCTTCACAGACCATAAGAGTCTGAAGTATATTTTCGCATAGCGGGAGTTGAATAACCGCCAGCGTAGGTGGCTTGAGCTGATCAAGGAATTTGATCTAGAGATTCTGTATCATCTAGGGAAGGCGAACGTTGTCGCCGACGCTCTGAGCAGGAAGACGCCTCGAGAGCAGGCGATTGCGAGGCTGACAGTTCAGCATCAGTTACAAAGAGACCTGGTCTGGCTAGAGTTGGATGCCCAGTTTCCTGATGAGGACGCTTAGTTGAGTACTTTAGAGGTTCTCCCTGATCTGTTGAGTGAAATCCAACAAAAGAAGGGGACCTGTCCGACATTGATGAGGATCCCAAAGAGGATGTCCCGGGATGAGGCACCACAGTTCCTTATAGGAGCAGATGGAGTATTGAGACGCTGCGGTCGCGTCTGTGTACCCGCTGATGCGGAGTTGAGACAGAGGATATTACTGGAGGCTCACTGTACGCCTTATTCAGTGCACCCAGGTACGAGTAAGATGTACCAGGACTTGAGACGTTCATATTGGCGGGGAGGGCTGAAGCCCGATGTGGCCATATTTGTGGCATAGTGTGCGACCTGTCAGCAAGTCAAGATTGAGCATTTCGGACCTGGAGGTGAACTCCATCCACTCCCTGTTCCACAGAGGAAGTGGGAGGACGTCACCATGGACTTTGTGACTAGGTTGAGACCGAGCAGGAGCTTTGATGCCATTTGGGTTATAGTGGACAGACTGACGAAGACAGAACGTTTTATCCCTATCCGGGAAACGTGGCTAGTGAGCAGATTAGCTGAGGAGTACACTAGACAGATAGTGAGACTCCATGGGGAACCGAGGACGATCGTCTCAAACAAAGATGGACGATTTACCTCGAGGTTTTGGCAGCAGATTCAGACTGCCTTGGGGACGAGTTTGCACTTCACTACTACGTTTCATCCTCAGATAGATGGTCATTCAAAGAGGACCATTCAGACACTGGAAGATATGTTGCGGGCTTGTGTGTTGGACTGGGGACAAGTGTGGACGGATCATCTCCCACTAGTTGAGTTCTCGTACAACAACAGCTGACATGCATCGATTGAGATGACCCCATATGAGGCACTGTATGGACAGAGATGTCGTACACCGTTATGCTGGGATGAGCCGAGCAGTGTTAGTGGATTGACACCTGATCAGATTCAGGATGATGTGGCTCGTGTAGCACTGATTAGAGAGAGGATGTTGACTGCACAGAGCCGTCAAAAGTCTTATGCAGATAGGAGACGTAGACCCCTAGAGTTCAGAGTGGGAGCCCATGTGTGGCTGAGAGTGTCTCCGACACGAGGTGTTAGACGCTTTGGCATTAAGGGGAAGTTGAGCCCCCGATATGTCGGACCGTTCGAGATCCTGGATCGAGTTGGGAGTGCAACACTACAAATTACCTTTGCCTCCGAGACTAGAGGGTGTTCACCTTGTGTTTCACGTGTCTCAGTTGAGGGAGTACATACAAGATCCGAGACACATTGTGAGTTATGATGATTTGGTGGTCGAGCTGGACCACACTTTTGTTGAGCATCCGATTGCAGTCCTAGAACGAGGTATGAGACGCCTGCATTCGAAGGACATTCCTATGCTGGGGATACAGTGGTCGAGACGAGGACCTGATGAGGCTACATGGGAGACTGATGATAGTATTCAGAGGAACTATCCAGAGTTCTATGCCGAGATAGAGGGCACCAGTAGGATCGACGAGTAGATCTTAGTACTATCTTGGTAAGTGTTATGCTTATGTGTTTATATGCTATGATGTGTTTATTTTCGTACTAGCTATGATGTGATTTCGGAGTAATAAAGCTGAGTACTTTATCTATTCCCTTTATTATTTCATATTTTATGCATTTCTCAATTGAATTGATTATTGCTTTCATTATGTTGATTGTTGGCTAGAACCTTTGTGGTTCCAAGGTGAATAGAGATTTGTTTATGCATTGACTATGATGGAAAAGTGTGCTTATGCTTGGTTTGTTTAGCCTTGAAATCCTAGTGATTAGTTTGAACTTGAACTTAGTTAGAATCCTTATACCTAATAACCTAAGTTGGAGTTGAGACTTACCCGGTGATACCCCTTCTTAGATACCTTAGAGAACTGATCATAGGTAATAGAGGTCTATTGGGATTAGTGTGCTTAGATTCCTTCCTAAGTAGGGTAATACATGAGACTTACCCGGTAAAGGTTTACCTTATCCTTAGTTTGTAGTCTGGTTTGTCTAGAATTTCCTACCTCTCTACCTTGAGACTTACCCCGTAATAGGTGGTTGCGTTTGGAACTAGATGGTCTTGAGACTTATCCGGTAATAGACCGTCAGCCTAGAAACGTTCTTCCCTGTGGCTTGTCAACCATAGATCCCTTGAGAGTTGTCCTAAGTCCAAGCGTATAAATAATGACATTGAATCCTTGAAATCCGTTCTCTTTTATTGATTAATCTTTGTTCAATTGCTTTGTTTGGTTTTCAATCAAATTTGATATTTGATTGCGAACTTTATAAAAATCTCCAAAAACATTTGCTCTTTCTTCTCTTCTTTTCCAACCTTATTCTTATATTTAGATTTACTCTATTTTAGATCATAATTGCAAATCATTCACTCAGTCCCTGAGATCGACCTTGGAGTACTTATCCATATTACGATTGACCCATACACTGTCGGTTCGCTGCAATTTGGGTATTTATTTCTAGTTTTATAAATTTTAAAGCATACCGTGGTTTTTACTAACCGTGAGTCTTTATCATTATTGATAAATGTTTATAGGAGCGTAAAAATAGCAAACATTTATATTTTCCGTATTATATTTTTATTTAAGTTATAGTTTTTATGAGTATATTTTATGTATTTTTATATATACTTTCCGTATAAATACTTTCATTACGAGTTTGGTTTTATTTTTACGGGTTTTGAAACGGATACGAGTTTAACGTTTCAGGTTGTATTTGGTTTTGTTAATAAAATTAAAAAAAAAATGCTCGAGCATGTTTTCAACGACTTAGTAATGGATCCCCAAGGTGTCTTTCGGAAAGAAGTACGTCGTTATTGCATTACTGTCATTGACATATTTACGATATAGTTACATGTTTGTTCGCATTATTACTTTCATATTTGGAACATGTTTACATATGGTGTTGATATATGTAATTTGAGGTGACTTCTACCATGTTATGAGTGTTAATTGAGGGATATATTTGAGGATTGATTGGATAACGGTTATAAGTTTTATCATTTGCAAGTGTGGAGCATGTTTCCAACTAATGTTGGTAATGATTCTTGAAGATGTCTTTCAAATAGAAACGTGTTATTATTATATTACTGTCAATGACAGATTTGAGAATTGATTAGATAGTGGTTTAAGCATTATCATTTGTAGGTGTAAAGCATGTTTATTATACATTCTTATTGGGATTTTAAGCATCATGTGATATTATATATGATATTATGCTTGAATAGTTCATATATTAAATTGCTTATGTACCAGCTTAGTCTATGTGGAAGACTAATCCCACCACGGTGGGGCTGGTTATGTCTTGCATAACCAGGTGTAGGAGCAGTTCAAGAGCATGGAGGTCGGGCGGTCTAGCTAGCTTTTGTGAGGTCATACCTAGATGTCTTGTGTTGTCTTCTGTTCGGATTTATGTTTTGTTTTAAGTTTCAGGTCAGTTGGGATTGGAGAACTTTTTCTCCAAACCATGTTGTTTTATTGGTCCCAGGTTTGACTCAGTTGTCGTTTTGATCCCTTGTACGGGACATCAGTAAATATTTGTACAGTACGTGTATGTTATAGGTTTATAATTTGTCTTGTTTCTAGCCTTAAGGAATCTTTATCGGATTCCTGGCGCTGTAGCGTTTTTCCATTTTTGGGGCGTTACAGAAGTTGGTATCAGAGCCATGGTTTGGCTTTGAGTTGAGTTTGGTTTGGTCGAGTCAGTGTTTTTCGTTGCTTCCACCTAAGATCTCCATTGCTCTTTCCTGGACTTGTTTTCATGAACTGTTTAGTGTTGCTCTATCTAAGGTATATGTGGACGGAAGACGCACAAGAAGGATACGAAAGACGATGTTAAACCTCAGTTGTTTGATTAGTTAGGTAACTTGATTGTGATAGATATACATCATTATGGTGTGATTTTGGGTATGAATTAACTTGTATGTTATAGAGTAGCTATGAACCTTTGAAAGAGAACGGTCACTGTCATAGCTGAAGATAAATCAATACATGTGTTTGAGGGTCGTCACCCCAAAAGATCGGGGCAGATCAGTCGTGCTATGACTACCTGTCGATTGATGAGATGTCTTTTCAGATGACTTAACAGGACTTCCTCCACGCAGAGAGAATGGTTCTTATGAGAAACAACTAGTACATATTATTGGTTATGAGACAAAGAAGTTGAAAATCAGAGTGATTCCTTTGGTAAAAGTTTATGGTCTCGACACGGCACCGATGTAGCGACTTGGGAGACGGAAACATATATGTGAGAGTGCTACCCCTCACTTTTCGAGCCTTAGTTTCGAGGACGAAACTCTTTTTAAGGGAGAAGAATGAAACACCCGAATTTAACGGTGCATTTTTTTTAAATTTTCCGGAATTATACCGATTATTTATATAACTTGGGTGATTATGTGTTTATATTTTCCGTATTATATTTTTATTTAACTTATAGTTTTTATGAGTATATTTTATGTATTTATATATATACTTTCCGTATAAATACTTTCGTTACGAGTTCGGTTTTATTTTTACGGGTTTTAAAACGGATACGAGTTTAACGTTTCATGTATTTGGTTTTGTTAATAAAAAAATAATAATAAAAACCTTAACTTTACCTTCTCTCCTACCTCTCATTCTCTCTCCCGATGCTTCCATCTCCATCTCCATCTCTCCTTCTGTGTTACGTTAGAACACAAGCATACCCACACCTCTTCTTCTCTTCTGCCAATTATATTAATTTGGTGAGAATATATCAAAATATATATATATATATATATATATATATATATATATATATATATCAAAATATATATATATATATATATATATATATATATATATATATATATATATATATTATAATTACGACAGCTCTATGTTCTGAGCATGGGTGGTCTCTTTGATCTCTCTTTTAAATGAGGAAATTTTAAAATGGATTTAGCATATGGAAACAAATTTGTTAGTATAGTCAGTAGACCAGAGATGGGATCCCTAAATTAGTTGAGTTGATGTGAAAAATGAAGAGAGAAATTTACTTACATAGGGTTTAGTTAGAGTTGGTAAATGAAGCATCGGGTACCTAGGAAGAGTTTACAATCAACCAACTTTATAGAAAAGAGTTTACAATCAACATACTTTACAGGAAAGAGTTTGTGACTAATGTAATTCCTTGGTAGTTTCGTAGCTCTCTGATTTATAGGACTTTGAGCAAGCGTTACTTGGCTCTGTAGGCTGCGATTTCTTGGTAAAGTCTTGAAAGTGGAGAAAGCAAGTAAGCAAGCACATGATACCAAACATTTGGAAAGTGAAGCAGATAAGCACAATTTGTCTTCAACAACTAAAGACAATTCCAAAACAAGAGATTTTCATGAAGGATCCAAGTCAGGATTCTTTCCTGCTGCTGAACCTATTGCTGAAAAGCTGGGAGTCAACTACCCATTTCCTCCTCATCTCGAGTAATTATTTTGCATTCTCTCTTTCTATATTTCTTCATGTATTTTCATTGAGGCTAGTTTTTTCTCTCTTCTTCATTCTCGACTACTTAAATTCGTTCTTTGGTGGTGGTTGGGTGAGTTTCCTGACCTTCAATCGGCTTTGATGATCTTGTGTTGGGTTTTTGTGATAAAGGTTTTGATTGACAGGGTTGTTTCATTCATCTTCCTTTCTTCAGGTTCAAGGGGGAAACAAACGTGATTGTTATGCTTGAACTTGTTTAAATAATCTTTTACCCTCCCCTTTTTTGTATGTTCACCTAATAAGCCTTTTATTGTTCTTCCTAGCTTAAATTGATATAAACTTCTTTCAATATTCTTTCACAGGTATTCATACCCCCCTCCTGATGGGAATATCTTGACAAATATAGTCAATGCTCTTATTGCTATTCCTCGCTTCTATACACAGGTCTTACATAATTGAGTAACTGAAAAATATTCATCTTCTTGAGGTGTTCCCGGCATAAAATCTGTTAAAAGCTATTTTCCGTTTATACAACAGGTGTTACACTTAATGAACAAGATGAATATTCCAGCTCCATTTCGCATGGCGCTTCCCATTCCACCATTACCAGCTGCAGCAGCACCACCACCTCCACCCCCACAAGTTGTTGACAACCCTCATCCTACAAACCTATCTAGTGACGAATCGGAATTGGAAACTTCTGATGAGGTTCTCTCCTGTGACTCGATTTTGCATGATTCCATTGTTCTGACCTTTTATTCTGCCCAATTCTTCCAAGTTAAGAATTAAGATAGGACTAAACATATACACATAAAAAAAGATGGACTAAATTTTAAAAAATGATTTATCAAGCAGGAAGTTAAATCTTCATAAGGGTTTATTTGAAATTGAAATATCGTGTGACAGTAAGTTTCCTTAGATTGTAATGTCATGGTCAAGAATTCTCCATGTGGTTGTTGTGATAATTTGGTTTGTGTGAAAATGCATTTCATTTGGAAATTTTTTTAATTGCTTCTTGTTAGTTGATGATGCATTCTATTTGAAGCATTTAGGCTAGATTCTTGGCACTTCAAGGTTTCAATGTATTTTGAACTGTTCCTGAGATGACTGTTTTCTTGTTGTGTTTTGTTTTCAGGAGTTTGATGATGGATCACGAGCTAGAATAAAACGTGTCAAACGAGAAGCTATAGTAGGTCCTGCTATAGATAAAGATGTTGCTCATGAAGCTGTTGGACTGAAACCTGGCAAGTTGGTCCCAAAGGAGATTCCTATTATCAAAAAGAAAAACCCAGTGTTACAGGTTGGGAAATTTTCTGCATAAGATATGTTAACAAAGTCAATTGTTTTTTTTGCTGATGTGTTCAATCTATAATAACCTGCTTCTGGGTTCTGTGCAGATCAAAATTGTCCCGAAGAAAGTCCTGCATGAACATAGAGTTCAAAGTGTTCCTGAAGAGCCTGACAAGCCAGAGAAGCTTGGGGATGATAAGCCTTTTGCAACCGCTGAAGAAATAGAGAGCCAAAAATTGCCACCCGAGGAAATCTTATCACTTCCTATGTTTAAGGTATCAATTTTGGTTATATTGTTACTTTATGCGATGATTAATGAAGTAAAATTCAGGGTTTGTAGATGCAGAAATCATATATTATGGAAGTATGAAAAAGAAGAAATGCTTGAATTCGGGAATAGCTTGTGGGACATTGAGTGCGCCATTTGTTTTTGTATCTCTTTTTATTGATTGGTTTGTTGGAATCAAATGACCATAACTGATTTTATTTAATTTTCTTAGGAGGAAACTGAGATTACTTTTGAACTTCAGTTGTGGTTCAATAAGATGTGTTTTTATTTATTTATTATTTTGATTTATGGTATTTTCTAGTTTTTAAGCGTGTTGTCCTTTCATTTCATTCACTGATGGCTTATTTGCTCTGTTTTGTTGATTTCGTGTTGTGCTTGGTAATACTTTTGCTTGCAATGTCAGTCTTCTGTTTGGTAAATATTTGTATTTACAGAACTATGCAGCTGGAAACCCTGCTTGTGTGTTGTACATAAAGAACTTGGCTAAGGAAGTGATTGTGGATGACTTCTACTTTGTCTTTGGTAACACATTTAAAGTTACAGCTTGAGTTATATATTACATAAAACCATTTTGAACCTGCTGATATCATACATACATTCATCTAATATATTCTTCTCCCACTACTTAATGCTGGATTATTAGGGTCACTATTTGGAAATCTCGAATCAGCTAAATCTGGTATTGCCGTGAAGCTAATGCAGGTTGGTTACAGTGTCTGAGGGATTTTCTTTACTCTGTTTTTAGTTTTATAATTTAATGATTATAAAATAAGGAATAAATGTGTTATGACCATGTGAAGATATGCTCATTTTACACTCCAACCCAAAAATCAATGCACGTCCCATGTATTTTCCCTATCCAATTAGCTATGCTTGTTTTGCCCTCTCAAATATGAATGGAAGAATGGTTAAGTCTAAATCAAATAAGACCTATCTCTTTCACCAATAAACTAATAGAGTTATGTCTCTCTCTTTCCTTAAACTGCTTTTTAAAAAAAAGTTTATCGTAATTTTATTTCATGCAATTATTAGCTTCTCCTACATATTATCATATTTGCTATTAAAGTAAAAATATCAATATACTAATTTTAAACACTATATATATGTTTTTCAAACAACAAATTATTTCATGCAATCTTAATCCTTTTTTTCCCTTCAAAGTGTGAGGAATAAAAATATATAATCATCTGTAATTAAAGTTAGTAATTTTACTTTTCTGTAACAAAAATTAAATGAAATGTACTATGTTATAGAGTATAGACGAAGGTGGGATGTAGTAAAAAAAAAAATAGACGCAGTGAATACACAAATTAGTAGGATTACAAACGGAGTGGGAATGCGGTTCATGTCTTTGACTTTTTTTAATGCAGTTACGACTAAAGACTTTATTTATAGAAAAAAAGTCTGAACTCTGAACTATCTGCAGCTTGCATACTGCCAGGAAATTTTTGACCTAGCAAATGTTTGAACAAGGACAACTTTTATAAACCACAAGCGTGAAGATTCAATCACATATTTTCAGCATAACATGAGATTTGTTTTGTACTTGGTGTGACAGTGCTTTTGGGGTCTCCTACCTGTATATACAATTATGTGTTCCCTTTAATGTTGCATATGTCTGCTAAAAGGGGATATAGTTGAACAGAGTATGAACATTTGATGCACCAATTGTTTGAATCTGCTAATTATCGTGCTGATATTTGATGCACCCTGGATTTCAGGAAGGTAGAATGAAGGGCCAAGCGTTTGCGACATTTCCATCAGTTGATCTTGCTCATCGTGCTTTGGTATGCTATTAAAATACAGTTACTGCACATTCAAGATTTCAAGTTTCTATCACATGGTTTCCAATTTTGTGTCTCATAGCTACTCCTTTGTTCTTCACTACAAAGTTCTGTTTCTGATCTTGCAATCTGTTCCCAAGCAATATTTATTGACTTGTCTTATGAATTACTCGAGTGGTTTGAGCTTCTTTTTTTGGTGATGCAGAATCTTGCAAATGGATATGTATTCAAGGGCAAGCCGATGATCATCCAGTTCGGACGAAACCCTGCTGCCGCTAAAGTAAGTTGAACAGATCATTGCAATCACATAATGACCGATGGAAGAATCCACTGCTCATATCTTGCGACTTGTCCTGTCGGTAAACTATCCATTGCAAATGGATATGTATTCAAGGGCAAGCCGATGATCTACGAGTGCAGCTCTCGGTGAGCAATTTTGGATGCAAAGCAAGGCGGAAAGATCCTGTCGGTAAACTATCCATTCAAGGGCTTTAATTTGTCCATGTGACCGATGGAAGAATCCACTGCTCATATCTTGCGACTTGTTTTGATATTGCTAACCTTCACTTAAAGGCGTCACGAGTTTGAATACGTAACATATACTTGGAACAACGATGTATGGATAAATCGAGCTTCATCTATTGAGATAACTTCCCTCAAAGAGAACAAGTGAAAACTGAAAAGTG
This sequence comes from Fagopyrum tataricum, assembly GCA_002319775.1. Lineage (NCBI taxonomy): Eukaryota > Viridiplantae > Streptophyta > Magnoliopsida > Caryophyllales > Polygonaceae > Fagopyrum > Fagopyrum tataricum. The sequence goes on along the minus strand of CM008279.1, from coordinate 42,274,897 downwards.
AGATCTTACAAAGCCCCAGGCACAATGCTACTAAACCGATGTTGCCAAGTTTTTGTAACTTTGAAATAAATCGAAGAGAAGATTGACTTAGGGGCCTATTTTGTATCTCATATACTAAGTAGGTTCTTAGGGCTTGTTTGGTATCCATATTTAGATATCGGATATGGATATCGACCTAAATAAACTCATACCTATGTTTTATACAAGTGTATGGATATCAAAATGATATTTTGATATACTCTTAATTACACATTTTCTCCTATTTTGATATAGTTAAAACTATCTAAAATTTCTTTTTCCTTTTCTATTCTTCCTATCTAAAACAAAGGTATAAGATATCAGTCTCATATTCATACCTTGATATCTCATACGCATATCTTGATATTTAGATATAGATAACATATATACCATTAGTTTTTTTAGATTAATTCTAGAAGGAAAATAAAAGGGTTTATATGTAATAAGAAGGTAAAAGAGTAATTTCTATTGGCTGAAAAAAAAAACTCATAAAAAAAGACATTGACCCTTGCACCAAGGAAGCTCCACAAAAGGGTTTAATATGTAATAAGAGGGTAAACGAGTAATTTATTTCGACGGCGGTGTAACGCTTTTACCGCGAAACAGTAGCGGAGGCAGACAGCTGCCCTTGCACCTTCCTCCACCGGACCTTATTCCTCTGGGTAAATAGAATAGGGTCACGCCTCCTTCGAGCCCGGGCTGCTTCACTCTTCTTGATCGTCTCAGTGGCTCCTCCCTCCTTCCATCATCGCCTCGTCGTCGGAGTAGGAACCGAAGTTGCCGCCGTAGAGTAGGCGTCGTTTCACCTAGTTAGGTTTAACCTAAACCGTCATTTTGTCGGTTTTGTCACGGTTTTTTTAAAAAAAAATAAATTAAAAAATTAAAAAACAATGCATAATTTTTAAAAAACTTAGTATATAAAAACTCGTAATTAAAATTTATACTAAATATATAAAACAAATAAAAATTCAATTTAACAAAAAAAAGGGCTTGAACCGGTTTCCCGGTTACCTACGTATCCTTCGGGGTTAAGAGGAATCAAAGCCCACGTAGTTCTCTTACCTTGACTTACCTTTTTCGGACTTCCGAGTTTTTTTAACCCCGCTTACCTTTCGACCTCGGACTCGGAAGTAGTGCCGACGTCTTCGGAGTTGGAACCCGATTTGGAGTCGTACACCGGTGCATCCCGTTGTTTCCGCTTCGCCGCCCTTATCCAATCTTGAATACAAACTTGCATCTCCAACTTCTCGGGCTTCAGTTGAGTTCTCTTGTGTCCGAGAATGTTCCCGCCTTGGCTAAATGCTTGCTCCACCGCAACCGTTGATGCGGGCACAGGTTCCTCCGGCGAGAACAACAAGGTTCCTTCGACGGCAAAGACAGGCGGTTAACGGCGGTTGTCTTCTCTGGACAAGACGATGGTTCCAACGGCAAGCAGCAGGCGGTGGCTATTGGTGGGTTTGGATGTCTGGAAGCAGCGACACGACGCTTCTTCGTCTTCGATTGGTGGTGGCAATTGGGAGGCCGGAGATGTAGAATCGGGAGCACACACATGCAGCTATGAAATCACCGGCTAGGGTTTTTTTTTTGGAGGAGATAAAAAGACACAATTATGGGAGTTTAAGAACCAAATCTTGCAATATACGTGGGATCTAATTTCGGGATATTTTGTGATTTTATTTATTTATTTTTGGGTAGTTTCCATATGAAGCACGTTATTTCCCCACAATACCCTCCTTTCAATAAGCCTATTTCTTAACTGTCATATTAATTTTTGATTTATTTTAATTCACAAAATTACTAGAGCCTACTTTGTTTCTAGTTTACAAAAAGGTCCTCACAGTCTCATTCTTCTCTTACAGAAATTGAGTTACAAAATAGGCCCTTTTAGGCCTATCTTCTCATTTGGGTATTACAAAAATTGGGAGGATGTAAATAGAATGAGGGCGTGTGTAAATCAAGAGGGCTTGTGTAAATCAAATGAGGGTTTGCGTAAATCGAGAGGCTTGTGTAAATCTAGAGTGTGTGTGTAAATCGAATGGGGGTTTGTTTAAATCGAAAGGGTTTGTGTCAATTGAGAGGACTTGTGTAAATCGAGATTGCGTAATAATTTAACATTGTGTAATTGAAATTGAGTATTACATTGTAATTGAAATTGGGTATTAACATTGTGTATTTACATTAAGGTTTTAAGTATAATTTTATTAAAAAAATAACAACATAGTACTCAAGTTTAATTAGTCCGGTTGGTAAAAGGGTGTGCCTACTCTAAATTAATTTTTTTAAAATAAATTACCAGATAGCTCTTTGAATTATTTTTTTCTAACTAAATTCAAGGGACCTACCTTGTATCATATACAACAAAATGGTTTACTTGATGCTCATAAATACAAAAATAGGCCACTTATCCAACTCACCCTGAATTGAATAGAATATAATTAAGGGAGCAGAAGCAGTCAAGCCCGATCATGAAATTAGTGATAACGGATGAATCTCAACATTTGAATCTAGGAATAATGTTATCTTATGTATGGCCGATGAACCTGGTTGCATAATGATTCTTGGGCATGCATCCACATTAGAATTTCGAGTAAAAGAGGTAAAACCTAATGCCATAAGAATACTATGCCTCAACATAAGAATTTCGAGTAAAAGGGGTAAAACCTAATCCCATAAAAATCTTCGAAATTCACGGCGTTTTACAACTCCATGGATATGGATATCCACAACGTTTTCAAAACGCCATGAATATGAGTTTCTGGCTCATTAAGAATTTCAAACGCCATAAAAATTTAGTTAAAAAATTCCATCAAACTTCCATGACGTATTATTATATAACGCCACAGGTTCCAAATTTCCACTACCTTTTACAAACGCTATAAATTTTACCATGTCTATAAAACCGTCATAAAATTTATGACATTTGCAACAGATTTTACGGTGTTCAAAAATCCCATTAAAAATTTACACAATGATATAAATGACGTTTGATCAAATAAACACCATTAAAGTTATTTCTAACAACATTTTTCAACAAACCCATGATCTTAACGACGTATGTAAAGACATTTGTAATATTGTGTACACATGTACATATAATGCTCTTTTGAATTAAATGAATAAGTGGATCTTTAATGATTATACGGTGAGAAAGAGAGTATTTTGTATTCTAATTAATAAAGTAGACTCTAGTAATTAATACTTTTAAAAATTAACTTTTAATGAAAATTAAGTAGGCGTCTAGGATATTAAAATTCGCTTATTGAATTTTAAGTATTAAATTTTGGGTATATGTCTCGAATATTGAATTTCAACTATAGTAATTTGGTAATACATTTTGGGTATAAGGTTTGGTCTATTGTAATTAAAATATAATTATAATTTAGAAAAATAATTTTAATCATGAGATTAATTTGTTTAGCTGTAATAAGGGATATAATCTATTAATTAATTTTACTTTTTTTAATTTAAAAATATATATGCAACTTTATTAATTAAAAAAAGAAAAGAGCCTAGTTAATTATATTTTAGTTTCTTTACACCAAATTTTTCATGTTTTTTCTTTGGTGGGAAGATATATAGTACTCTTTGCGCAGAAAATGTGTTATTTGAAAAATAAAGCACCATTATAAACTTTTTACACGAGAAAAGCTTAGCCTTAAATCTTCTAGTAATAAAGTCCTATTTTAAGGGTGGCTCCCCTAGAACATAAAAACAAACAACTAATGAGAAAACAAAATTAGTAATCGAATCTGACGTCATATTACCTTCTATAAAGATATGAGAAATCTGCGATGAATAAATTTGTTTAATGTTAATATTAGAAATGTTTATACCATATGAAATATAATGTTTAATGTACGATTGTAAGTTGGAGTTGGTAATATTATGGACTATACTACAATATAACCATGCCGTACACTATGCATAATCGATGTTCACAACCCCATTCTTCCCGGAATCTTTTAAGTGCCACATTTGTCAAACAATTGATCGAGTTTGAGAGGTTGTGTTGTGAGTCGGAGCCTTAAATAAACGCGAAACGTACGTGCAAATTTTGATAGGAGGATCCCAACAATGCTACAATTATACATGAGAGTTGCAAACTGAAAAGCAAGATATTGATGGTAAAAAATACCCTACAACAAATCTTAGCCTTGTGTGGTTCACACTTTATTTCATGCAAAGTTGTACGCACCTTCCTAGTTCCTAGTAAGTTCTTCTTTTTTGAACCGAAAGGTTAAGGGTTAAGTATGAATAGGGAGATACAAGATAGGAGAGAGGTGTACAAAGGAGATACAAGAGCCGTTAGACAGAAAGGAAACAAAGCAGTAGATCAATGGTGAAGAGCGAGGTTATACGAAACCGAGGAAAGACATCCAATGTCGACTAGCGGGGGTGTGAGAATTCCATTGAGTCTTCACACGAAGCTTGACGTGAGTCTTGATCATGCCAAAGATGTTGTTAGTGTTAACCGGAAGATGCTGAAGAGGTGGTCGTTTCTTGCTTTCCAAATATGATAGATGAAGGAGATGAAGGTGGAGATCGTGATTTGTGATTTGAAGCACTTTTTGTTGTTGACAGTCGAAGTGGAGAGCCAGTCCAGCCAGCCATGGAGAGTGTTCATGCGTTGGGCGATGTAGAGCCAATTTAGGATGGAGTACAAAATGGTTTTTGAGGTAGGGCAGTGGAGTAAGAGATGATCGATGGTTTCATCAGAGGAGTGGCACGTGGGGCATGTGATGGAGGTGGTGACTCCCTAAATGGTGCGTTTAGAGTTCGTGGGAAGTTTGTCCAAGGTAGCAAGCCAGGCAGTGAAACTACAACGACGGGAATTGATTTGATGCCAAATAGTAGTATACCAGGCAACACTCGGTCCTGGGGGTGTGAGGAGGGTATAGATGGAGGGGGAGTTGTAGGTGTTGTTTTGGCTGGTGATAAGGGCGGGGATGTTGGTGAGAGAGACTTTACTGAGAATAAGGTCACGAACACGCAGGATAGAACGCCAAACCCAACTGTGAGAGCTAGAGTCTGGGGCATTCCAAATAGAGTGGTCACAGAGATCGTTTGAACGGACCCATTCAATCCAAAGGCTATTGCAATTGACATTAGGGTCGTGCAGTTTAAAGAGGAGCTTGGCAATACTCGTCCTGTTCCAAGAAAGGATCTCTTTAAGGCCGAGGCCTCCCTCATAGTGGGGGTGGCAAACTTTGTCCCAAGAAACCAAGTTACGACGACTAGAGGAGGCGCCGGACCAGAGGAAAATACGAAGAAGGCTCTGAATATTACCCACGACGGACATCGGTAGAAGCAACACGTTACTCCAGTAGTTTTGTATTCCATAGAGTATTGATTGAATAAGTTGGAGTCTTCCGGCATAGGATAAGTGTTTAGAGGTCCAAGAGTTAATTTTTGAGGTTATTTTTTGGGTAAGGGGGGCATAGTCGGAAGCTTTAATTTACTGGAGCCAAGAGGGAGACCTAGGTAGGTCATGGGAAGAGTTCCAATGACAAACCCAGTTTGGGAAGCAATTGAGGCTTAAGTATGTGCGTCCAAACCACCGAAGGAAATAGACGACTTGTCCCAGTTGATGTGCAGACCCGACAGCGAACCAAACTCAGAGAGTGCATCTCTCAAAATTTGCACCGAGATTGAGTCACCCCGGCAGAAGAGCAGGACGTCGTCAGCAAAGGTAAGGTGGGAAATGAGGTTTCTTTGGCATTTGGGATGGTAATTGAAGTTAGGATTACTCGTTTTGGATTTGATGATACGGGATAGGGACTCCATAACAATGGTGAAGAGGTAAGGGGGGGAGGGGGCAACCCTGTCTGAGTCCCTTTTCGCCTTTGAAAAACCCTCATAGACACCATTAATGTTGACAGAATAGCAGACAGTGGAGATACAATTTTTGATCCAAGAAACGAAGGTGTTGTTGAAACCAAGCCCTTTAAAAAGATTTAAGAGATAGTTGTTATCAACATTATCAAAAGCCTTGCACAGATCAACCTTCAAGGTACAACGGGGGGAAATTGTTTTGCGAGAGTAGTGCTTGAGGAGCTCATTGTTGAGGATTGTGTTGTGACGGATTGAGCGGCCGGCGATGAAAGCTCCTTGGGTAGGGCCAATGATAGAAGGTAGGACGATTTTAAGACGGTTGGCTAGGATTTTGGCTAGGACTTTGTATATTGTGGAGCAACAAGAAATGGGTCGGTAGTGATTAGTGGAAGTTGGATTTGGAATTTTTGGGATAAGGGAGAGGGTGAAATGGTTTATCTGTTTGAGAATCTTACCAGATGAGAAGAAATCTTTGATGGCCAAGATGAGATCAGGCCCCGTGATGTCCCAGGTTTGCTTGTAAAACATTGAATTGTAGTCATCGGGACCGGGAGCTTTGTTGTTCCCAATCTAGAAGAGGGCGGATTTAATCTCAGCGCTAGTAACTTCACGACAAAGATCTAAATCATCTGAGGCAGGAAGAGACGGTCCGAGAGAGAGGTGGTGATCATCGAACTGACAGGTGGAGGAGGGATTACCAAGTAAGCGAGTGAAATGATTGATGAAGGCGGTAGAGATGTTGTTGTGGGAAGTGAGGACGGTTCCATTCTCATCAAGAATGGAGGTGATCTTAGCAAAGCCTCTTAAGGCTTTAATTTGGCGAAAGAAGAAGGAGTTACACTGGTCAGAGTTTTTAAACCAGTCGAGCTTTGCGAGTTGTTGAGTGGTGGTATTGAGGGTGGTAAGCAGCTTAGTAAGAAGGTTGATGGCATCGGTTTCCTGGATTTGGATAGTATTATTGGTGGGATCGGTATGGAGCAGTTGTTGGATGGAATCAAGCGATTGATGGGCTTCAGAGATTTTTTTAATCCAGATTTTTCAAAGTGAGGCTTTTGTGACGTTTCAACTTAGGGTTGAGCAGCTTAAGTTTTTCCGTAAGCATGTACATGTGGTGACCATGGATGTTTGTATTCCAGATATCTTTAACAGTGGAGTTAAAATTATCATGCAAACACCAAGCATTGTTGAAGCGAAACGGTCTATGGAGGTGAGGTTTTGGGAAAGCGGTGTGGAGAATAGCGGGAGAGTGGTCAGAAATGCTAGGATTTGGGAAGGAGGCCTTGGAGAAGGGAAAGGTGGTACTCCAAAGGGAGTTGCAAGAAATTCTATCAAGTTTACACCAAGTACGAGTCCCATCGACACGCTTGTTATTCCAGGTGAAAGAGCAACCCAAAAAAGGATGATCATCGAGAGAAGTGTTGAAAAAGAACTCTTCAAGCTCAGAGCTAGTAGAATTCGGTGGCCAAAGGCTTCATTGAATTATTCTTTACTTGATCGAACGACATTGAAATCACCTATGATAATCCAGGGCTCATTCACAGTCGTGCTCAAGGTTTGCAAATGGTGCCAGAGCAGGGGGCGAAGATGATCGTAATTGGTGGCGTAGACGAAGGAAGCAATGAAGGAGGAGCCTTGGTGACGATTGGTTATACGGACATGGATGAGTTGGTTAGAATGGAGAGAGGGGTGATGGTTACGGTGGAAGGGTTCCACCATAGCCAAATACGGCAGTTATGGTGATGGGAGTTATTTGAGAGTTGGTCCTAGTTGGGAATGATAATGTTGCAGAGTTTGAGGAGTTTGTTGGGAAGGAGTCTTGTTTCCAAAATGGCTATGACGTCAAGGTTGAGATCTTTGACGAGATTACGAATGGAGGCTTGCTTAGGGAAGGTACCGAGCCCCCTGATATTCCAACTAGAGATATTGAGACTATTCATTGGAAACTGTGGTAGTGTGGAGAAGGAGGCTCTTGCCATTAGGGACGGGAGAGTGGGATCTGTAGAAGGAGAGTGGATAGGGGGGAGATGTTAGTAATGGCTGATGTGTCTTGGGAGACAGAAGGTTGATGATTAGGTTGAGGTGCAGGAGAAGGAAGGTTTTTGGTACTTTATAAGGTAATTATGTTGTTGGTGTGTAGAGTGGGAGGCGGCTGGGCAGAGGGAGAAATGATGATGTTGGGGTTACTAGGGAGAGAAGTGTCAAAGGTTGTTAGCGTGATTTTTTGGGAAGGGGGAGGGCTAGGTAGCAGTGGTCCCAACAAAGAGGGAGTTGGTTTTCCACGTGGGTTTTTTGGTGTAGGTTTAGAAAGGCCAAAGGACAATGGAGATGAAGCGTCTTTTGGATGGTGTCGGTTAGGGTTACGGCATGAATGCCCAAACTGTTAGCAGAGTTTGCAATGCCCAGGAAGCCATGGGTAGACCAATGTCTGACGAATAGTTTCACCGTTATGATCCTGAAGCGTGACTTGACGAATGAGTTCTTGGTTATCAGAAATTTCGACAAGAATCCTAGCATAGGACAATCTCTCCTGATTAGCAAAAAGATGATCAGTGATGATCGGTGTACCGATGGCAGAGGCAATGCGAGCGAGCATGTGGTTAGATCAAAAGCGAACATCCAGATCTGGGAGATTGACCCAAACCGGGATGTCTTTGAGGCAGCTAAGGTCCAGTTTCATACCCGGGTCCAACGTTTTAGGATGAGGGGGTAGACATTATTCATCATCTAAGGCCCCGATTGGAGAATACGAATGAGGTCATTTTCATTATCGAACTGAAAAACGAAGATACCATGCTTATTGTGAAGGATTTTTTTTTGGGGGGGAGGGGGGAGAGATGCCAGTCCAAAAAGCATTAATGAAGCGTTCCATGGTTTTGTAGGGGACCTTGGTGCCTACAGGACCACCGACCAGAGAAAGATTTCACTTTGAGACTAGGTCAGAGACATCAGGCTCCGAGAAAGGGATGACGCCTCCGGTGATTCCGGAACAAAACTGAGAGGTATATGTTTAAAGGTAGAAGGTCTGGCGCCCAACACATCTTTGTACGAGGGGGTGGCGTTAACGTTGGTGGCGGACGGAGCGAGTTTAGTCGAGAGGACTTCAACATTAACGGTGGTTTTAGGAGGAGAAGGAAGAGACGAAAGCGTGTTTTGAACAGAAGTATTTTTTAAATCTGTTTGAGGCTTATCAGAAGTGGTAGAAAGGGGTTCGGACGGGGATGAGGGAAGGTTAGACGCCCGGTCTATTGACAATAAAGGGGAGCACGAGAGAGGGGTGGTGGAGAGGGTTTTCCGAGGCGGCGAAGGGTGGGTGGAGACGTTGTGAGTCGAAGAGGTGGAAGAGCGAGAAATCCTTGTATTATTTGAGATGATAAGATCACTTGGTACAACATCAATTGGGCTGGTGGAGCAAGGAGAAGGGGAGATGAGAACGGCCGGGTGGTTTAGGGAGGAAAGTTTGAGGGATTTTCTGGGGGTTTCAATGGTGGTTACAGGGTTGGGTTTAGGCGGAGCAAGGGAAATGGGGAGGGGCGGTTTCTTCAGTCGCCCCATGGACCTGGGAGAAGAGGCGCGTTGACAGGCGCGTTGAATGGCAGGAAAAGGGTTTATACTTTATCACATCCGTTTTCAAAGAATAATGTAAGTTCTTCTGATTTGCATGTTTGTTTTGTTCGTTTTATATTCATCAGAAAGTTCAACTTCTCACAAGTCATGAGAAACGAGTAATAACCTCCAATAGGGCTAGTACACTTTTCTTTTCATGATTTTATTAATAATAAATGAATTTATGATAAAATTAGTTATTGACTTTTTACATTATTTAGATTGAACCAAACATTTTATACTACTTCTGATTAATTTTATACATATATAATTTGCTTCTAAAAAAGTTTATTTACTGTAATAGATATTATTAAATGAAGGAAACACAGAATTATACCCACTCGCGTATTTTTTATATTGAATTATTTATACAATAGATAATCTTATCTTTAGTTAACATATTAAAAAAAAAAACCTAAATTAACAAAGCTAATAAATCTATCCCTTAGGCTTAACAACTCGGGATATGTTGTAGATGGAAGTTTATTGTATGAAATTGTAGTTGAGTTTGTTTCCAAATATAGATATTTAAATTTGAGCAACTTTTATACAGATCTTCCATTTAAGAAAACATGTGACATTAGGATTCTTGCTGCTGGGATGTTACTTAAAGTTGTCTTAATACATGGTATATATTGATCTAAAAAGGTAATTGTGGTTTTAATTTGGTTTATCTTTTTCTTTGTATTAATTATGGTGGATTGAAGGAGGACATGGTTTTACATCTCAAGTCTTTGGATCCTATAAATGTCGAGCAGCATGGTGCATACTTGTTCATTCTCATTCTCATTAGAGAATTGTTAATGTTAATATATGATCGATGACTCCAACTCCAATTGAGCGTCCCGTTGCAAACTTCACTCCTAGTCTTTGGGGAGACTCATTTCTTCATTATTTTCCCGATGATCAAGTTAATATTTTCTTATTTTTATTAATCTCATGTATTTTTAGATAGATACATATTCTAATCATTTATGATCGATTTAGGTAACGAAAGCTACAAAGGAAGAGGTGAGAAGAGAGCTAGAGTTACAAGTCAAGAACAAGTTTGGTGTCTTGCTACAAGAGAAGCCATTCGAGTTGCTTAACTTGGTCGATAATGTTGAACGTCTTGGTGTGGCTTATCTCTTTCACCAACAAATACAAGAAGCACTCCAAACAATCTTCAACAACAAATCTACCATCATTGATGCTATTAAAGAAGATCTTCATCTTACTTCTCTTCTATTTCGTTTCTTGAGACAAAATGGCTTTTATATATCGACTGGTATAACTCTCTATCTCTTTTCCTTTTTTCTTGATTTAATTTAATACATATATACATGTGTTTGGTTTTATAGACGTGTTTGAAAAGTTCAAAGAAGGAGGAAGCTTTAAAGAAAGCATGGATAATGATGCACAAGGAATGTTGAGTTTATACGACGCTTCACATCTTAGAGTGCATGGAGAGCATATCTTAGACGAAGCTCTTGAATTTACGAGTTTTCATCTCAAATCGGTAGATGCTACCAAACTAACTCCTCCATTATCGTTGCTTCTAAGTCGTGGCTTGGATATACCTCTCCATAAGGCCATGACTCGTCTTGAATCAAGGCACTACATTTCCATCTACGAGCAAATTCCTCAACATGATCAAACTTTGCTCAAACTTGCCCAGATGGAGTTTAACTTGCTTCAATCAATATACAAAGAGGAGCTCATGCATCTCTTAGAGTAAATAATGATAATATTTAACTATTTTCGGGTTTTATTTATCTTAACTTTATCGAATCTAAACTGTTTATTTACATAGGTGGTGGAAGCATCTGGATCTGACGTCCCAACTTCCATTTCCTATAAGAGATAGGGTGGTGGAGTTGTACTTTTGGGGACTAGGAGCCTTGTATGAACCCCAATACTCCTTTACTAGGATCATCTTTGTGAAAACCGTGAAACTAATATCGATTATGGACGACATATATGACGCATATGGAACCATAGATGAACTTGAACCATTTCATAAAGCAATGGAGAGGTATATATGTTTTCTCAAATAACATTTTGTATGTTGTTAATTAATTGGTGCCACATTAATTAAGTGCATGTGTGTTGTATGTACATTAGGTGGGACAAAAGTTGCATCCCTGATGAACTTCCTCAATACATGAAACTAGTATGTGGAGCTTTCATTGATACCTACAAAGAAATAGAAGAATATTTGGCTAAGCAAGGAAGATCACATCTGGTTCAGTACGTGATAGAAGAGGTACGTAGTATATATATATAATTTGGATCATATAGTGAGGGATCTTACAATAAAAAAATTTATTTATATATATATATATATATATATATATATATATATATATATATATATATATATATATATATATAATTTGGATCATATAGTGAGGGATCTTACGATAAAAAATTTATTTATGATAAAAAGTAACAATTGTTCAAATATATATATACCTTGTATTTGTTTAACTAATATTTATTTCAAATTAATGGTTGTGACTAATTGCTAAAGCACATACGGTGAATCGTTCAACTATATCCGAAATTGTTCAATTATTCAACTACATGCATGACCAATTGTTCAACTAATCACAAAGTATTAGTTATAGGTGCAATTGTTGAACTAAACTTGAAATTGTTCAACTATATAGTCAGTGTCCAAAAATTGATTTGTGTTTTTTTTTTTAACAATTTCAAATATAGTTAAACAATTCATATATTTGAACATTTTTTAGTTTTATATATATATATATATATATATATATTCATCATTAATTATTTTGATATATAAATGTTATAAATGATGAATTTGTGTGTAGACAAAAGACATGTCTGGAGTATACCTAGAAGAAGCAAGGTGGCGCCACAACAAGTATACTCCCACATACGATGAATACATGTCGAAAGCAGCAATCTTAAGCTTCGGCAACAGGTGGGCAATGGCGACATGTTTCGTTGGTATAGGAGAAGTCGCCACAGAAGAAGCTTTTAAGTGGCTTCGTGGGAACCCTATTGTAGTTGAAGGTGGTGGAAAGAATGGGAGGTTAATGAACGACATGGTTAGCCGTCAATTCGAGCGTGACAGGTGGCACATTCCATCGGCGGTAGAGTGCTATATGAGGGAGCATGGAACAACCAAAGATGAAACACACAGAGAGTTTCATTCACAACTCCAAGTTGTGTGGAAGGATATCAATGAAGCGATGTTGAGATCATCATCAATTCCTAGGGTTTTGCTTGGTTTTCAATTGAACTTTAACCGACTGGTGAACCTTGTCTACAAAGATGATGATGGGTATACATTTCCGGAGAACTCCATGAAAGATCATATTTTATGTGTTATCATCAATCCTATCCCAATGTAATAGACCAATTAATTTGGTCCAACTATAATGAATAAATAATAAAGTTTTGATATGTATATGTTCACTGCCCTACGAGGCTTTCTTGCAATCAACACATTTCATGAAAGAAACCAAGAAATCGAAACCCTAACGTACTATGACCAAGGCCAAATACATTTTAAAATGATAGTACAATATTTTTTTTATATATCCGGTGAATTTAAAACGTGAAAAAGAATCATACTACCTGGACCTACATAAATTTTTGGAATTTTATCCTAAAATCAAAATTAATATATTATGAGGAGTATCTTTTGGACTTTTATACTAGGTTCACATACTAAAATATATTTGACATGAGACAATTCCACACGTTTTAACACTCCCCTAAAGTGCAACTAGGTTGACACTTGACGTAAGCCTTAAAGTCGACTTAGCCAAACGGAAGGATAATATATATTCACAATTCACAACAAAAACACATGATAACGAGACCCGCACAAACCTCACTCTGATACCATATTAAGTTTTCTTATATCCGTATTGGAACCAAGGGATCAAACGACGTGTATGCACACGTCCATTGAACTCCACTTACAAGCACACAAAGTTTCATCCTAAAACTATGACAATAAGATGAAATAACCCTTGGACTTATATACTACATTCACATATTATGGTATCGTCAACGTGAGACAATTCCATATATCAACCTTTTACTTAGTCGATACAAGGCTTTATAAGTTCAATTCCATATCTCGACGTGAGACAATGCCATATCTCAACCTTTTCAATAATTCCATATCTCAACCTTTTGAATAAGATCTTCATTGTCACCTTTAAGCAAATTCCTAAGCCTAGTCGGTACAAGGCTTTATAAGCAAGTTTGTGATGACTGATTAGGGTTAACACGAGTGTCTCTCATATCTCGTGATCAATTATACAAGACTCGATTGTAATATAAGGATCAAAATCGAACACAAGAAAATAATGTAATGATTTCAATGATAATCGAAAAGCCTAAACTAAAAAAAAAAAACTAAAAAAAAAACAAAAAGGGAAACAAAACTAGTTTATTTTACTAAAACAAACATTTATAGGATAAGTGATGACCAATGCGATCACGCCCATAAGGGACTATTTCAAGTTGAAAGGGTATATACCGTTGTTAAAAAACATGCAATTCCAATTATCCCATCTGATTTCTTCAGCCTAGCTCCGGTTATACTAACTCACGAATAGCTAATCATGACTATTTACTGAAAACTTGTTAAATGAGTGAAACAAGGCACATCCTTTGGAGAAGTAGAAGGAACATCTCCATGTAAGCTGGACATGATTTGAGTTAGGAGTGTGCATATGGTTTGGACCGGACCGTTTGGACAACCGATTACGCACGGTTCGGTCCACGGTCCAGACTGTTTGGACAGTTAGTAATGTTTAAGCACAAGATTTCGGTCCGGTCCAAACGGTCCGGACCGTTTGGACCGTTTTAGGCATTGGGTGATTCGATCGATTATTCAGGGCTTCGGGTTTTTTTTTTCAAATGTTTTAATTTATAGTTATGATTTCTTACATTTTTTTTAATAATTTGCTCAATATTTTCCGGTAATTTGGTTTTCGAATTCAATTTAATTTACAATTATGATTTTTTAATTTTCTAATAATCCGTGAAACATACACGCACACGATTTCCTAACTTTTCTAATAAAATGATATTTTAAATATAAAAGGGTCGTATGAAGGGTTATACAAAATGAAACACAAAAACTTATATTCTAAAAAAAAGAAGTTATAAGGTAATTCGTGAATTGATTTTGAAAAATCTTGCGTTTAACCTAAGTATTTTTATATTAATATATAATTTAGTCATTATGTCAGATAATTTAATCTAAGATTTTGAAATTTATAAATTGAATTTTTTAACAAATATTGTACAAGACAATTTGTTACAGTATATTTAAAATTATGTCAACATAGACATTTGTCATTATGTAATTACTAATTTTTAAATAATATGTATGTTGAATAGAAATGAGACTTGTTATTATATTGCTTAATAACTCAATCTTTTAAAAAATAAAATAAATTGTAATTCATAATTTTATATTAAAAAAACATAAATTGAAGCTTTTCCATTATTTTGTTATTCTAGATTGAATGTAAATAGGGCACCAAATAGAATGTTCCTTGAACAAGTCGTTGGTGGCGCAAATCAATTATTGGGATGAGCGATGAGAGGATCACATGTTGACAGTAGTGCCTTATGAGTTATGAACAAGGACAGGTCACTCAGCACGTGAGGCCAATGTAATGATAAAATATCCAGCTTTACAAAGTTCGATTGGATGTCCATTTATGAAGACAAGCTTACTCATTAGTTGACTCCAAGGAAAAGGAAGCATTGTAAATCAGAACATAAGCAGCAATACGAGACTAAATCATCAGATATATGTGCACACGAAAAATCAGTGGTAATAACATACTAATACATATCTACAGTCTGCTGTGTGCTGTGTGCACGTAACGAAATGTACACACTTTATTAGCATTTTTATAGGATATATAAGACATGAAAATAAGAAAGTAATTTTCTCCCTGGCCTTGAAGCCAGCTGCATAAGGGCTTTATTCGGTTCCCCCTCCTTATTTGGTTCCCCTCCATAACATCCATTGGAAAAGCCGTAAGAAATGGCTAAAAGAAACGCGAATTGTACAGTCCTAACTAAGCTAAACATATGAAACCCAATGCTACCCAATGTACATTTCATAAATCTGTACATCTCTATTGCTTCCTAAATTTAAGTAAGCTTAAATTTAGCAGCACTCAAAGGTTTACAAGGGAGGGGGCCGGGATAGAATTTCTACTTTTACGACTGGTTTTTAACTAGCTTCACACTGTTGTAAAAACGCCTCAGGTCCTTCATTGCTTTCTCTTCAATCTGGATTGACCGTATGGATGAAGGTGAGTCAACCTCGGGTTTGAACCACCTGTTTGAGCTCCCAGAGTCAGATGGTGACCCCGCGCTTGTAGCCACTGTAAATCCAGCTGTTCGGGTTTTGGGACTGTGTGAAACAGCCTGCTGCTGCTGCTTTCCCTGCTCAATTATAAACCAGTATCATTATACTCACTGTTTTCACGTTCGTCCATATGGTAATCACCCAAAGATGATTATTATCTCAAAACCAGAAAAAAGTTCAGATCACTGACAAAAATTATAGCTTCAACTTGTTTGGTTTAGCTTCCGTTTCCAGTTTCAAATTTCTAGAAACACCTTTGTCTCCTTTCTGTGTCCGATTCTTCAAATTGGTTCACTCCCAATTAAAAAGGCACTTTACAGGTTCGATAACTTGCAATTTTGGGGTGGAGTGAACAATTTGAAGAATGAGACACGAAATGGGACAAGAAAAAGGATTTGTGGTGCCTTTTCTGGTTTTCAGAAATCACCACAAAACAGCATATTTTTAAGTAATTATTAAATAATTATATAATATAGAAAAATTGTTCAAAACTAAAAACTAAAAACTAAAAATCCACATTTTAACCAAACATGACTTTGATTAAACAAAATTGGGATCCAGCTAACCTGTTGCATTTTCTGGATGTCCCTGAGAGAGGGGCGAGATGGTTGAGGAGGTGGAGTCCCAGAAGCAGCCCAAGGAGGCGTATTTCTATCTCCATCGGAGACCTGAGTACTGCGGGATCCAACCACAGGTATAGGTTTTGAGGAAAGAAATGAACTTAACAAGAATTTCCCACTTCCTTTATCCTCGGGTAGCTGTTCCTTTTTGTCCTTGCTTTGTCCCGAAACATTGACACCTGTTTTACTTTGCTCATCTTGGATTTTACGGAGGGAAGCAGCCATGCTAGAGACCTTAGCTCCACCCCAGGCAGGACCTTCACTTTTTGGTGAAGGCGGGGGCTGGATAACCTTTGCAGGTTCATCTAGAGCTCCGGTCAGAAACATTGACAGCCCTCCCTTCCTGCTTTTCTTCTTCGACCCGGTCAAAGAGTTCACCTTTTTCACATCTGGCGAGCTAGCTTCGTAAGAGCAATTAGGAGATTCTTTGATCATCTGATTGAACAGACCACCTTTAGGTTCTGCTACTAGCTGTCACAACCATAGCTTCAAATATAAGTTCCCTATCAAACAATCTAGGGTCATGAACTACCATTTAATGCATAAGAAACTTACTTCTGCTTGAGGAATATGAAGCTCGATATCTAATGAACCCTTCAAAGGACTTGACCCCACTTCACTTGTGCAACCACTGGACATTTCTTCTGATTTTGGCTTTGGTTTGGTTTTCTTCCTCTGTTTCTTGGACATGTCGGTTTTCTTCTCCACAGTTCCGTCGTGCTCAGAAGAACAGCAGGATTTTGCCTCAGATGATTCAACTGGAACACCAAGCTCAGAAAGGGAGTTCTCAAGCTCTGATTTCTTCTGAAGCTTAGCCATTTGTTGGTCATCAAGAACATGACCCTTTGACAGCTTGGCCTCAAGAACCTCAATTTGTTGCAACTTCTTACGAATTGCTCGAACCTGCTTGCTTATTTCTTGATTGGCATCATCTTCAGGTAGTAAAAAGCTTAATCTTAGCTTCCCCATCTCCTTTGAAACATTGGATACAAAATCATTGCCCCGAGACCTCAGCAACTCAGTGCCCTCTTCTTCTTCGCTATCAATTATAACAGGTAATGTAGCTGTAGGAGTTGGAAGTCGACGATAGCTCCAAGATTCAGAAGACCTTGTATCTAGCAACTTCTCAAGACGAGCCAGTACATCTAGGGGTGCACTTGATATAGCATGTGAAGAAACAGTGAAAATGTAGTCAAGGTTGTGAACAACAATTTCCTGCAGATAGAAATGATTTCAAGAATGAGCACTAAATGAGATTTCCTTCCAAAGATGTCAACCAAGTAGAAAGAGATGCAATCAATAGAAAGTGAATTGCTGGACAAAGTCGCATTGCACCTCACAGTGTTGCCTGAGATCATTGGCATCTAACGACTCTGCAATTTCAAGCAGCTGTAAGGCATTGCGTGGTTCCACAAGATTCTTTGCTGCTGCCTTCTCACAGAGGCTCTTTAAGCTAGGCACTATACGACAGGGATCATCCTTTTTGTCAGAGGATGATATTCCTATCTCTGAGTCACTATACATGATACCCTCATCTAAGTCATCTTCAATCTCTAATTTGGGTTTGGGGGGATTGATCGTCATATTTAGGCGATAAGCAGGATGATATACAGAACTGACAACCAATACATGTGTTTCACCAACTGAAACTGACGTAGCCCTTTTTATACCATGCAACCTACTGACAACAGGTGGCTTGTCTTTACTCTTCTTCCCATCCCACGTGTAAATATCACCAGTAGATGTAACTGCTGCAGTCCAAAATTTACCAGCAGAGATACCCACCAATTTACTAGTACATAAGGGATAAAGCTACAGCCACCAATAAAAATGCATTAACACATGTTCTAAACAGAAATTTAATGAACCTAAAAGAAGCACTCAGATTCTCAACCTGCTGGCACTTGAGATCTGGGTCTGATGAAATCCAGTAAAACAATGCCCCATCTTCAGTCAAAGCAAGACTATTCACCATTCCTGCAGCTATAGAAACCACATTGAGCCGCTCCATTCGGTGAAACTTCATAAGTGTAGCTCCATGTTTCTTTAAATTCCTCGCAATAATGACACGTCTTGGATTGACTAGACGATGACCCCAGGTATAGATCTACAATCAAACCCGAGAAGAATATTACAATAGGCTGAAATTGTTAAATCTTCCAATAAGAAGCAAATAAAACCAATAAAACACCCACGAGGCATACACTACTTTAGTAATTAATTATTTAAGAATAAATTTGAGATAATTGTCAAAAAAGACGCGACATTACAGACAGTAACGATAAGTGTCCATGAAGCCAAATTCTTCTAGGAACAAAGACCACGTAGATAAATAATAGTGACAGTTACAAAGCTGCACTAAATAATGCATACCTCTCCATCAACCCCCAAAACAACTGTATGATATTTTGCAGCTGCCACTTGAGTAAACACCTTTCCCTTCAAATATTCAACTGCTCTTGGGGTATAATTTGAGCCAGAGTTTGATGTACCATATCCAAGTTGACCTTCCTTATTGCATCCCCATGTGAATACTTCACCCGAATCAGAAACTGCAGCAGTGTGTTTATTTGCTGCAGCAACAGCCACTATCTTCGACTTCAAGGAGATCACTCTCCGGGGCGTGGGTTGGGTGTCAACAGAAGTATAACCAAGTTGACCCTCTGAGGAAAATGCCATACAGGACCAAAAAAATCAGTGTCCATTTTAAAAAGATGGTTTTCTCCGAAGTTCCACAAACATTCATGATTGATAAAAATACAATACATACGGACCGGGAAAAAAAACCAGAAATAACCAGTAAAAAGGTAGATGTAACAGAAAGTCAGTAAAAACTAAACAATTATACATGTACACAACACCAAAATAAAAAAAAACAATTGTTCATAAGGAAAATAAGTGGCGTACCTCTATTGGATCCCCAAGTGAAAACTTCGCCGGATTCAGTTGCAACAACAGTGTGATGTTTAGCAGCAGCAACTGCCCTAACCCGGCGGGCACCAAGACCAGATATCACTTGTCGGGGGGTAATAACTGCAGCCTGTCCACTGCAAAATGATAAATAATACTTGTTACATAAATTAGAGATAGGATTGTCCTTGATATCAAACTATGTAGCATGGAAACTCCGAAGGGGCAGCACTTCCTGCTTCTGCTTTCAAGGAACCTCAGAAACATGTGCACACGGAAACACAAACCCTAATGTAAAACTATGGGACCTATGATGTTTCCCTGTTTTCATATCATTTCCATTTCCTCATCCATTTCCATGCAACATGGATATCATACATAAAATTCTTAGCAAATAATGACCCAACAATATCTCCAAATGACATACTTGATGCATTCACTGCATACTTTTAAAGTGACAACTTGTCATCTTTTAAGTGAAGGTTTTGAAAGAGGAATAAATTGTATTACCTATGAATGTCAAACTCGGGATGACCAAGTCGGCCACCTCTTCCAAAGCCCCACGTGTAAAGCTCTCCACGTGCAGTAACAGCAACACTGTGAAACTTTGCAGCAGACACTAGCTTGATAACTGAATCATGAAGGGAATCAACTTTACATGGCAGCTTTTGTATGTGAGCATTTCCAGTTCCTAGCTGATAATTAACACCACTTCCCCAGCTATAAACCTCCGTAGCCACTGTTCAGGAAAAACAAATCAATTGGCTATTTCAGTACCAACAGCCATCGTAGGTCACTACCTGAATGCAAAGAAAGCACCAGTGAGAATGATATATTACCTGAATTTTTCCCATCCCCAAGAATCTTCGACACGGGTCCAGAAAGAAGATCAACCGGTAATCTTGATTTAGAGTCCTCCAATGTAATCGAAGCACCAGACTGAAGGAGAGCAGCAGCGACAGCAAGATGACCAAAGTGCAGAGCCCTGTGAAGACTACTCCATCCTGATTCTCCATCCTGATAATGAGTAAATAATAAAAATAGCTACTAACACCTGCTGCTACTGCCCCAAATCTCCTATAGAAATAGTTCAAAGAACAACAATATGGCACGAGACATACAAAAACTGAAAATGAGATTTGGAATTATGAAAATGATGCAAGACGATACAAGAAAAAACTATATAAAATGATGTTACCGGCCATAAGATGCAAATGTGCAACATATGATAACCACATTACAAAATATGATGAGTATAATCCGTGAAAGCTTCAACCAATTTCCAGCCACCAGGAAAACAGCTAGGTCTTCTTTGCTAAACTAGATTTGGAAAAAAATAACTACAAAATCCAAAGTCAGACTTCACTAGGTATGTTTCCATTTCAATAATCTTACAGCTATGTGTCCTGTCTAGCAATTATTTCTACAAGGGAAGCTCCTTTTTTGTAGATATTGGTCTACTCCTCCCTAAATGTGCCAATATGCAATGTAACACTTTGCATCTATTCTGGAAGTTCACAAATGTTTAAATTTTTAGACAAAAGAATTTACTTTGGCCTGGTTGGTAGACTCAGTTTATCAACATTAGAAAAATGATAATAGCTGGAACACAATGCTCTTACAAAGATCATATATGGTCTACATACACATGGGATTTCATTAGGTCCTGTACATACAAACCAGTCAACATAGCTTAACTATCAGAATTCAGACATTCCAGATTACAGTTCATATCATCTATAATACTCAAGTTCCAATACTTATACTACTTTGCAATTTGCTAAAAACATCTTTGCCTACTACAGCAGCCAAAGTGAGCAAGCAACACGAAGGGGACATTCACCTTTTAAGTCAATGGTATGTCACTGAATGACCATGAAAGCAAAGTAACTTTAATTTGCAAAGTGTTATGTTATGAGGAGTCAAAAGATCAGTGTAAAAAAAAACCCAACAGATTTAAGGTATAAAAGCATCAAAGTAGCAGTATCAATTTCATGAATCAATAAAACACCATAGAACATGAGATGAGGAGAACAAACCCTGGCATCTGGGTCTGCTCCAGCCAGAAGTAGCCTCTTAACAATGGGAACATGATTCCTCCAGGTAGCAATATGAAGAGGAGTAAGGCCAAATGCATTCCTTGAATTAATGCACCCGCCATTCTTCTTCAGTTGTGCCAATGCAAGCTCAACATCAGCCAGTGAACCTTCTTTTACCACAAGACAGAGATCTTTCTGATGTCCTCCAGAAGACTTCTGAATACGGGATTGAATATTATATTTCTGTCCATGCGGTGAAACCACTCCCTCCATGGATTAGTACTAAGAATGGTGATTCACACAGTAGCTTACGATATTCCGACAGTCTCCAAGATGGAAACTTAAAAAAGCGTTGACTAGATTTTAGTGACACCCAAAGCTTACCACTTGAGAACAAAGAAAAAGAGTTTTAAGCCCCCAAACAAATCAAGAATTTCCTCAACCATAAAAAGAAGAAGACAAGTCTGCCAAATTCAGGAACTTATACTATGCCATCCTCGTCATGAAAATCGCCCAAATGAATTATGAAGCTCCGTTATACCTTCTCTTCAGATTTGATCACCCTACGGAACTCCATGACAAAATAAAAGGCTGCAATTGAACATAGTTATCAGCAATTGCACAGTTGCAAAGAATAATGCAATAAATGAAACAGTTAACGTGATATAGGACAAACGAACATGGGGCGAGAAAAAGGAAGAGACAAATCCTAGTTTCTTTAGAAATTATGGAATGACAAAACAAGGAGCAGCTTGAATACATAAATCTTTCTTTACAAATACGCAGAAGTTCATAACATAAAGTCCTAGTTAGATGAAACATGCTCATTTGAACCTAAGCAAAAGCAAATCAGTGAAGAACTGAAGATTGACATGGTGGGAATCGTCGTGATTGCCTTAGCCTCAAGGTATGCCCAAAATCTGAAATCAGATTGACAGATAAAAAGGTATATGTCTAGAGAGAAATGCTGATAACCTAATTATACATAATTAACGGCACCAAGGCCTAAACACAAATAAAATGCTAAATCCACAATATCGATGAGGACATTGAAGCAAACCACGACAAGATAAATCCCTATCCACAGGCACAAGATCTTCAACCTAACTGGTTTTGGGGAACAAATTCAACAAGAGAGGCCTCTATTTCAACATTTGAGACAGGATTACAGGCGAATTGATGGCTTGGATCATTACATAAAAAAAAAATTCCAGAATACACAATGGGGAGATTCGGAAAAAGAAGCGGTTTGATGAAGTTGAAAGATCCAACATCAAAGGCAGATGTAAACAACTGAAAATGGGAGGGAGTAAAGCAAACCTGTAATCTTCAGGATCCAGACGAAGAAGACGGAATGAACAAGTTATCTGGATCCTAAACGCTTTCACTCACTAAATCTCTGTATTCCCAACTGTCTATCGATAGCAGATTGGGAGGCAGTGTTGTATATATATGAATGAGTTTTATACCGAAGCATCAAGCATGGAATATACCATAGAAACGGAAGCACAAAACGCAGAAAGAGAGCGTTTCTCACGAGAAGAAGAGGCCGAGGAGAGAGATTGGAAAAAAATGGAAAAACTGCCCACAAGGCAGCGGGTCAATTTCGTCAAATGGGTAAATTGAGTGGACCAAAATGCCCTTAAATCTTCTGGGTATTGACGTGCACGGATGTAGGGTCAAAAACTGGACGCTCTGGAGATGTGCTGTACAGGGCCACGTCTCTGGCAGCTCCTTGTCATTACACGTGTCAGGTTGAGTGACACGTCGGATGATTGAATCTGTAAGACCAAAAAAAACATAATTAACATTTGCTGAAAACGTGACGCATTTACATTCGTCTTGCCCTTCCGAATTATTAGTGCACGTTTAGACTTTAGAGTATCAAAGCTCGTGTTTTTCCTTGATAAAATTCGGGATGGCTTTATTTGTTTATTTATTTATTTATTTGATCAAAAGTAACATTAATCATTAAAATCATCATCCTCCACCAACGAACACAAGTCATGAGGCATAAAACGAAGTAAAACAAAATACACATGAGTCGGCCTTCTAACATGGCAGTTAGTGGGCCTGACGCCAAACAAAGGAGCACCTGCACAAATCCAAATTTAGGACATCTTCCTCGGTGTAGCCAACACATTTGATATTATCCCACATCTTCGGGTATAAGAAATCAAGTGTTCAAGTCTATTTAAATATTTGAACCATTTTATTTATTAATTAAGTTAATGAGTGTTTTTGCTAATTTTTGTAAGTCTATTTAGTAGATGTAGTTGTCTTAATTCTAAGATTGATCTTTAAGTATCTCTTGGTGGGTTAAGTTAGTATCTTTAAGTATCTCTTGGTGGGTTAAGTTTAAGTAGTACTATAGTGAATAACATTGTCTATTTAAAATTCTATTGAGTCCTTATGTAATTAGCTTTTAAATATTGATACATCAAAAACGCAGGATTATTCCCTGCACATTCCTCTTGTGAGATTCTTATGAAGAGTGGTTTCCTTAAGTAAAAGCTTACTCACTTTGTGTTTACCAATTCGGTATAAGAGTCATACGGTTCATATGGTGACGAGACACTCCTCCGCCCATGACCCACCGCCATCACCGCCACCACTACCCCCCGTCCAGACCCCGTTCATGACCCTCAAACTAGCCAATCTATTTCCTCCAACATTAACCCACCACCTGAAATTCTACGTGATTTTATTGCAGCTATTCGCACCCTCACCACTAGGGTGTCAGTCATGCCTCAAATACTGTCATTTTAACATGATGGAAACCAAGGAAGTTATCATATGGGTGTAACGAAAAGCGAAAAAAATCCTCCATATGACCGTGATCGCCACCGTGCATTGGGTGAGTGGGAGGAGGATGACGACAACCACTGTAGCTTCCAGTCCCATCAAAGGCCAAGAGCAAAAATCAACTTTCCGAATTTTGAGGGAGGTGATCCTCGCGGATGGGTGTTGAAGGCTGAAAAATACTTTCGGTACTTCCAAATTTATGAGAAGATGAAAGACGAGGTTGCTTCAAAGCATCTAGAGGGAGACGCTCTGGATCTTTATGTCTGGATTACCGGAGAAGAGGATATCCTTTCTTGGGATGAATTGGTGCCGGCCTTCCAAGAACACTTCGGTCCTCCAAAAAATTCAAAACCTAGATGAATTTCTATTCTCCATCACACAAACATGATCTGTTGCAGAGTACATGCAAGAATCCGCGAGGAGGGCAACACAAGTGGAGTATTGGCCAGAGAACGGCCTGCTAAGGGCTTTCCAGCCTTTCCTTGAAGGTTTAAGAGATGAGCTCAAGTCAAAAGTGAGGATTCATAAGCCCATGTCAGTGTATAGGCTGCATCTCTTGTAGTGGAGATTGGTTTGAATTAGGCCAACTTAAGGGTCCAAAAACCCACCTCTACACAGCCGGCCCAACATATTACATAATAGTCAAAGGTCCACTTACCCTTCTCAGCCATTACGATCATTTAATCAATCTCAACCCCTTATCCAAACAAAAATACCACCAATTTAACAATATAATGTCGAAGTCATTTTGTGATGAAGCAAGCCAAAATTCCTTATCGTCCGGACGAACATGAGTTCTTGCATTATCTTATTGTATAAAGATTGACATTCTTGTGTCTTTACTTGGCCACATGGCTTGAAAAGCTAGAATAATCTTATCAAGTAAAAAGGCACGAATAGTTTCTTTCTTCACGGACAACAATCTAATGTCGAAGTCAAGAACTTACTATCGGTTTCGTTTCCAATGTTCCAACAGGTCTATTTCGACTCGCCCTCAAGGTTGGTTGCTTAGTCACAAGTGGAAAAATTCCTATTTTTCCTAAATAATATTTCGTTGCCACCTGCATCGAACCTTGGTCTTGCAGTTTCCGTTAGAAACATTATTTTCCCAATAAATTTTTTATTCTGACATGAAGGTAATGGATCTTCTTCTTGTGGCAATAGATAGTAAGTTCTTGACTTCTTCGTCGTGTAGAACCATTTTTCATCAATATGCACAACGTTGTACATATCAATAAAATTTTGCTCATGTGACAAATTATTTCTCCAACATAGATAAGCAAAGTTGAAGTCGAGCTCTTTTGTGCCCATCCTTTAAATACGGTTTGATGGCATTCGAGTGACGTCTAATTTCACCCTGCTTCAAGAAATTTTAAGCAGTGCCATAACTCACATGAAGAGCATGAGAAAGTGACCATATTGTTCACCTTTTATTTAACGCCAAATAATCTATACAACTTATGCCAACATCTAATCGCTTACGATCAACCACTTTTGCCTTTTGGTATGACACATCAACTGCTACACCATATGGGGTATCCTTTCCTTGTTTCCATATCCGTTGAATTGTCCGTATAGGTATCGACAACAAAGAAGAAACCTCATTTGTCATAGTGCGCTTTAACTTACCATTCACACTTCTTTCAAGTAAAGCATTGTAGACAATTTGTCTTTCCTCGTTCCATAAAAATTTTAAGTTGCGTTGTTGGCTCCCTACAAGAGATAAGTTAAATTAGTGAATTAGATCAAGTAATGTTAACATAAACGAAAATTAAACATGTAACACATCAACACAAATTAGTGAATTAGTCACCCTTTTTAACCAACACATTAAAGTAAAGATATTTCACTGTAATTTACAATTAAAGTATGCACACACCATATAAACTAAGAATACCATCGATCTAACTAATAATTTACAAATAACTTTAAAATAAAAATAGTGTCTAGAGTACACCAATTACTACTTACCCGGGTTAGAGGTTGTATATTGGTGCTCATCATCCCCATTAATGCGATCAAGAGTTAGATCGATAATTATGTCACCGAGTTCTCCTTGGACCTCTTGATCGAGCTCTTCTTCGACATCTTCAACCTCAAAACTTTGTAATTTATTCAGATCAAATGAAATTTCGTCATTTAGAAGAACATTCAAATCGAAGTTTTTGTGACAAGCCATGTATATTTTGTAAAAGTTGTGTTGATTGAGTAGATTATGAATCAATGTTTGTACTACACCATGTATATATATGTATCGTTCATTTCCGAATCTTAAAAAATTGGCTCCAAATGAAAATTTTAACAATTTTATATGAAAAGTTGAGTATTTTAGTTTTTGGCTCTAAAAATTAGACAAAAGTTTAACAATGTACAATTTGTAGTGTCTACGGTGTATTTGTCAATCAAATAAGAGCATTATAAACTCTAAAAAAAATAATAAGAGCATTATAAAAGAAAAACATTAAATGATGGATATGTTCATTGTGGCAAGTAGAAGATGGAAAGCATGGACGTGTATTTTTTTTCAAATGTAATTATGGGGTTTAATTAATTTAGGATGTCAACATATTTTAATTATTGTTCTTAATCCTTGTGAAATTGTCTTTAACGTCATAATTTTTTTGATCGAATGAAGTATATAATTAAAGATTTAATCTATATACCTATGCTAAAAGAGCCGTCACTAAGCTGACGTGGCAGCCTTACAATTTTTTGGGAGATATGATTTTATTGTTTTACGTAACAAAATTTGACGTAAAAAATATATCCGATTATATCTTTTAATAAATAACTAATTAAGCCACGAAATCTTTTTTACTAAATTAAATATTCAACGGAAAATATGAGCATCTTGGACAGTTAACTCATAAAATGAAAAAAGAAAAAATCAATACATAAACTTATCAGATACACTTCTGATTCTTAGATAAATCGTACTGGAGAAGCCATACGTAATTCATGTAAACTTCACTATATATATATAGACCACTAACTATTGTGTATTCATCAATCTTAAACGCTCTTATAAGTTAGAAAACATTTTCTTTATTGCAAGTAATTCTTCTGTTTTTATGATCATCTTCTTTAATCCCAATATTCGTATTTATGTATTATGATCGTCTTCTTCGATTCATTTGCACATTTATCAATGATTATTTCTTAATTACTTTACGCAGTTCAATGCATCGCAAACTATGTGTCCTCATATTTAGTGATCAACACCTTCTTATCACAGGAGTTCCCCTGACATGGTCGACGCTTTCTAGAAAATCCCGATTTCCCTCCTATCACCCACACCCTCTACGTCAACATCGGCATACTCACTGTTCATTGGATCAAGCGATGAAGTCTGTCATTGAGGTCGTTGTCCGGCATGGAAAACCTTGGGAGCTCGACCTTGTCACCGCTCGTGTTTCTGAGTTCCGATTGATGGCTTTCTTGGGTTAAAGCCCAATGTTATTCGGTGGAATGGTTCTATATTATCGTTTCTTCTGCTTCCAGGGATTCCAACAAGGTATATTGTTGTTTATTAGTTTGCACATAAGGTGTTTGTATTTATTCTTGTGGTTTATCCGGCTTGCTTTTGCTGAATTACTTTTGAGTTTCATTGTCTTTGCTACTCTTATGACTTTCGATTTCTAGAACAGTATATCAATTTTGTTTTTGATACTGTAATTAGGGAGCATACAACCTACGTGAATCAATAGACGCACTGGAAGCTGCCAAGTTATTAGCTAAAGAAACCGGTGCAATAGTTGTAGTATTTGGAGTTGTGAACATAATCACATACGGGGAGCGAGTCATTGGTGTACATAACGGGGTTTCAATGCTGCAACGAATAACAACAGGTTGCGACGTGACAACCCTTAATACTGTCTTTGTTACAGTTGACCCAACAAATGCTCTTGAAGAAATAGTCTCTGCAGTGTCTGTATTTGGACTTGCTGGTGAGATTGGAATGGATCAATCTAAAGGTCTTGCTTCTTTGTGGCTTCACTTGATTGATTCATTGTATGGGCTCGATGAAGCAACTGTTCGTGCTTGTGTCAAGGTAGTAGACCTCATGGATGGCTGGTGTGTTTGTAGAATAGGGAAGATGAATAATAATTCATATATAAAAAGCTCCATTGTTTGTTGTTGTTGACAATGAGCTCTTATTATTGGTATACCGGTTTGTGTTTACATATTAGTGTACCAAATGTTTTGTTAGGAACTCAAAAGGGCTTTTTCTTATATAAGTCATGTTTCTATAATTATAATCATATTAAGAGGCCCTTTTTCTTTCATTTGGGGTTGAATAAGTGGCATATTACTATTAATTGATTTAGTCGTCTTCTTTGATCAAATTAGAATGTTGTTAACAAACAACATGAAATAATGGAGCAAAGAAAATGATTCTTGATCTAAGGATCAAAATTCTTACTTAAATCCGTGGATATACTTCTTCTTTGTGAAATTTTACTAGCTAAAATGATTATCAAATATATTTTTTGTGTTATGATTCTCGATTTTCATATTATACACGTTATTGCGAATTGTAAAGATAATATTTTTTTTCTTCTACCGAAGAAAGATAATATATTTATTTGTGTTAAAATTTAAATTTCGGCACATTTCAAAGATATGTCGATCGATATACATAAAACCCGATTTTTTATAAATGTTTTACATCAATTCTTTTTGATCAGTTGTTAAACTTCTCATATACGATTAAAAAATTTACTAAATTTTACTAAAATTAAAATATAATTTTTTTCTTAAAAAAACTTTTCCTTCAAAACTCTTTAACTTCTTTCGTAAGTTTTGAAATTAAAAAAAAAGGTTAGATGAAATTATAAATGAAAACTTTATTTGAGGATAGATTGTACCAATTTTTTTAATAATGTAGTGCCTAATTTGTAGGAAAATATTTTCTAAGAAGATTTTGCTTGAGAAAATTTGTTTTTACTTTATGAATAACGGG
The DNA here is from genome assembly GCA_002319775.1 of Fagopyrum tataricum. Taxonomy (NCBI): domain Eukaryota; kingdom Viridiplantae; phylum Streptophyta; class Magnoliopsida; order Caryophyllales; family Polygonaceae; genus Fagopyrum; species Fagopyrum tataricum. The sequence continues at coordinate 42,245,743 of CM008279.1, read as the reverse complement.
AGTGTTGGTTGGTTTTTGGTTGGGTGGGTGGGAAGCATACTTGTATTGATTTGACAGGAGTCTCTCCTTTGGTTGGTTTGGATAACGGGCCTTTGTGGTGGGTAAGGCGACTCTCAAGGCGGCCTCTTTGAAGGTGGCTAAGCATGAAAGGACTTGTCTTGAAAATCAACATGTGTTTCTTCCGTTCGCTTTTGATACGTTTGATTTTCTTGCACCTGATGCCGTCGAGATTCTCAAGAGGGTGCAACGGGTCTCGCATGGTAATTTCGTGTCTCCTAGGTCTTCAAATGTAGTTTTTAGGAGGATCGGATTTTCTATTCAGAAAGGGTTGGCGGCACATCTTGTTGCCCGCCTAACTTCTAACTAGATGTAATTTTTCTCTATTCTAAATAGAAAAAAAAAGAAGAGCAAAATACAATTTAACTATACAATAAAAAAAAATATGAATTAAAAAGATATCCAATAGTTTTTTTTGTAAATTTTCGAAGATATCCAAAAACTTTGTTAATTTCCGGAAAAAAAAATGCTAAAATTAACAAGAATAGATTTCGTTTTGTTTTAGTTTTTAGTTATACCCAATATTTTAAACCATTGATTTTAGTGTTAGTTCAATTTTGTTTTAAACAATTTTTGCTTTTAAACAGTGTGTGGATTTAGACTTGAATTAGTTAATAATATCCATAAATAAGAGTAATCGCATTCGACTAATTATTTATGTTATGATTTTTCAATTTCATATTAAATTTGTGTTATTACAAATAACACATATAATATTTTTTGTCCTTATATCCAAATAATTATTTATATATAGTAATCTTTTGTTATTCATTAAGTAATATTCTTCCTTTAGTTTGTACACCACAAGTTTGTAACACCCAAAATCCGTGGGACTCGGGGTGCTACGGGCGAGACCTCACAATGGGTCCCGACCCTTAGCTTGACAACAATTTCACCGGACCTTCCAACAAGGCACAAATAAAGGCGAAAACTTAAAACATTTTTAGTGTATGCGAAAAACCCAAAAGTAAAGACTACAAAGTGGAAACTCAGCCGAGTCCTCAAAACAAAACAACCCAAAACGAAAGTCTAAACGTACGACAACACCATGAACAACGATATGAAACATGACCCAAAACCATCCCCGTCCTATAATGTACGGAGACCCCGGCCATCCACTCCTCCACCTCACTCGGTGGCGTCCCTAACCTGCAAGTCATCTACAACACGGTTTAAAACCGTTAGCTCATATTCTAGGCATTAGAAAAGCGGTGAAGGCACAAACACATACATAACACAAAACATAAAGCACTCATGTCCGGTTTATTATCTTTTTATTATCATGTCATATCCCGATCTAATTCAACTTCTGTTGTGACACGAGACCACAATGGTCTCGCCTCGCTCCCTTACCGGCAAGGAATGGTGCGGATGCACCCGCCGGACTCGTCGCCGAGAACCTCCTAGACCCCGCCAGGGCTAGGCAGATGATGTCACCGCCCGTTATCATACACTTGGGCCAACACATATATAAGGTCGGTAGTCCTAATTTACCGGTTTAATTGTTTATAACAAGAACATCCCGCGGCTGTGCTGAGCCGCCCCCGCGGGTTCCGCGCAGAACGTCGTCTTCGACTTTGGATCCTTTGCTCCAAAGTCCTTCTTCTCTTGCTGGATCTTCTCCAAACACCCACCACAGGTCTTAGGCACCTCTCCTTGACCTAAACGAGCTAAGAACCTAGACATGCACAAGGGTTGAGCAAAAACCTCTTTAAGCTTCATCCATGGCCATGGATGAAGGACGAAGGAAGAAGAAGGGAAAGAGCAACAAGGAAGAGAGGGAAGGGAGAGGGAGAGCTTACCAACAGCTGAGATCACCTTCTGCAGTCCACCACAGATCCTCAGCACCAAGGGAGAAGAGAAGAGACCAAAGAGAGGAAAAGAGTTGAGTGAGGAAGAGTGAAAGAGAAAAGTGATGTGAGAGAGGAGCCAAAGAGGAGAGAGAGAGGGACAAGGCTGCAAAGTAGGTGTGGGGATCAAGGGGTCAGCTGACCTCTTGTCCCTCACACGGACCGAGGGGTCGGAAATGACCCCTTGGCATTTTTAACCCGGAACGAAGGGTCGGAACGCGGAAAAAGAGGAAAAACGACGAGTCGGCTCGGGATTTTTCTTACGAATAAATCCCAGCTCTCGGCATCTCGGGATTACGGGATAACTACAAGGTGCTCTAAGTCCGGAATAAAATTAATAAAATTCCGGGCGTTACAACTAACCCCCTAAAAACAAGTTTCGTCCCGAAACTTGCTAATCCAACACTCTCCAACCAACCCGTCTTGTAACCCTGTGGGACCCATAAAATGTACCCTATCGGCTCTAATCCAAGTCTACAGAACACATCACATCAAGACCTCGCAAGGTACTCATAAATCATACAAAAATCACATAACATATAAAGCAAACAAGGAAGGTCTCGGAACTAACCCGACGACCCCATCGATGTCATTGTGTCTGCATAAAACTAGGGATAGTTCCTCTGGATACTATCCTCCGTCTCCCATGTAGCCTCATCGGCTCCTCGCCTCGACCACTGAATCCTCAGCATCGGTATCTCCTTCGACCGAAGGCGTCTCGTACTCCGCTCTAAGACCGCTATTGGGTGCTCTGCAAAAGTGTGGTCCGGCTCGACCACTAGGTCCTCGTGACTGATGATGTGCCTCGTGCCAATCCGTTCTCTCAACTCCTGATTCGACTATGCCCAAATACGACGTCCCTGGCGTCTCAGTAGCCCATCTGCTCCGGTGATAAACTGCGGTGTCTCTCCTCGGGATACCCTGTCCTGGATCCTCCTCAAAATGGGAGATCCCTCCTGCTTCTGCAAGGTCTCACCAGACAGGTCAGGTAATACCTCTAACTCGGACATCCGACAGTCCGTATCCGGGAACAGGATATCCAACTTATCTCCATCAGATCCTTTTGTAACTGTTACTAAACCGTGAGCCGAGCTATCGCTTCCTCTCGAGGTGTCCTCCTACTCAAAGCATCGGCAACCATGTTCGCCTTCCCGGGATGGCATAAAATCTCCAAGTCAAAGTCCTTAATCAGCTCCAACCATCTCCTCTGGCGGTTATTCAACTCCCGCTGAGTGAATATATACTTCAGACTCTTATGGTCTGTGAAGATCTGGCATGTAGCCCCGTAAAAGTCATGTCTCCAGATCTCCCGGGCATGAAACACTGCCTCTAGCTCAAGATCATGGGTAGGGTAATTCTCCTCGTAGGGCTTCAGATGCCGAAAAGCGTACGCAATAACCCTACCCCTCTGCATCAAACGCACTCCAATTCTAGCTTGGAGGCATCGCTATACACTACAGAAACCTCCACGCCCTCAGGCTGGCTAAAACAGGAGCGGAGGTTAACCTCCTCTTCAGCTCCTCGAAGCTGTGCTGACAAGGCTCGGACCAAACGAACCTGGTAGACTTCCTTCTCGGAGACTCAACTTCCTTCTCGGGTCTTCCTCACTGCAACACTTCCATTATGTTTCCTCTTTGCTTGTCTCTAACAAAGAAGATCGAACTCCCAATTTACACCGTCGGCTTGGTTCTTGTCCAACCAACCTTTGATGTTACGTTTCCTCCATTCTTGTTGCAAGTTCTAAGTAATGAAGGAAATACTTTGCTTCAGACTGCTTCTACTAACGGGACACGTATGCTATAACTTTCGCATCGTCTCTCCATACTCAATCAAGACCATGTCTTGAAGAACCACTTGTATACTTCAAACCGATCATACCTCGAGGAAATTTCAAAACAGTTGCACCTATTAATCTCCTCCTAGCTCTCAACAACTCCATTGTCCATTTTCTTCCCACTCGATACTTCATCGTCATCCAGAGTAGGTTAGCCATCGGAGGTGTTACTTGGGGAATCTCTCCACAAATCCGGTAATGATCGGCACATCCAAGAAACTTGTAACTTCTTTCACAATACGGTTTAAAACCGTTAGCTCATATTCTAGGCATTAGAAAAGCGGTGAAGGCACAAACACATACATAGCACAAAACATAAAGCACTCATGTCCGGTTTATTATCTTTTTATTATCACGTCATATCCCAATCTAATTCAACTTCTGTTGTGACACGAGACCACAGTGGTCTCGCCATGGTCCATTACCGGCAAGGAATGGTGCGGATGCACCCGCCCGTATACCCGCCGGACTCGTCGCCGAGAACCTCCTAGACCCCGCCAGGGCTAGGCAGATGATGTCACCGCCCGTTATCATACACTTGGGCCAACACATATATAAGGTCGGTGGTCCTAATTTACCGGTTTAATTGTTTATAACAAGAACATAAACACACACCACCAAACACACATCAATGCTAATACATAAAATACGAGCAAAGTAAGTCCGGAGACTTACCTCGTCACCAAACCCAAGTCACCACACTCTTGCTTCCCTTAAGGAGGAAGCCCACAACCTGCTCACAAGAGATATGCATATCAACACATACTCACTCTCAAGAAGTCTTAGACTTCACTCTTAGTGATCTATACAAGATCACCTAACCCTCAAACTAGGGATGCATCCTAGGTCCCAAGTACTCACCACACACTCTCCACACATGAAACAACCCACAACAGTTCAAAATTCCACAACATATTAATCGTCAACCAAGGAGGCACAAGCTAGCCTAGAAGATCCATCATGCTCACATGCCCATATCCAACAATTCCATCGAGTCTTAAGGGCTCCTAGGTTCACAACCACTAAGTGACATTCTCAAACTACTCTAGGCCATCCTAAGCATGCTACTACATGATTCAACACAAATCTAAGGAAGGAACGAGGAGTGAAGGAGAGGAGGGACCTACTGTTGCCGAAATCGCAGCCGCGGAGTCAAGCTAGCGCCCCCTGCGGACACAGGAGCCGCCCTGCGGAACTAGGAGCCGCACCCGCGGAGGACTGCGTCGCCTGCCAGGAGCCGCCCCCGCGGTTTTGCCGAGCCGCGCCCGCGCCGGAGCCTAGCCGCACCCGCGGCCGTCCGCCGCCGCACCCGCGTCTTGTCACGCAACACCCGCGGCCGTCCGTTGCCGCTCCCGCGCCCGTCCGCTCCCACGGCTGTGCTGAGCCGCCCCGCGGGTTCTGCGCAGAACGTCGTCTTCTTCGTCTTCGACTTTGGATCCTTTGCTCCAAAGTCCTTCTTCTCTTGCTGGATTTTCTCCAAACACCCATCACAGGTCTTAGGCACCTCTCCTTGACCTAAACGAGCTAAGAACCTAGACATGCACAAGGGTTGAGCAAAAACCTCTCCAAGCTTCATCCATGGCCATGGATGAAGGAGGAAGGAAGAAGAAGGGAAAGAGCAACAAGGAAGAGAGGGAAGGGAGAGGGAGAGCTTACCAACAGCTGAGATCACCTTCTGCAGTCCACCACAGATCCTCAGCACCAAGGGAGAAGAGAAGAGACCAAAGAGAGGAAAAGAGTTGAGTGAGGAAGAGTGAAAGAGAAAAGTGATGTGAGAGAGGAGCCAAAGAGGAGAGAGAGAGGGACAAGGCTGCAAAGTAGGTGTGGGGATCAAAGGGTCAGCTGACCTCTTGTCCCTCACACGGACCGAGGGGTCGGAAATGACCCCTTGGCATTTTTAACCCGGAACGAAGGGTCGGAACGCGGAAAAAGAGGAAAAACGACGAGTCGGCTCGGGATTTTTCTTAGGAATAAATCCCGGCTCTCGGCATATCGGGATTACGGGATAACTACAAGGTGCTCTAAGTCCGGAATAAAATTAATAAAATTCTGGGCGTTACAAAGTTATCATCGGTATATATACATATGGTTTCATCTTGGTGATATTAACTTCATCAAGTTCACTTTATAACATTCCATGAATCAACAAGTGCTCTTTGTTAATGTATTTTGATCTTCTCGTGTGCTTTCAATTTCACATTTACCTTATGATGAATCAAGGTGAGAATTACCCACCTAACTTGATTGAAATCTTTTGTCATAGTTAGAGTTTGAACTCCACTTTAGACCCTCAAATCCATCAATCCATCATATGTAAGTATGTTGTGTCTGTTTTCATTTTCTTCACATCTTAAATTTTATTTGGCTATACTTGTGTAATATACTAAATAAAGTAATCTAATTGAAAAAGAAAGTAATTTTGGAGGGGAATATTTAGACTCATGACTAATGAACTCGAGATTGTTAGTTATTATTGTTATACCTTTTTTTGAAGATGTAGATTCTCCAATGTAGCATATATACCTTTAAATTCACCAAATATGGTGGTTTGAGATCAATGGAGATGTAGATTTAACGATCCAACGGAAAAATACACCATCAACTTTTGGGTTCAACTTGACGGACGGACAATAGATTAGACATTAGGCAATGCAACAACGACAACATTCATGTTGGGACAAAAAAAAATGTGTAGTTCCAACTCTCGAGTTTCGATGGCCAACAAGCATTCTCACAATGTTTTCTCGAAGACCCGGGAAGTGGGTTCACTACCATTTTGGTGACTTTGTGGTGAACCCAAGAAAGCCGATGAAGCTCAAGTTCTCGATGGCACATATTGATTGCACGCATATAAAAGGATTGTGCTTATATTCCGCAGTTACATGCCCTTTTGATTGTAGATACATCAACCTTCTTTGTTTTAGAATTAGGATAATTTTAGTGTGTATATTAGATAGTGATAGGTGGGAAACTTGACAAGTATGTACCAACTAAATTGTGTGGGTGTTTTAGTAAAATAATCGGTCTTATCGAGTTTCGTGGCATGCATTATCTAATTTTGATCGTTTGAAAATCAATCTATTGTTTTTGTGAGTTGTAGAGATTTAGATGACATATTTTTCCTTTAGGTTTAAAAGGAGAAAATTTTCGACCATTGTTTTTTTTCCCTATGACTATTAACAAAAGTCAAGGATAGTCGTTATCACAAGTTGAATTATATTTGCCTAGACTGGTATTCACACATGGTTAGTTTTATGTTGTGGTCTCAAGGATGACGAGTATGGATGAATTAAGGAGTATGATTTGTGATCTTATAGGCAAGTCACAAGATACTACGAATAATGTTGTATACGATGAGGGTTTTTTATAATTTAATATGAGGTAAATATTCCCCCCATTTTCAATCATTTATTTATTTTATACGATAAATCACATGTAATTGTTTATTTATTGGTGATGCTACTAAAAGTTCTTGATAACTCAACGTTATTTAAAAGTACCATATATAATGTGAAATTTTCAGTTATTGGTAATTTATACTATAAATTATATTTATTAATTTATATCTAATATTGTACCATACAAATAATTTAAAAAGATAAACACAACATTATTTTACTACTTTATAATTTTAATTGCATATATATGACATATACATTTATTTCAAGATGTGGACAATCTTTACAATGACGGGCTCAAGACAATCAAGTATTGGTCTTATATTTGTTTTTTTAATTGTGTTTTTTTTATATATTATTGTTAGACTAAATGTATTATTTGAATGTATTTTTTTTATCTATGTACGAGGGCGTGCTATCCTTTGATTGATAATTACTTAGTCCAATTTCTTATTAATAGAAGCGTGTTCAGATGCGTCGAAAATTACTTACTCTCCTCCCAACCAAAATTTTATTATGTAAAAGTAAAGTTAGATGTTAATTTTTATTAAGTAAAAGTAAAGTTAGATGTTAATCACCATACGAGAAATACGAAGAAGTATTTTTAACAAATACCCGTGCAAGACACGGGTTATGCACTAGTTATATGAATAAGAGTGATGAGTTCAGGAAAAATGGAGTCACAAAATAAGAATGTAATTAATTATATTTATTTTTTATTAGTTATTTGTGAAATAAAATTATATATAATTAAGAAGTTAATTTAATGAATTAGAATTAATGTATAGTTAAGGATTTAATTTTATGAATTGATTAGGAGGAGTTGAGAAAAAGGGAGCTACAAAAATAAAAATATATACATTACTTGTATTGACTCCTTAGAAACATATACGATGTTTGGTTATCCTCTAATAAATGCATTTGTTGTCAATGTGGATAATATTATGATATCATCTATTTTAGTCGTTTCTTAAAAGTTAGAAAATCTCACATGAGATTAAATATTATATATATATATATATATATATATATATATATATATATATATATATATATATATATATATATATATATATATCCTCGTGTATCTCCTCTGCTGCGCGTGGATCGACAGCAAGAACTCTATCTCGTCCTCTACCAAGAGAAGGTCTACCTCTAACTTAGAAGGCTATATATATATATATATATATATACACATATATATATATATATATATATATATCAAATCAATCACAACAGAATATCTATATATATACACTTTCGAGATCTTCAGAGGGGCGATGACTCACGTACACGATATCCAAAAACATTTGTACTCATTTCAAAACCAAAACCTTTTGAAAAGTCAGACCCTTTTCTGGTTCTGTTTATTTATCTATTCGACCTTTATCGCAGATTACAAGTGCCATTGTTGTCAACCTGGGCTCTAATACCAACTTTGTAACACCCCAAATCCGTAGGACTCGAGGTGCTACTGGGCTAGGATCTCACAGTGGATCCTGACCCTAGCCTGACAACAATTTCACTGAATCTTACAACAAGACACCAATAGATTAAAACAAAACATAAAACTGATATATATATATATATATATATATATATATATATATATATATATATATATATATATATCAAAAGGTAATACAAAGTACTGCTGAGTACAAGGTCAAAACGGAAATCCGTACAACATAAATAACCCCTGTCCCACGATGTCGCCCCAGTGTACGGAACCCTCAGCAAATCACCCCTCTAGATCACTCTACAGCTCTCCTAACCTGCAAAGGATCTACAACACGGTATAAAACCGTTAGTTAACTATACACATATATAAGAAGTTGTTAGAGCACAAACACACATCAGAAATTATAACATATCAACATGCTTTCACACATTTACCCGGTTTATTATCTTTAATAAGTCAAATCACTCAATCGTATAAGTAGATGTATATGAAGATATGTGACACGAGGAATATAATCCTCGCCTCTGAGTGCTATAGCCAGCTGGAGTGGTATCGACACACCTCCCGTGTACCCTATGAGAGTGGTGAGGGCCCATCTCGTATACCAAATCTGGCCTGACTACAGAGAACCTCCCAGACTCCACTACGGGATGAAAGGGAAAGGTTATCACAACCACTACAATGGGCGGTCAATATAATATAGGTCGGTAATTAATCATATCGCATGCTATAAAACATATAACAAACACCACTCAAGCATACATCCAATACAAGGATAGTAGCTAAGTAAGTCCTATGGACTTACCTCAGTCTCGGAAGTAATCTCAACTATGATCAACTCACAGATACGTCCACTCCAATCTGGAGGACAACACGGCCTATACAAGGCATACATACATATATATATATCAATCTACTATCACACAAAGGGGTCACACCTATACCCAAGGGATCCATAAGGATCATCTCCAACTCATAAACCTCAAAGCCGTAACCGGCATATCTATATCATACTCATCAATATCTGATACCTAACATGGTACTAAGTTCCTCATACTAAGAAAGGAAAGGAGCTACCCAACTATAGGGAGTCCCTGGACAAGACGCACCTGCGTGATCAAGGGACGCAGGGGCGGAATAGACAATCCGCAGGCGCGGCGGGGAGAAGCCGCAGGCGCGGTGACAAGGGACGCAGGCAACGCAGGCAAGGCGCGGGCGCTGCGGCACGGCTTCCGCACGGGCGGCGGCTTCCAGGCGCAGGGGCGGCGGCGGTGCAGAACATGGCCCCGCGAGTCCTCTTTCATTCTTCACGTGATCAAATCACGTCTATCTCCTTCCAAAATCACACATATGCTTCAACATACACATTCCAACATTAACCTACATTCAATTCATCAAATCCTAAGCTAAAGAGATGGAATCAAAGAAGAAGAGAAGGAGAAGAAGCAAAGAACCTACCACACCTGTGGTCCTAGGCTGCACAGAGGATCAACACCCAACACAACTAGCTCTCAAGCTCATCACAGCATCCAACATCATCAACATCATCAACCTTACTAATAAAACACTTCCAAGCTTAAGAACACTCACACACAAGATCAAAGAAGATGAAGGAGAAGCAAGAAGGACGTAGGGTCTGGAATTGGGAAATGAAAATGAAACCCTTTCTCAGCAAGGTAAGAAGGAGATAAAGAAAAGAGGGTAAAGCACGAGTTAAAGAAGTCAACAAAACCGGCTGCAGCCGCCGGAAACCGCAGGGGCGGAAACCCGCAGGGACGGAAGACATGCCCGTGGGTGCGGCAAGGCCAATCTCGGCCAAGGCCAATCTCGGTCCGAAATACTAGGGGCTCTTACATCTCACCCCCCTAAAAACAAGTTTTGTCCCGAAACTTGCAAAGTCCTGAAATCACTCGGACTCAAAAGCCGAGGTACAACTCTCTATAACCTCAAATATGAGTATGGAGGAAAAACATCTCCAGCAATACTAGGTCCATCAAAATAGCATGGAGGAATAACCATCTCCAGCTAGACCTATCACATCCTAATAACATTGAGGAAAGAAACATCTCTAGCTATAAACAATAATCGTACTAGCACAACAAGATCTAATAAGATCACACATCACATTAAGCTATCACGAAAATAAACATAACATGGCATATAAGCACATAAACACATAAGCATAACACTCGCCGAGATAGTACTAAGATCTACTCGGCGATCCTACTGGTGCCGCTATCTCGGCGTAGAACTCTGGATAGATCCTCTGGATACTATCCTCAGTCTCCCATGTAGCCTCATCGGGTCCTCGTCTCGACCACTGTATCCTCAGCATAGGAATGTCCTTCGAGCACAGGCGTCTCATACCTCGATCTAGGACTACAATTGGATGCTCAGCAAACGTGTGGTCTGGCTCAATCACCAAATCATCATAGCTCACAATGTGTCTCGGATCTGGTTTGTACTCCCTCAGCTGACACACATGAAGTATAGGGTGAACACCCTCTAATCTCGGAGGCAAAGCTAATCTGTATGCTGCGCTCCCAACCCGATCCAAAATCTCGAACGGTCCGACATATCGGGGACTCAGCTTCCCCTTAATGCCAAAATGCCTAACACCTCGTGTCGGGGACACCCTCAGCCACACATGGGCTCCAACTCTGAACTCTAGAGGTCTACGCCTCCTATCAGCATATGACTTCTGACGGCTCTAGGCAGTCAGCATCCGCTCTCTAATCAGTGCTACTCAAGCTATATCATCCTGAATCTGATCAGGAGGCAATCCACTAACTGTACTAGGCTCATCCCAGCATAACGGGGTACGACATCTCTGCCCATACAGTGCCTCATATGGGGCCATCCCAATAGATGCATGCCAACTGTTGTTGTATGATAAATCAACAAGTGGGAGATGATCCGTCCACACTTGTCCCCAATCCAACACACAAGCTTGCAACATATCCTCCAGAGTCTGAATAGTCCTCATTGACTGACTATCTGTTTGAGGATGGAACGCAGTCGTGAAGTGTAAACTCGTCCCTAGGGTAGTTTGAATCTGCTGCCAGAATCTCGAGGTAAATCGTCCTCGGTACCCCATGGAGTCTCACTATCTGCCTAGTATACTCCTCAGCTAATCTGCTCACTGGCCACGTCTCCCTAATAGGAATAAAACGTGTTGTCTTCGTCAGTTTGTCTACTATAACTCAGATGGCATCAAAACTCCAGCTCGATCTCAGCCCGGTAACAAAATCCACGGTGATGTCCTCCCACTTCCTCTGTGGAACAGGAAGTGGATGAAGCTCACCTCCAGGTCTGTTATGCTCTATCTTGACCTGCTGACAGGTCGCACACTGAGCCACAAATCAGGCTACATCGGGCTTCAGCCCTCCCACCAGTATGAACGTCTCAAATCCTGATACATCTTACTCGTACCTGGATGTACCGAGTAAGGGGTGCAATGAGCCTCCTGCAAAATCCTCTGACGTAAATTTGCATCAGCAGGTACACAGACGCGACCGCGGCGTCTCAAAACTCCATCTGCTCCTAGCAGAAACTGGGGTGCCTCATCTCGATACATCCTCTCTCTGATCCTCTTCAAGGTCGGGCAAGTCTCCTGTTTTTGTTGAATCTCGCTCAACAGATCAGGTAGAACCTCTAAAGTACGCAGCTGGGCATCCTCATTAGGAAACTGGATGTCCAACTCTAACCAGATCAAGTCTCTTTGTAGCTGAGACCGTACTGTCAATTTCGCAATCGCTTGCTCTCGAGGCGTCTTCCAGCTCAGGGCGTCGGCGACAACGTTCGCCTTCCCCGGATGGTACAGAATCTCCAAATCAAAATCCTTGATCAGCTCGAGCCATCTACGCTGGCGGTTATTCAATTCCCGCTGCGTGAAAATGTACTTCAGACTCTTATGGTCTGTGAAGATCTGACATGTAGCACCATACAGGTAATGTCTCCAAATCTTCAGCGCATGAACTACCGCTGCCAACTCCAGATCACGAGTCGGGTAGTTTTCCTCATACGTCTTCAGCTGTCGAGACGCATATGCAATCACTCTGCCCCGCTGCATCAATACACATCCCAAGCCTAGCTTTGATGCATCACTGTATACCACAAAATCCTCTGTACCCTCTGGCTATGCCAAAACAGGAGCGGAAGTCAGACGTCTCTTCAGCTCCTCAAAACTCTGTCTGCACTGTTCAGTCCACACAAATCTAGTGGTCTTCCTCAGTAAACTCGTCAGTGGACGGGCGATCACAAAAAATCCCTCCACGAAGCGTCTGTAATAACCGCCTAGGCCAAGGAAGCTACGTACCTCCTTGACGTTAATTCGTCGGTGTCTTCCATGCTGCTACAACCTCTATCTTTTCCGGATCAACCTTGATCCCCTCGGCGGAAACCACATGACCCAGGAATGCTACCTCTAGCATCCAGAACTCGCACTTAGAGAACTTAGCATAAAGTTCTCTATCCCATAAAACCTGTAAGACAGTCCTCAGGTGTCCCGCGTGCTCCTCTCTACTGCGAGAATACACCAGAATGTCATCTATGAAGACCACCACAAACTGATCCAGAAAGTCGATGAAGATACTGTTCATCAACTCCATAAAGACGGCTGGGGCATTCGTAAGCCCAAATGGCATCACTACAAACTCGTAGTGGCCATATCTAGTCCAGAAAGCTGTCTTATGTATGTCCTGCTCCCTCACCCTCAGTTGGTGATACCCTGAACGCAGGTCGATCCTGGAGAACACTGTAGCTCCCTGAAGCTAATCTAACAAGTCATCAATGTGCGGCAATGGATACTTGTTCTTGATGGTCACCTTGTTTAGCTCTCTGTAGTCAATGCATAATCTCAGTGATCCGTCCTTCTTTCGTACGAAGAGGACAAGCGCTCCCCATGGAGATACACTAGGGCGAATGAAGCCCTTCTCAGCCAACTCATCGAGTTACTTTTCAGCTCTGACATCTCAACAGGCGCCATTCGGTATGTTGCCTTCGAGATCGGTCTCGTACCAGGCTCTAGATCAATGCCAAAATCCACACTCCTCTGAGGCGGCAAATTGGACGGCTCAGCGAATACATCAGTAAACTCGCAGACTACTGGGATATCTTCTAAGGCTGGACTCCCTCCTTCCTTCATGGCATAACACCAGAAGGCCTCACAACCCTGTGCAATCAACCTCGCTGCCCGTATCGCACTGATAACCATGCCGGTCTTTCCAAGGTCCCAACCTCGGAAAACCTCTATCTGCCCCAACTCGGTAGAGAGGGTAACAATCCTCCTACCTACATCTAAGACCGCATAATGTCTATCCATCCAGTCCATACCTAGAATGACTTCTTCATGCTCTAATGGCATGACAAAGAAGTCAACTAGTAAAACACGGGTCCCTACAGAAATGGGACAGCTATGAATCTTACGGGTGCATCTGACCTTACCACCATCGGGTAACCCTATAATAAAGGGCATCCCCTCAATTGTATCTAGACCCAGACGCTCAACACATGCAACAGATATGAAAGAGTGCGTAGCACCCGTATCAAATAAGACTCGAACAGGTGAACCATGAATCAGAATGGTACCTGTAGCAGTAAGTGCAGCTGGCTCCTCTGCACTCCTCAGCTCAAAAACTCGGCCCTGAGGGCCTCGAGTATCAGTGGTGCTCCCACCACGACCTCTGCCTCTACTCGGCTCAGGAGCCGATCCCTGAGTCGTAGGGCAATCTGGGACTCTCTGCTGTCCCTGTGTCTGTTGCTGCTGAGGTGGCCTCTGTCCACCTCCAGTTGTACTAACAGGAGAAGAACCCTGTTGCGATGAAGCTCCGCTCTGGCGGCAGTAAACAGCTCTATGACCCTGTCTACCGCAGGTATAACAAGTCACTAGTGGCCTCGTGCACTCGGGCCTCAAATGTCCTGGGTCACCACAGTTAAAACACTGACGTCCCTTATCTACAGCTGGTGCAGATGAGGGATGACTCTGGTGTCTCTAACCACGCCAACCACTAGCAGTACCACCAGCACCACTGGTCTGCCCCGTACGCTGTCTCTTCTCAGACCCTCCGGCCTGAGAAGCTCTCCTCTGCCCAGCTCTCTCTCTCTCATAGTCTGCAGCTCTGTCCTGATAGTCCATCAAGGACTCACAATGAAAACCCGCCATCTAGGCCCTGGTAGCATCCCTCAATCGTCGAGAGAAAAGATAAACATGCTGATCAGCAGGAGGTGCAGTTGGACCCAGCATTGTCAGCTCCTCTTGAAATCTCCTGATAGCCTCGGAGACTGGTACATCCTCGAAGCCAGCCTCCACAAAGTCCCGCAGTTTCTCCCTCCTCGGAGAGGCAGGGCAGAAACGCTCTCGAATCATGGTCCTCATCTGGTCATAACTGGTGACCTGACCCCATACAGACCTCCACCAATACTGTGCCAACTCTCGGAATAAAGTGTGTATCAACTCGATCTGTCTGTTAGCTGGACACCGAATAGACTCCAGAGCTGAGTCTACATGCCCAATCCAGAACTCCACCTCCAACCCCACCTTCCCAGAGAAAGGGCGTACTCCCATCTGATGAAATGCCTTCAACCAACTCTCTGGTCGAGGCCCTCTGTGCTCCTCTGGTGCTCTGGCAATCTCAGCAGCAGGTACCGGTACAGCTGGCACCTGAGTAACGGTGTGGGACCTCTCAGATGGTCCCTCCTGTGCCGGTAAATCTGGGGCACGTCTACCGGCTCCCGCAGCCTCCTCAACCCGTCTAACGTAAGCTCGAAACTCTGACTTCCCCATGGAAACACGACCTGAGTCTGCTGACTGGACACTCTGTGGGCCATGTCTCCCAGCTGCCCCGTTCCCAGTCTCAGGAACGATGCTCTCAACAACATCATCGTGTATCTCCTCTGCTGCGCGTGGATCGACAGCAGGAACTCTACCTCGTCCTCTACCTAGAGGAGGTCTACCTCTACCTCGCCCAACTGCAGGTAAGGCTCTAGTCTGAACCATCTGCAAAGGACGTAAACCTAACTTAGAAGGCTATATATATGCCATATGTATATATCAAATCAATCACAACAGAAAATCTATATGCATACAATGTCGAGATCTTCAGAGGGGCGATGACTCACGTACACGATATCCCAAAACATTTGTACTCATTTCAAAACCAAAACCTTTTGAAAAGTCAGACCCCTTTTCGGGTTCTGTTTATTTATCTATTCGACCTTTATCGCAGATTACAAGTGCCATTGTTGTCAACCTGGACTCTAATACCAACTTTGTAACACCCCAAATCCGTAGGACTCGAGGTGCTACTGGGTTAGGATCTCACAGTGGATCCTGACCCTAGTCTGACAACAATTTCACTGAATCTTACAACAAGGCACCAATAGATTAAAACAAAACATAAAACTAATATATATATATATATATATATATATATATATATATATATATATATATATATATATATATATATATATATATATATATATCAAAAGGTAATACAAAGTATTGCTGAGTACAAGGTCAAAACGGAAATCCGTACAACATAAATAACTTCTGTCCCACGATGTCGCCCCAGTGTACGGAACCCTCAGCAGATCACCCCTCTGGATCACTCTGCATCTCTCCTAACCTGCAAAGGATCTACAACACGGTATAAAACCGTTAGCTAACTATACACATATATAAGAAGATGTTAGAGCACAAACACACATCAGAAATTATAACATATCAACATGCTTTCACACATTTACCCGGTTTATTATCTTTAATAAGTCAAATCACTCAATCGTATAAATAGATGTATATGAAGATATGTGACACGAGGAATATAATCCTCGCCTCTGAGTGCTATAGCCAGCTGGAGTGGTATCGGCACACCTCCCGTGTACCCTATGGGAGTGGTGAGGGCCCATCTCGTATACCAGAACTGGCCTGACTACAGAGAACCTCCCAGACTCCACTACGGGATGAAAGGGAAAGGTTATCACGGCCACTACAATGGGCGGTCAATATAATATAGGTCGGTAATTAATCATATCGCATGCTATAAAACATATAACAAACACCACTCAAGCATACATCTAATACAAGGATAGTAGCTAAGTAAGTCCTATGGATTTACCTCAGTCTCGGAAGTAATCTCAACTATGATCAACTCTCAGATACGTCCACTCCAATCTGGAGGACAACACGGCCTATACAAGGGATCCATAAGGATCATGTCCAACTCATAAACCTCAAAGCCGTAACCGGCATATCTATATCATAGTCATCAGTATCTGATACCTAGAATGGTACTAAGTTCCTCATACTAAGAAAGGAAAGGAGCTACCCAACTATAGGGAGTCCCTGGACAAGACGCACCTGCGTGATCAAGGGACGCAGGGGCGGAATAGACAATCCGCAGGCGCGGCGGGGAGAAGCCGTAGGCGCGGTGACAAGGGACGCAGGCAACGCGCGGGCGCTGCGGCACGGCTTCCGCAGGGGCGGCGGCTTCCAGGCGCGGGGGCGGCGACGGTGCAGAACGTGGCCCCGCGAGTCCTCTTTCATTCTTCACGTGATCAAATCACGTCTATCTCCTTCCAAAATCACACATATGCTTCAACATACACATTCCAACATTAACCTACATTCAATTCATCAAATGCTAAGCTAAAGAGATGGAATCAAAGAAGAAGAGAAGGAGAAGAAGCAAAGAACCTACCACACCTGTGGTCCTAGGTTGCACAAAGGATCAACACCCAACACAACTAGCTCTCAAGCTCATCACAACATCCAACATCATCAACATCATCAACCTTACTAATAAAACACTTCCAAGCTTAAGAACACTCACTCACAAGATCAAAGAAGATGAAGGAGAAGCAAGAAGGACGTAGAGGCTAGAACTGGGAAATGAAAATGAAACCCTTGCTCAGCAAGATAAGAAGGAGATAAAGAAAAGAGGGTAAAGCACGAGTCAAAGAAGTCAACAAAATCGGCTGCAACCGCCGGAAACCGCAGGGGCGGTTCCCTATGCCGCTGGGGCGGCAGACATGCCCGCGGGTGCGGCAAGGCCAATCTCGGCCAAGGCCAATATCGGCTAAGGACCAATCTCGGTCCGAAATATTAGGGCTCTTACACATATTCCCATGGTCGACCTAGCAAAAGAGGACAAGTAGTCATAGGGACAACGCCACATAAGAGGGTATCTTCATACCTTCCTAGACGAAAACTGATGTAGTCATAGGGACAACGCCACATAAGAGGACAAGTAGTCATAGGGACAACGGCCTTTTGTGTGGTGCTAGCGAGAAAAAGCAAAACTAGACTCGCCTGCAATTTTCTCAACCAATAAAACAATAATCTCAAAGTAAAAATAGACAAATTGAGGCCTTTAGGAGATTAAATACAAAAAGAGAAAAGGAAATAAAAGAAAAAAGGCAAGAAAAGGCAAAAAGCAATAAAAGGAAAAGGGAACAAGGAAGTAAGGAAAGTGAAAGGTAAAAAGAAAATAAATGAAAAGATAAAAGGAAAAAGGGAGAACAAAAGGTATATCATAATGAAAAGATAAAATTTTGATGGATCAACGAAAGATTCTGGTGAATCTGCCTTTGCATTCATCCTTCGGAATCATGAGGCTAGTACGATTTCTCTTGGCTATGGAAGATGTGGAAACATATCAGCCCAACTTGCTGAAGCATTTGCGCTAAGAGAGGGTCTAGTCATGGCCTTTGATCTTGGTATCAAAGCAGTTGAGATTGAAGGAGATTGTCTGATGGTGATTAATGCAGTCAAGCAGATCTGGAAACCCCCTGGGAGTTAGATCTGATTTTATCGGATATCTCTAATATTTTGTTGGGTTTTCTTCAGGTTAAAATCCGACATGTATTTCGTGAAGTGAATGGTGTGGCTGACCTGCTTGCTGAGTTGGGCCACGACTGCATCTATTTGACAAGGTCGTCTACTGTCCAAGTCGACGAGCTCATCCGCAAGGATGCTCTAGGGTGGAAAGTCTCGAGGAGATAGACCACCCTAATTGCTTATCTTATAGTATCAAAAAAAAATAATGAAAAGATAAAAGGTTGCCAACTACTAATATCAGACATGGTCTACTTGTTTCTCTCTTCTCTGGTTAATTGACGTTTTGACCTGCTAAAGATGCTCGGTGTTTCAAATTCTTTTAGGTTGATGCATGGTGTTTGTCCGGTTCTCCTTTTCTTTGTTTATCCCTTGGTTTGTCAAAGCATGACGGTTAGTCCGTCTATCACTATGTGGCCTCTCGATTTACTAGTTTTTTTTGCTAGTAAATCGAACTTCTTTCCCCTTTCAAAAAAAATAATTATTATTATGATTTCAACATAGATTAATAAGTGGGAACCGAACCATATAGTAATCAAACGGTCCGGTTTTAATTTTCGGTTCGGTTCCAATTGATATGTGAAATGACCAATCTCTTTCCCATGTATTTTGTCTTTACTATTTTGATTCCTATACTTGCATGTTTACTTTAATATATGAGTAAATTCGAATTCGTACATCAAGGTTAGTTAACTTGATTTCTTTATTTTCTCCAAACTATTTAGGATGCAACTTTATTGTTACAAGGATTATATTTTTCAGAAACCTAGAATCTGTATAAATTGATACTCTTAGATAGTACTGTATGGGCAAATGGCATATGACATGCTCATGTCCCTTGTAGCTTTTCAAACTATAATTGACCACAAACTTTAATTCTATCCTGTATCTATTAAAGCAGAAGTATATTTAGCTAATGTCAGTGTTAGATTTAACGCTACCCTCAAAATCTTTTTTTAAAAAGTGGTTTCTAAATTCAATTATCAAAAGAAATTAATCTAAAACCATCTAAAAAATATTTATATATATATATATAAACGTCCGTTTTTTTTAAATAATCTTATATCTATTAAAAAAATATATATAAGCAAATAGATTTATCCATTAAAAAAATCAATTACGTCTTAGAAGATTGCATCGGAAGTTAAACTGCATGAGAAGTTATTATGTTATATAATAAATATATATGTGCCTACGATTTTTTTATAGAAAAATATTAAAAATTCAATAAACAAACAGATTTATCCCTAACAAAAATATCAATCAGATATCTACGTCTTTAGAAGATTGCGTCAGAAGTTAAATATGTAATAACCGGAAAATTTTGGAATTTAATTATGTAATTAAAATATTATTAATTATTCCAATCGATCCGAGTCGGGATTTCAAAACAATAACCGATTTAAACCTAATAGAGTTCTTTATTTATTTACTTAAACCTACTGGACCAAGCCCACGTGAACATAAGGCCCAAACGGGGTCCATCTATATCTGCCTTGTTTCACCTTCTCAGCCCATTCCACTCTTCACTCCACTGGGCCGTTGCTTGGGCCAGTCTGGCTCGCCAGGCCCACCTCCCTCTCTACCCTACGCCGGCCATTTTCACACGCATCGTCTTCCTCGCAAGCTTTTCGACTGAAACCGTTACTCACGCCGGAGTAATGACACAATTTAACGGAGCATTGAAGGGGGAGTTCCATCCGGCGAGTAATGGCACACATTGAAGACGTGGACCAAACGTTTGTAACCGAGCTAAACTCGTCTTCCTCCCGAGCCGCCTCCTGGTCTCCTTTGATGTACCCGATCGGCCTCTCACCATTGACGTCCCCTCTGCAACCTAACCACAAGCCACCGGAGTTCCCTCCCGCCACTGCTCCGCCTCCTCGCTCTCTCTCATCGAGTTACCGTACCCATTCTCTTCCTCTTCTCTTCCCGACCGATGCTCTGTAAATCCGACAGCGACCATCGCCCGCGCCTCCCACTCCCTGCTGGATCAAAGCATAGACCTCGACCACCCTACACCACCACACGCCTGCCATTCTTCACCCTATACTGGTGTCCCACTCTCGGTGTATCGACCTTGTGGACGAACTGCTCTTCCTCGACCCGCTGCCCAGTGCAGAACGTTNTGTTTTGCCTCTGGTCAAATATGTCAGAGACAGAAATCATTTACCTAGCTCAATTCTGGTGGAATTTGTGGTCACTAGGAATCAGAAAATTTTTAATAATAAAGATCCAGAAAATATATACCTTAAAGTTAGAAACCAAATCATGGAATGGAACACAACTTATGACAAAGCGAACAAAAATATAGATAAGAATAGAAACAAGAAGAGAAAAACCAAAAACATTAGGGGGACAAACCTAAGAGTGGATTTATAAAATTGAATTTTGATGGAGCAAAAAAAGTAACCGGGGAATCCGCTTATGGATTCATTATCCAAGATCACAATGCTAGGAAGGTCTCTCTTGGCTTTGGGCGATGTGGTAACATATCGGCCCTACATGTTGAAGCGTGTGCGCTAAGAGAAGGATTGGTAGTAGCTTTCGATCTTGGTTTTAAACATATTGAAGTTGAAGGTGACTGTCTTGTGTTAATTAACTCAGTCAAAAGAATCTGGAAACCGTCGGGAGTTTATTCTGTCTGACATTCCTTCTATTTTGAGGTTTTTGTCAGGTTAGAGTAAGGCATGTGTTCAGAAAGATTAACGGGGTAGCGGATTCACTGGCTGAGCTTGGGTTTGTTGACTAGTTGGTGTCCAGTTCATCAATGTTTCATGTTGATGAACTCATCCGGAAGGATGTTGTAGGATGGAGAGTCTCGAGGAGTTAATTCATCCAAATTTCTTGTAAGAGTTAGTCTTTTGGACCGAGTTTTGACCTTAGCCGCCCCCGCGGGCTTGTGTGCCGCCCCAGCGGGTTTCCGCTCCCGCGGCCCAGGGAACCGCCCACGCAGTTTCTTGCGGCTGCAGCCGGTTTTATTGACCGCGTTGACCGTGCTTTACCCTCTCTTTCTTACTTCTTTCTTTCCTTGCTGAGCAAGGGTTTCTTCTTCACTCCATTCCCAGCTTTCCTACGTCCTTCTTGCTTCCTTCTCCCTTCTCCTTGATCTTGTGTGTGAGTGTTCTTGAGTTTGGAATTGTTTTGATTGTAAGGATGATGATGTTGACGATGTTGGATGTTGTGATGAGCTTGAGAGTTAGCTTTGTTGGTTGTTGATCTTCTGTGCAGCCTAGGACCACAAGTGTGGTAAGTCTTCTTCTTCTTCTCCTTCTCTTCTTCTTTGATTCCATCTCCCTTAGCTTAGGATTAGATGAATTGGATATAGATTGATGTTGGAATGTGTGTATATGTATGTGCTTGGTTTTGGATGAGAGAAGACGTGATTTGATCACGTGAAGAGCTGAAGAGGGATCGCGGCATCACTTTCTGCACCGTCGCCGCCCTCACGCCTGGAAGCTGCCGCCCCTGCGGAAGTCGTGCCACAGCGCCTGCGCCATGCCTGCGTTGCCTGCAGCCTTTGTCACCGCGCCTACGGCTGAGCCTTGCCGCGCCTGCGGGTTGCCTGTTCCGCCCCTACGTCTCTCTTGTTACGCAGGTGCGTCTTGTCCCGGGTCTACCTAGAGTTAGGTAGATCCTTTCCTTTCCTAGTATGAGCGGGTTAGTAGCATGCTAGGTACGTCTATGAGGTTAGAATGATGATGAGTATGATATCGTTTATGCCGGTTATGGCTTTGAGGTTTATGAGTTAGGATATGATCCTTATGGATCCCTTGGGTCTAGGTGTTACCCCTTTGATGGATATGAGTGTGATATATTGTTATGCCTTGTTATTAGGCAGTGTTGTCCTCTAGTTTGGAGTGGACCGTGTTGAGGGTTGATCGTGGTTGAGACTACTTCAGAGGTTGAGGTAAGTCCATAGGACTTACTTAGCTACCATCCTTATATTGGATGTATGTATGAGTGGTGTTTGTTATATGTTTTATAGCATGCGATATGGTTCATTACCGACCTATGTTATTTGACCGCCCATTGTAGTGGCTGTGAAAACTTACCTTTCATCCCGTAGTGGAGTCTGGGAAGTTCTCTGTAAGCTAGTTAGATCTGGTATACGGGAAGGGCACTGACCACTCCTTATGGTATACGGGAAGGTGCGCTGATACCACTCCAGCTAGCTATTGCACGCAGAGGCGAGGTTTATATACGTACCTCGTGTCACATATTTTCATATGCAGGTCTATATACTAATTGAGTGATTGACGTTATAAAGATAATAAACCGGGTAAATGTGTGAAAGCATGATGATGTGTTATGATTCCTGATATGTGTTTTGTGCTCTAGCATCTTCTTATATGTGTGTATGGTTAGCTAACGGTTTTATACCGTTTGTAGATCCTTTGCAGGTTAGGAGAGCTGCAGAGTGATCTAGAGGGGTGATCCGTTGAGGGCTCCGTATACAGGGGCGATATCGTGGGTTATGGGGTTTTTATGTTGTACGGATATATACTTTGATTTTGTACTCAACGGTTACTCTGTATTACCTTTTGATATATATATCAGTTTTATGTTTTGTTTTAATCTATATGTGCCTTGTTGTAAGATTCAGTGAACTTGTTGTCAGGCTAGGATCAGGATCCATTGTGAGATCCTAGCCCAGTAACACTTCGAGTCTTACGGATTTGGGGTGTTACATTTTTTACCTTATAGTTTTCAAAAAAAAAAACAAAACTATTTATATACATATGCACATATTTTATTTTTTTTATATCCAGTGACTGCCCTACTTAGTATTTGAAGGAGTATTGGTTATCACACAAATCCTTAAAAAATTGATAGTTATAATACTTGTACTTATAATACCTTAATCAAAAAATGATACTAGTGCTTTTACGGCTTTGTCATATTTTTTTGTCTTAAGTAATTGATAGGATTTTGTAGTGTGTTTAAATATTTTGTAAATTGTAGTTTTATCATATAATAACTAACAAATTTAATTACCAAATATTGTGTTATTTTCTTCAAATAAATAAAATAACTCTAATAAGTAATTTTTCTTAGTAAGATTAATATAGATTTAGTCATCGATAATTTTATCACGGCAAAATACCATGGTGTTCAATTTGTTATTGGTCTTAATGTTATATATATATATATATATATATATATATATATATATATATATATATATATAGTTTAGAATTTTAATTTCGCCCATCCTTAATTATTTTCTGGCTCGGTCCTGATCATAAAGTATATTATATTGTATATAATACATAGTTTATACATTTCTCACCTGATGAAAAACTCCTAGAAAAAGACATCAATATATTGAAGAGGAGAAAGACTTTGTAATAGATTTGATATGACAAGCACACAAGATAACAAATACTAACACAACATCTCGTTGGCAAAAAAACGTGACAATAAAATTCTTATATGGAAAAGTTGACAATTACTAGGGAAATTCATATAACATGAAATTCTCCGACGTAAATGACACATCTTACGCATTGTTGTAATAAAGTCACCGAATTATTAATAAATAACTTTGGGATAATTAAAAACCTTCATATTAAATAATCAAGTATTCATGATAGTGTACGTGATTCAAGTATTTGCTTAAGATTATCCTAAAAGAACTTGGGAAAGGTGTGGTATATAGCCTTCCACCTAATTGACAGATTTAACAAGTTATTATTTTTAATAGAGTGAAGTTAAAATGAAAAAAAAAGAAGTGATAATTATATACCCTCCTTGTTAAATAATCAAGTATATATATATATATATATATATAGTGATGAAGTGTATGTATTTTAAATATTTGCTTAAATTATCCAAATAAATTCATATAAGTTGCGGTGCATTGCATCCCATTTAAATATAAATTTTACAAGTTATTATTTTAAAGGTAATGAATTTAAAAAGAAAATAAAATAAGGATAAATAAATAACATATATTTAAATTAAAAAAAAAAGTATTCATGATGATGAAGTGAATCTATTGTGTGTTTATCCTCGTGAACTCACCGAAGGTGTGGTATATTTTTTTGGGTAGGAAGGAGAATTATTGGTCTCTGGCGCATCTAGTCGCATTTATTTATATATGAAAAAGAGGGTTAAGTAGTCAGCCAAACGGAGAATAGCCCGACCCCTAACATCACCACATCAATAATTCTAACCACACCCTCGAGAAGGTGTGGTACATTGCATTCCACCTAAATGACATACCTTATAAAGTATTATTTTTAAAGCCATTGGGAAAAAGAAAATAAGGATAATCAAATACACTCTTACCATATATTCCATGATGATGAAGTGTATGTGTGTTAGATATTTGCTTAAGATTATCCTAAAAAAAAAACCTCACAAAAGGGTGTGTTATACTGTCTTCCTGGCCGCACTATAATATACCCTCATTTCCTTCCATCTTCCTCATATGTGTCATTAGTTGAGTGTAACTTGATAAGATTTTCTCTCTTTTTCCTGTTTGTTTCTTTTCCCCAAAGAGGGATTGTGTTCGACCCAGTGCAAAGTTGGAAAGAAGTTATGGATTGTGAAAAAGGAAATTCAGTCACCACTTCAATCCGGAGATTATGAGAATGTTGATGAAAGAAACATAGATGATATCTCTCTTGACGACAAGGTGATGACCGATGAGCAACTTGAAATGCTTCGCAAGCAAATTTCCGTCTACGAATTTATTTGCCCGAGAAACTCGTTGAGATGCACAAGACTGCTATTGTCGAAGAAGAGAAACTCGTTGAGATGCCAAAAGACTTCTACTACCGAAGAAGATCACACCGGTTCTCGCTCGATGCACAAGACTGCTACTACCGAAGAAGATCACACCGGTTGTCGCTCGTGGCACAAGACTTCTACTACCGAAGAAGATCACACCGGTTCTCCCTCTATCTCTATCACTTGTTTAGGTAATTCCATCTTGTGTACTTATCTAACGTTCGTACAAGTTTTTCAACTTTGGCCTTTGATGATTTTCTTATTATCTACTTCAAACCTCTTAGTTATTTACATCTTGTGTAATGTATTTTACTTGTTCGTTGTGCTCGCTTCTTGTATGATCATTCTCTAAGAATGAGCGTTTCTAATTGATGAAACATTAATAGGGTCCATTTGAATTTCTTTTGTGTGTACCTCTTCATTTTTATGATTAAATGAATTTATCATGTTCTAGTCCGATTTGGAATTCCATATTATGTACTTATCTAATGTTCGCGCGAGTTTTTTAATTTTTGGTCTTTGATGATTTTCTTACCATCTAGTTTCGATGTTTGTTTTCTGCATTAATTGTTTCTTGTTTCATTGTTTATTGCTCTAACAAAATGTTTAATGTAGTTTGCTTGTTGGATATTGAAACTCGAGTTCAAACCTCTGAGTTTGTACATCTTGTGTGATGTATTTTACTCGTTTGTTGTGCTCGCTTCTTGTATGATCATTTTCTAAGAATGAGCGTTCCTAATTGATAATACATTAATACGGTCCATTTGAATTCTTTTTGTGTGTACCTCTTCATTTTATGATTAGATGAATTTATCATGTTCTAGTCCGATTTGCAATTCCATCTTGCGTACTTATCTAACGTTTGTACGAATTTTTCGGTTTTGGCCTTTAATGATTTATTTACCATCTAGGTTCGATGTTTGTTTCGACATTAATCGTTTCTTGTTCCATTGTTTATTGCTCTCACAAAATGGTTAATGTAGTTTGCTTGTTAGATATTGAACTCGAGTTCAAACTTATGAGTTATCTACATCTTGTGTAATGTCTTTTACTTGTCTGTTGTGCTTTCTTCTTGTATGATCATTCTCTAAGAGTGAACATTCCTAATTGATGATACATTAATTATGATTAGATAAATTTATCAGTCTCATTGTAAATCTTAAAGGGACTCGAAGACGGAATTGTGAGAATGCAATTCGAAAAATATTTTGATATGAACTAATGTTATATATATATATATATATTAAGTGTGTGAAATGTGAATAAAATTGAGATTTGGCACTACTAAAATTTTGGATATTGACATGAGTAGTGTTACTAAAGCTTATACTTGTTGCTTCAGGAGTGAAAGTTGGAAATGTGAAAAGTACTCCTCCCTTGGTTACATCTGTTGGCCACAACATGATAATCAGACCACGATGGGCCCCAGCACCTTCGCATATTCAATATTTGGAGCGATTCTTTAATCAAGTTACAGAAACTCCAACTAAACAGAAGATAAAGGAAATAACTTTAGAATTATCTCCATATGGACAAATTTCTGAAACAAATGTTTATAATTGGTTCCAGAACAGGCGTGCTAGATTGAAGAGGAAGCAATCAAACTCAACACCAACTAATGAGGGGTCCGAGGTTGAGGCCGACGTTGAGGTTCAAACTGAAAAAGAATACAAAACCCGAGGATTCCCAGCCACAAGACAACTCAGTAAGTGACCAAAAACTACCAGGCCCAAGAGATGAACGAAAACATGCCGGAACAATCAAGTAAGCATTATTTTGTCACTTCTTATTTATTATCACTGTTAATAGTATGTCTACTTCTTTTATGGTTACAAGAAAATAATCATCTAAAACCAAGTAGTTTTGAAAACTCAAAAAATGGGATTAATAAGTATGATAGTGTTGGAAAAAATTTGCGCTTTCCCGACTCACACCCGACAATTTATAAATACAACCTCACTTACAAGCTATCTTAAAAGTCTTATTACTCTCTTCTTGACGGAGTTTATTACAAATGAGGGGTGACCTCCCTATTTATAGTCATTTCCACCTCCTCTATTTATAGTCATTTTCACCTCCTCTATAGGAAGGTTCCAAAACTCGATTATCCTAGATCATTCCGGAGCTTTCTCACTCAATCTTATCATATACATTTCTAGAACTCTTCCTATGTTTCTACCCTAGTCTCCAACATTTCACCGAGTTCTAGATGTCTCCTTATTCTTCCGGGGAGATCTGCCTCCCTTCCGGAAGGTTCCGCCACCTTCCGGAATATTCCAACACATTCCGGAATATTCTACATCTTTTCGGAAAGCTCCACTACCTTCTAGAATCCTCCGCCTTCTTCCGAAATCTTCCACGTTCTTCCGGAATCTTCTTTTAAATTCCGGACTAACCCATTATCATATTATTATATTTAAAAATATAAATTGGCCTAACAGATAATTATTACATAATCTATACACCATAATGTTCCATTATTAATAAAGCACTTATATCAATATGATGTTCAAAACCATCTTTGGTTTTTTAATCTTCTTTTTCATCTCATTTTTATCCCTTATACATGTTTGACAACAACATAAAGGACAAATAAATTTGAAATATATTATTGGTATTTCAAAGGTCTAGTGTATGCCATAACATCCAAATTTGGTAACAAACTCAAATTTGGTACCTTTAATTAGGATGTACCAACTCTAAAATATAATTTTTACGATAAAATATAATTATATTTAAATAATTAAAATGTGAGTGAAGATTGTTATGTATTTCTGACTAAATCAAAGAACTTAATAAATACAAATCTCTCACAAACGAACTTCATTTTTTTTGTTTCGATACTTATTTTTATAATTCCAATAACTGATTTTTTTATTAGATTGAGACTAACACAAAAAAAAACATGAAACGAGTTGCCTTGTATTATTCATTAATCGATTTGACATATTGTTTATGATTTTTCTTTGATAAAATTACTCTTTTGGTTCTTATAGATGATGAAAAATCAGGCTTGGATCATTCTACTAAGGAGATGGAAGGAAAGGAAAGTTATAATAACACCTATGAAGCTGGAGAAGATTACAACAAGTCAGGATGAGGTTTTTGTGAGGGCATGCTAAGTCGGGATGAGGTTTTTGTGTTAGTGTTTTATTTATATGCATTATCCTAAAAGGTCATCGTCTTATTTGTTTTGTGTCAACATTTTGTTTTTGTGTCAGCATTTTGTTTTTGAATACACATTTGGAATTTATACGTTTTCTAAGTATTGTTTTTGTTTAGAATGTGTTCATGGTTCGGTTTTGAATTGATGTTTACCCTTAATGTATTATCTTGTTTCTTTTTTGTATATATAACAATTTTAGGCTTTTATTCAAAACCAAATATACATAATTCAAAAAGTCCTTAGTTTCTTAACCAATTACCAACATTAATATCTATTACATGACATATTAGGCTCTAGTTATGTGTCTGTGGATGTAATCAATGGTATCGTTGAGTTTCCAAGATTTACTTCAAGCTGATATTTATTGGGAGAAAACTTATCTATTCTCCCACCACCCTAGAGCGATATTCTGTGTAGTTGGTGTTCGCTATTTTCACGCCCCTATAAACTTTTATCAATAATGATAAAAGCTCACAGGTTAGTAAAAACACGGTATGTTTTAAATTTATAAACAATAAATAAACACTCAATTTGTAGCGAACCCACAGTGTATGGGTCAATTACAGTTCGGGTAAGTATTCCAAGGTCGAACTCAGGGACTAAATGTTTGGAATGCAAATGTGATCACATATAACGTAAATCAAAATAAAAGAACGAGGTTTGGAAAAGAAGGGAAGAAAGATCAAAGGAGTTTTGAAGGGTTTTCTGTAAAGTTCGCAATCAAATAACAGATTTGATCGAAAACCAAGTAAAATAGACAAACGAAAGTATATCAATAAAGAAAATGCGGATTCCAAGGATTCAAGGTCATTGTTCATATGCACGGACTCAGGAAAACTCTGAAGGGATCTATGGTTAACAAACTTCAGAGAAGAACGTTTCTAAACTGATAGTCTATTACCGGGTAAGTCTCTAGACTATCTAGTTCCAAACCAACTACCTATTACCGGGTAAGTCTCAAGGTAGAGAGGTAGAAAATTCTAAACAAACCAAACTTCAAACTAAGGGAAAGGTAAACCATTACAGGGTAAGTCTCAGGTATTACCCTACTTAGGACAAAATCTAGGCACACTCAACCCAATAGAGGTTTTCACCTCTATTACCTATGGTCGAACACTCAAGTATCTAAGCGGAACATTATCGGGTAGGTCTCAATTCCGGTTTAGGTTACTAGCTAGATGATTTCTAATTAGGTTCAAGAACAAGCCAACCATAGGATTTCAAAGCTATTCAAACCAAGCAATAAGCACACTTCCATCATAGTTCGGGTAATAAGAAATCCCAATTCACCTTGGATCCACAAGAGTTCTAGCCAACAATAGACATTTCAAACGCAATCATCAATCCAAGCAATTCAATGGAAGAAGCAATTATCAATCCAATCAATTCAATCAATTCAAGGGAGAATGCATAAACAAGAACTAAAATAGAGATTAAAGAAGAAACTTAGCTTTATTGATAGAAGATTAGCAAAACATCAAAATCTCAAATATTCGCGAAGTTCCTCCAAGCTCAATCAAGTTCAACAATGGCCAACAATGGTGTAGGGAAAAGGGAGAAGAAAAGGGGAAAAAGCTCTCTCCAAAGGAGCTCGAAATTAGAATGAAACGGGAAACCCCCGGAAATCATTTAGGGCTTTCCTTTTTTATATCCCGCAACGGGCTGCCTAAAACAGATCCGAAAAATAACGAAATAAATCGCCGAACATGAATCTCGGTCGGAAATCTCGGTCGTTGACCGAGATTTTTGAACGTCGGGGCCGAGATTTGCTTCGTGATCCAGCGTTGACGAAATCTCGGTCGGAAATCTCGGTCAAATGTGAAAAATCTCGGCCGAGATGGAACAAATCTCGGCCGAGATTGGGACCGGAGATGGGGACCGAGATTCTTCGGCCGAGATTCTTCGGATCTCGGCCGAGATTTCTCGGATCTCGGCCGAGATTTCTCGGATCTCGGCCGAGATTTCTCGGATCTCGGCCGAGATTTCTCGGATCTCGGCCGAGATTTCTCGGATCTCGGCCGAGATCATGTGGATCTCGACCGAGATTGCTCCAATCTCGTGCGTTTCATCTTGGCTCGTCTTTTCCTCATTTCCTGTGCCTGCGTGATCGCTCCTAAGTGTCCATCCCGAGGCCTGATCCTCAAATGCATCGTTTTAGCTCCAAAACACGCCAAAATACCTACAAAGACACCAAAAGTGTGTGTAGACATCTATACTCGCAAAGTTGCATTAAACAAGTATAAAGAACACAACTTAAGGCTAAAACATACATGCGGAAAAAGGGAAAACTAACTATATGCTCTACTAAACTAGGTTGATAATTCATGTTATCAAAATACCCCATTCTTATCTTTGTTTGTCCCCAAGCAAATAATAAATTCAAGGCAAGATAGCATGAATCATCTAAGCTAACAAAAACTAAAAACTCTTTTTGGTAGTGCTTCTATTCATGATCACTTTCAGAGTGTAGTCACAAGGCTAAAGACATATTTCTATTAAGGTCAAGTAGGATAGGCAAGATATAGGATAATCACACCTTGCAAGGAGTCCAAAATCATCATTTAAACTACCAATGTCTAAAATTCATGAAAAATCCAAGTTTAGGCCATGAAGTCAATTACATGTATGCAAAGATCAATAGGACTTAACAAATAAAGGCCAAAAAACGTGATAAAGGTAGGATGTGTATAGGTCATGTGGTGGAAATCCGGGAAAGAGGACAACACAACATTTTTCTTTTCTTTCTTCTTTCTCGACATACATCCTTTCTTTTCATGCATTTTTTTTCTTTTGAGTTAAAGGCATAGGGTGCACAATAGCCGAAACCTTGGTGTTCAGTTTCCGGGTGTATACCTCTTCAACCTATGTCCATTCACTTTAAAAATACCGGAGTTTTCACCCCATACTTCGATAGCTCCGTGGGGGAAAATCTTCTTCCACAACGTAAGGTCCCGTCCATCGTGACCTTAACTTTCCTGGAAAAAGTCGGAGCCTAGAATTAAAGAGAAGAACAAGATCACCTTCTTTGAAGTTCTTTGGCAATATGTGCTTGTCATGCCACTTCTTTGTTCTTTCCTTGTAGATCCGTGCATTCTCATATGCATTCATTCGGATCTCCTCCAGCTCGTTGATGTCCAGCAACCTCTTTTCTTCGGCTTCTTTTTTATCAAAATTTATCCATTTCACAGCCTAATATGCTCTGTGCTCCAACTCTACAGGCAAATGACAAGATTTCCCATAAACAAGTTGATAAGGAGTAGTACCTATGAGAGTCTTGTATGCTGTCCTATATGCCCATAGTGCATCATCAAGCTTCATTGCCCAATCTTTTCTTGAGCGAGACACTGTCTTCTCTAAGATCCCCTTGATTTCTCTATTCGAGATTTCCACTTGACCACTAGTCTGGGGATGATATAGGGTTGCAACCTTGTGAGTTACCCCATACTTGGACAAAAGTGTCTCAAAATTCCTGGCTGTGAAATGCTTCCCTCCATCACTAATAATGACACGTGGTGTGCCATATCTAGGGAAGATAGTTCGGTTGAAAATTTTAATCACAACTTTAGCGTCATTTGTGGATGAAGCTATAGCTTCAACCCATCTAGATACATAATCAACCGCTAAAAGAATGTAAAGGTTCCCGCATGAGGATGGGAAAGGTCCCATGAAGTCAACACCCCATACATAAAAATCTCAACTTCTTGGATGTTGTTCAAGGGCATCTCATTCCTCCTAAATATGTTGCCCGTCCTTTGGCATGAATCACAAGCAATGACGAATACATGCACATCTCTGAAAAGATTAGGCCAAAAGAATCCAGATTGCAATACCTTGGCACTAGTCTTATGAGCACTAGCATGTCCTCCACAGGGCAATGAATGACAATGTCGGATGACACTCTTAATGTCGTCGTCTAGGACGCATCTCCTAAGGATTCCCTCGGGTCCTCTCTTGAATAGTAGTGGTTCATTCATAGTAATGTCTCACATCCTTGTAGAATTTCTTCCGTTGGGAAGGAGATAAACCTGGAGGAATTTCACCACAAACTAAATAATTAACAATGTCAGCAAACCAAGGTTCCTTTTCACCTGAAATTTGGAGGATATATTTCTCCATCATGTGGAGATGCTCATCTGAAATGCATCGTCAATAGGGATGTCATCCCCTTTCATAAGTTCTGGAGGTAATCTGCTAAGATGATCAGCTACAGAGTTTTCGGAATCCCTTCTTATCTCTAATCTCTAAATCAAATTCTTGAAGAGAAGAATCCACCGGATAAGACGTGGCTTTGCATCCTTCTTGGTGAGCAGGTACCGAATCGCAGCATGATCCGTGTACACAATCACCTTATCTCCTACAAGATAGGAACGGAACTTCTCAAAACTTCTCAAATGCGTAGACGACGGCTAGGAGCTCCTTTTTCAGTAGTTGCATAATTCAGCTGAGGCTCCATCAAGCGTCTTGCTAGCATAGTAAATAACATGAGTAAGTCCTTCCTTCTTCTGTCCTAGCACCGCTCCCACTGCGAAGTTGCTTGCATCACACATCACCTCGAATGGAAGAGACCAATTGGGAGGTTGCATGATTGGAGCAGTGATGAGAGCTTCCTTCAACCTGTAAAAAGCATCAAGGCATTCCTTCGAGAAAACAAACTGAACATCCTTGATTAGTAGGTTAGTCAAAGGTTTTAGCAATTTTGAGAGAAATCTTTTATAAATCTCCGGTAAAAACCGGACATGTCCTAGAAAACTTCTTACCCTTTTGACTGATGATGGTGGAGGTAGCTTCTCAATAGTCTCAATCTTGGCCTTATCAACCTCAATTCCACGGTTAGATATCAAGTGACCTAACACAATACCTTCCCTAACCATGAAATGACATTTCTCCCAATTGAGAACAAATTACAATCCTTACATCTTTGTAAGACCAAAGACAGGTTAGCCAAACATTCATCAAAGGAGGATCCATAAACAGAAAAATCATCCATAAAGAATTTCCATGATGTTTTCAATATATTCAGAAAAATAGACATCATGCATCTTTGGAAAGTAGCAGGAGCATTACATAAACCGAAAGGCATTCTCCTATAAGCAAAGGTACCCCAAGGACAAGTAAAAGTGGTTTTCTCTTCGTCATCCGGATGGATGGGGATCTGGAAAAAACCACTATACCCATCTAGGTAGCAAAAGTAAGAGTGTTGGGCTAGCCTTTCTAACATTTGGTCAATGAAGGGTAAAGGAAAGTGATCTTTCCTAGTAGCATGATTCAACTTCCTATAATCAATGCACATCCTCCATCCTGTCACAGTCCTAGTCGGGATCAACTCATTCTTTTCATTAGTTATGACAGTCATCCCACCTTTCTTAGGTACAACATGTACCGGACTAACCCACTTACTATCCGAGATGGGGAATATAATTCCCGCATCAAGCAACTTAAGGATCTCCTTCTTAACTACCTCTTTCATGTTAGGAATCAATCTCCTTTGAGGTTCTCTAGAAGGCCTATGTCCATCATCTAACAAGATCCTATGCATGCACATAGAAGGATTAATCCCTATGAGGTCATCTATAGTGTAGCCCAAAGCTTTTCTATGCATCTTAAGCTCTTTCAATAACCTCTCGAGTTCAAGTTCATTCAAGCTAGCACTAACAATGACGGGATAAGATGAGTTAGAACCAAGAAAGGTGTACCTTAGGTGTGTCGGAAGAGGCTTCATCTCGACCTTAGGAGGCTCCGGTTCTTCTTCAGAAATCTCGGCCAACTCTTCCTGGTGGAGATGAAGGATCTCGGCCCGAGCTGAGGTGAATCTCGCCCGAGATAGGGTAAATCTCGGCCGAGATTTTTCGGTCTCGGCCGAGATGCCCTGATCTTCTGAAACTGAAACTTTCTGTTGCCAAATCTCGGCCGAGATTTCTGGATCTCGGCCGAGATGCCATCTGCTTCTGTCAGTTTTTCGAATCTTGATTCCTCGTTGATGGGGAGAATACTCAAAGATCGGACTTCTTCAAACAGTTCATCTTTTGGCTCTACTATCATGATGCTCATGGTCAAAACCTGCTCAAGAGGGTCAGAACATAGAATTGAATTTATAATCTCCCAATCATCTTCATCATCCTCTAGGATGTTGTACATATCCTCTTCAAACAAGGGTCCCTTAATCAAAGGAGGGAGTTTAAATTCCACAACTTCCTCATCAATTCTAAATGTAAGGGTAGCATCCCTACAATCAACTAAACATCCAGAGGTAGCAAGAAAAGGTCTCCCTAAAATGATAGGAACAGGACAGTCAGCAGGAATATCCAAAACAACAAAGTCAATAGTGATAAAGAACTTCTCTAATTGGATTGGAACATCCTCAATGATTCCCACAGGACGTGTGGTGGTTCTGTCCGCCATGCAAAGAGTCATCTTTACTGGCTTTGGTTCTCCAAGTCCAACCTTCCTGCATAAAACGAGTGGGATAATACTTACACTAGCTCCAAGATCGCAAAGTGCTTTGTACGTTCCATCTCTAACTTTGATTGGGACACAGAAAGATCCGGGATCACTCAATTTTGGTGGCATCTTTCCACTGTTCCTCTGGATGAGGTCAGTAGATCTCCGGGTCATTCTGACTTCTCCATATTCCTCTAGCTTCCTCTTGTTGGAGAGGATTTCCTTCAAGAACTTTCCATAGGCAGGCATCCCTAAAATAGCATCAACAAAAGGGATGTTAATATGCAATTTATTTAAAAGGTCAAGGAACTTACCAAAGTGCTTGTCCAATTGAGCTCTAGCACGAGATTTAGGAAAAGGAAGTGGTGGTTTGTATGGAAGGGGAGGGATGTAGACATTCTCTTTTTCCTTAGGCTCCTCTTCCATTGGTTGCTTTCCTTTATCCAAAACCTTTGGTTGTGGATCATTTGTCTCCAATCCACTTCTTGTAGTGATTGCCATGAGTTTTCCCTTGGGATTATTTTCAGTTTTCCAAGAAGTCTTCCTGGATCTCTTTGAGCGTCTTCGGCCTTCTTGAACACTTGAGTTTCCAAAACCTTTTGGGCTTTGGTTACACTAGTGAATGTACTCTCTAGATTTCTCATCCTAGCCATCAATTGCTCAAACATTGCTTCAACTCTATCCTTTGGTTGAGCGGGTTCAGCTGGCTTGGACGGATGACCTGCATTGCTAGAAGAAGCTTGAGGGTTCAAAGCACCCTCAGGATTAGAATAAGAAAAACCAGGATGATTATGATTAGGCTTGTAGTTATTTCCCTGATTATTCCTATTATAATTATTGTTATGACCTCTTTGGTTTTGATAACCTCCTTGGTAGTTACCTTTACCCATGTAATTCGCATCCTCTTCCTTGGATGCTACCTGCACTTCGGCTTGTTGAGCTTTCAAGTTAGATGCAATTAATTCTTTCAAAGATTTAAGTTCAACTTGCAAAGCATCTAACCTTGAATCATTAAGAGTGCTTTGGTTTACCTCATAGACTCCGGGTCTAGTCTTTCTCTCTTCAACTTTCCTGTGAGAATACTTTTCAATAGTCTTGGCTTGCTTCGTAATGAATTCCCAAACTTCATCCACAGTTTTTTCCATAAAAGTACCTCCAAAAAGTGATTGCAATTTAAATTGAGTATCTTCATCAAGTCCCTTGTAATAAATCTCTAGCAATTCAATCTTAGAGATCCCATGATGAGGACATTCCAACGTAAGGTCAATGAACCTCTCCCAAGACTTATACAAACTCTCCTTATCTTTCATCACAAAAGCATTTATCTTCCCTCTAAGTTCAGTAGTCTTGTAGGGTGGGAAAAACTTAGTGAGGAATTCAGACACCATCTCCTCTCATGTGTTAATCCGCCCATATGGAATAGTTTGATACCAAGCTAAAGCTTTATCCTTAAGAGAGAAAGAAAAACCTCTTATCTTATGATTGTTACCTTCCATACGAGCTGGACTTACCGCATCCATAAGAGTCTCGTAATTGTTCATGTGTTGGTGAGGAGATTTTGTCTCTGTCCCACCAAACTGATTCTGGCGAATCATCTGTATCACCTGCGGTCGCAGCTCATGCTCATGATTCGCAGGATCTCCAAAGTTAACTCCAGGACGGTTAACTCTTTAGGTAGGATCCATCCTCTGTCCAAGTGTTTGTCGAACTTCCACAAAAGGCTGGTGAATGACAGGTCAGAGAGGAGCGGGAGGTGGAGCTTGTGGAGGAGCTTCAACTCGAGGAGGAGTTGGAGCTAATTGTGGTGCTGGAATTACTTGCTGGACTGGAGCTGGAGCTGCAGCTGGCCTCTGGTTCATGGCTCTGGCTATCTCTTCCATTTGAGCTCTCATTGCAGCCATTTCCCTTCCTGTAGTGTGCTCTCTTTCTCTAGCAATCCGTCTCTCAGCTTCTAGTTGCTCTAAAGCAT
The DNA here is from genome assembly GCA_002319775.1 of Fagopyrum tataricum. NCBI lineage: Eukaryota > Viridiplantae > Streptophyta > Magnoliopsida > Caryophyllales > Polygonaceae > Fagopyrum > Fagopyrum tataricum. Next base: position 42,208,993 of record CM008279.1, on the reverse strand, counting down.
CTCTGAGTTCAGCTTCATAATCTCTGATTTCAGCCATTTTAGAAGTTTTCTGGGCTCTTAGTCTCTCTCGCAGTGTCCTTTCAGGTTCGGGATCGTACGGAACTAGTTCTTTCAAACCCCGAGTTCTTTGCATACACTGTGAAGGATACCTAAAGTCCTGAAAATTCCAAAAACAAAACCAGAAACGAGATCAAAAGTAAAAGAAAGACTTACACTAAAGGAAATCACAAAACAAAACAAATGACTTAGTCCCCGGCAACGGAGCCAAAAACTTTGTTCGCTATTTTCCCGCCCCAGTAAACTTTTATCAAGAATGATAAAAGCTCACAGGTTAGTAAAAACACGGTATGTTTTAAATTTATAAACAAGAAATAAACACCCAATCTGTAGCGAACCCATAGTGTATGGGTCAATTACAGTTAGGGTAAGTATTCCAAGGTTGAACTCAGGGACTAAATGTTTGGAATGCAGATGTGATCACAGATAGCGTAAATCAAAATAAAAGAACGAGGTTGGAAAAGAAGGGAAGAAAGATCAAAGGAGTTTTGAAGGGTTTTCTGTAAAGTTCGCAATCAAATAACAGATTTGATCGAAAACCAAGTAAAACATACAAACGAAAGTATATCAATAAAGAAAATGCGGATTCCAAGGATTCAAGGTCATCGTTTATAGGCACGGACTCAGGAAATCTCTCAAAAGATCTATGGTTACAAACTTCAGGGAAGAACGTTTCCAAACTGATAATCTATTACCGGGTAAGTCTCAAGACTATCTAGTTCCAAACCAACTACCTATTACCGGGTAAGTCTCAAGGTAGAGAGGTAGGAAATTCTAAACAAACCAAATTCCGAACTAAGAGAAAGGTAAACCATTACCGGGTAAGTCTCAGGTATATTACCCTACTTAGGACATAATCTAGGCACACTCAACCCAATAGAGGTTTTCACCTCTATTACCTATGGTCGAACACTCAAGTATCTAAGCGGAACATTACCGGGTAGGTCTCAATTCCGGTTTAGGTTACTAGCTAGATGAATTCTAACTAGGTTTAAGAACAAGCCAACCATAGGATTTCAAAGCTATTCAAACCAAGCAATAAGCACAATTCCATCATAGTCCGGGTAATAACGAATCCCAATTCACCTTGGATCCACAAGAGTTTTAGCCAACAATCGACATTTCAAACGCAATCATCAATCCACTCAATTCAATGGAAGAAACAATCATCAATCAAAGCAATTCAATGGAAGAAACAATTATTAATCCAATAAATTCAAGAGAGAATGCATGAACAAGAATCTAAAATAGAGATTAAAGAAGAAACTCGGCTTTATTGATAGAGGATTAGCAAAACGTCAAATTCCCCAATATTCGCGAAGTTCCTCCAAGCTCCAACAAGTTCAACAATGGCCAACAATGGTGTAGGGCAAAGGGAGAAGAAAAGGGGAAAAAGCTCTCTCCAAAGGAGCTCGAAATTTTTGAATGAAACGGGAACCCCGGAATTCAATTTGGGCTTTCCTTTTATATCCCGCAACGGGTTGCCCTAAAACAAATCCGAAAATTAACGAAATAAATCGGCGAACAGGAATCTCGGTCGGAAATCTCGGTCGGGGCCGAGATTTGCTTCGTGATCCAGCATTGACGAAATCTCGGTCAGAAATCTCGGTCAAATGTGAAAAATCTCGGCCGAGATGGAACAAATCTCAGCCGAGATCGGGACCGAGATTCTTCGACAGAAACTTCTGATATGGGATCTCGGTCGACCTGGCTCGGATCTCGGCCGAGATTTCTCGGATCTCGGCCGAGATCATGTGGATCTCGACCGAGATTGCTCCAATCTCGTGCGTTTCGTCTTGGCTCGTCTTTTCCTCCTTTCCCGTGCCTGCGTGATCGCTCCTAAGCGTCCATCCCGAGGCCTGATCCTCAAATGCATCGTTTTAACTCCGAAACACGCCAAAATACCTACAAAGACACCAAAAGTGTGTGTAGACATCTATACTCGCAAAGTCTCATTAAACAAGTATAAAAAACACAACTTAAGGCTAAAACATGCATGCGGGAAAAGGGAAAACTAACTATATGCTCTACTAAACTAGGTCGATAATTCATGTTATCACTAGGTGTGACCCTTTTGTGTGATAGTAGATTGATACGTATATATGTATGCCTTGTATAGGCCGTGTTGTCCTCCAGATTGGAGTGGACGTATCTAAGGGTTGATCATAGTTGGGATTACTTCCGAGACTGAGGTAAGTCCATAGGACTTACTTAGCTACCATCTCTATATTGGATGTTACATGAGTGGTGCATGATTATGATTGCTAGCATGTGATACTGTTATTACCGACCTATGGTCTACTGATTGCCCACTGTAGGGCTGTGACAACCCTTCCCTATCACATCCCGTTGGGAGTCTGGGAGGTTCTTTGTGGATAGGTCAGACTTGGTATACGGGATGGACATGGAACACTCCCATTGGGTATACGTGAAGTGTGCCGGATCCACTCCAGCTGGCTATAGCCCATAGAGGCGAGGATTATATTCCTCGTGTCACTTATATTCATATACTGACTTATATATACACATCGTATGTGTGATGGATCATTTATATAAAGATAATGAACCGGGTAAATGTTTGATATCATGCTGAAGTGTTTATTATTTCTGATATGTGATTGTGCTTATGTTCATGCTATATATGTGTATGGTTAGCTAACGGTTTTATACCGTGTTGTAGATCCCTCGCAGGTTAGGAGAACTGCGGAGTGATCCAAAGAGGGTGATCTGCTGAGGGCCCGTACACTAGGTCGTCCTCGTGGGATGAGATATTTTGATCATGTATATTCGTTATGTTTTGATTGTACTCAGTAGTGTTGTATAAACCTTTTTATACTTTTATATCAGTTTCATGTTTTGTATTTAATCTGTTGGTGCCTTGTTGTAAGATTCAGTGAAATTGTTGTCAGGTTAGGGTCAAAATCCATTGTGAGATCCTAACCCAGTAGCACTTCGAGTCCTACGGATTCGGGGTGTTACAAAGTTGGTATCAGAGCCCAGGTTGACAACAATGGCACTAGTAATCTGCAATAAAGTTCGAATAGATAAATAAATAGAACCCGAAAGGGGTCTGACTTTTCAAAAGGTTTTGGTTTTGAAATGAGTACAAAATGTTTTAGGATATCGTGTACGTGAGATTGCCAGAGCACCAGAGGAGCATAGAGGGCCTAGACCAGACACTTGGTTAAAGGATTTTCATCAGATGGGTGTACCCCCTTTCACTAGGAAGGTGGGGTTAGAGGTTGAGCTCTAGATAGGGCATGTAGACTCGACTTTGGAGTTTATTCGATGTCCAGCTGATAGGCAGATAGAGTTGGTGCAGACTCTGTTCAGAGATCTGACACAACACTGGTGGAGGTCAGTACGGAGTCAGGTTCTCAATTATGACCAGATGAGGACCATGATTAGAGAGCGTTTCTGCCCTGCCTCACTGAGGAGGGAGAAACTGCGCGACTTTGTTGAGGCTGGATTTGATGATGTGCCAGTCTCAGAGGCCATCAAGAGGTTCCAGGAGGAGTTGGCTTTACTGGGTCCAGTTGCACCTCCTGTTGATCAGCATGTTTATCTTTTCTCTCGACGATTGAGGGATGGTACCCGAGCCTATATGGTAGGTTTTCACTGTGAGTCCTTGATGGACTATCAGGACAGAGCTGCAGATTATGAGAGAGAGAGAGCTGGGCAGAGGAGAGCTTCTCAAGCCGGAAGGTCTGAGAAGAGACAGCGTACTGGGCAAGCCAGTGGTACTACTGGAGTTGCTAGTGTTGGGAGTGGTCAGAGACGTCAGGGTCGTTCTGTATCTGCACCAGCTACAAAGAAGGGACGACAATGTTATAATTGTGTTGATCCAGGACACCTGAGGCCAGAGTGCACGAGGCCATTAGTGACGTGTTTTACCTGTGATAGACAGGGTCATAGAGCCGTTTACTGCCGCCAGGGCGGAGCTGCATCTCAGCAGGGTTCTTCTCCTGCTAGTGTAGCGGGAGGTGGGCAGAGGCCACCTCAGCAGCAGCAGCAGATACAGGGACAGCAGAGAGTCTCAGATCGCCCTACGACTCAGGGATCTATTCTTGGGCCGAATAGAGGCAGAGGTCGTGGTGGGAGCACCACTGATACCAAAGGCCCACAAGGTCGTGTTTTTGAGCTGAGGAGTGCAGAGGAGCCAGCTGCACCTACTGCTACAGGTACCATTCTGATTCATGGTTTACCTGTTAGAGTTTTATTTGATATTGGAGCTACACATTCTTTTATTTCTGATGCCTGTGTAGAGCGTCTTAGTTTAGATACAATTGAGGGGATGCCCTTTATTATAGGGTTACCCGATGGTGATAGGGTCAGAGGTACCCGTGAGATCCACGGTTGGCCCATTTCTGTAGGGACCCGTGTGTTACTAGTTGACTTCTTTGTCATGCCATTAGAGCATGAAGAAGTCATTCTAGGTATGGATTGGATGGCTAGACATTCTGCAGTCTTAGATGTAGGTAGGAGGATTGTTACCCTCTCTACCGAATTAGGCCAGATAGAGGTTTTCCGAGGTTGGGACCTTGGAAAGGTAGGCACAATTATCAGTGCTATACGGGCAGCTAGACTGATTGCACAGGGTTGCGAGGCCTTCTGGTGTTATGCCATGAAGGAGGGGGAGAGTCCAGCATTAGAGGATATCCCAGTTGTTTGTGACTATATAGATGTATTTGCGGAGCCGTCCAGTTTACCGCCTCAAAGGAGTGTGGATTTCGGTGTTGAGTTAGAGCCTGGTACGAGACCGATCTAGAAGGCCCCATACCGGATGGCGCCTGTCGAGATGCTGGAGCTGAAGAGGCAACTTGAGGAGCTGGCTGAGAAGGGCTTCATTCGCGCTAGTGTGTCCCCATGGGGAGCACCTATCCTCTTCGTACGGAAGAAGGACGGATCACTGAGGTTATGTATAGATTACAGAATGCTGAACAAGGTGACCATCAAGAACAAGTATCCACTACCTCGTATTGATGATTTGTTAGATCAGCTACAGGGAGTGACTGTGTTCTCCAAGATTGACTTGCGTTCCAGATATCACCAGTTGAGGGTGAGAGAGCAGGATGTGCACAAGACAACATTCCGGACCAGATATGGCCACTACGAGTTTGTAGTCATGCCATTTGGGCTTACGAATGCCCCAGCTGTCTTTATGGAATTGATGAACAGTATCTTCATCGACTTCCTGGATCAGGTTGTGGTGGTTTTCATAGATGACATTCTAGTATATTCTTGTAGCAGTGAGGAGCATACAAGACATATGAGGACTGTATTGCAGATTTTGCGGGATAGAGAACTTTATGCTAAGTTCTCTAAGTGTGAGTTCTGGATGCAAGAGGTAGCATTCCTGGGTCATGTGGTATCAGCTGAAGGGATCAAGGTGGATCCAGCGAAGATAGAGGCAGTAGCAGCATGGACTACACCGACGAACATCAAGGAAGTACGTAGTTTCCTTGGCCTAGCCGGTTATTACAAACGCTCTGTGGAGGGATTTTCTGTGATTGCCCGTCCACTGACGAGTTTGCTGAGGAAGACTACCAGATTTGTGTGGTCTGATCAGTGCATGTAGAGTTTTGAGGAGTTGAAGAGGCGTTTGACTTCTGCTCCTATTTTGGCACAGCGAGAGGGTACTGAGGATTTTGTGGTATAAAGTGATGCATCCAAGTTAGGTTTGGGATGTGTATTGATGCAGCGGGGTAGAGTGTTAGCATATGCGTCTCGACAGTTGAAGACGTATGAGGAGAACTACCCGACTTATGATTTGGAGTTGGCAACGGTAGTTCATGCACTGAAGATCTTGAGACATTACCTGTATGGTGCTACGTGTCAGATCTTCACAGACCATAAGAGTCTGAAGTATATTTTCACGCAGCGGGAAATGAATAACCGCCAGCGTAGGTGGCTCGAGCTGATCAAAGATTTTGATTTAGAGATTCTGTATCATCCGGGGAAGGCGAACGTTGTCGCCGACGTCCTGAGCAGGAAGACGCCTCGAGAGCAGGCGATTGCGAGATTGACAGTTCAACATCAGTTACAGAGGGATCTGATCTGGTTAGAGTTGGACATCCAGTTTCCTGATGAGGATGCCCAGCTGCGTACTTTAGAGGTCCTTCCTGATCTGTTGGGCGAGATCCAACAGAAGCAGGAGACCTGCCCGACACTGATGAGGATACGAGGTAGGATGTCTCGAGATGAAGCACCACAGTTCCTGTTGGGAGCAGATGGAGTTTTGAGGCGCCGCGGTCGCGTCTGTGTACCCGCTGATGCGGATCTACGTCAGAGGATTTTACAGGAGGCTCACTGTACACCTTACTCGGTACATCCAGGTGCGAGTAAGATGTATCGGAATTTGAGACGTTTATATTGGTGGGGAGGGATGAAGCCCGATGTGGCCAGATTTGTGGCACAGTGTGCGACCTGCTAGCAGGTCAAGATCGAGCATTTCAGACCTGGAGGTGAGCTCCATCCACTTCCTGTTCCACGGAGGAAGTGTGAGGACGTCACCATGGACTTTGTGACTGGATTGAGGCTGAGCCGGAGTTTTGATGCCATTTGGGTCATAGTGGACAGATTGATGAAGACGGCACGTTTCATTCCTATTCGGGAAACGTGGCCGGTGAGCAGATTAACTGAGGAGTACACTAGGCAGATAGTGAGACTCCATGGTGTACCGAGGACTATCGTCTCAGATAGAGATGGACGATTTACCTCGAGATTCTAGCAGCAGATTCAGACTGCTTTGGGGCCGAGTTTGCACTTCACGACTGCGTTCCATCCTCAGACAGATGGTCAGTCAGAGAGGACTATTCAGACCCTGGAGGATATGCTGCGAGCTTATGTGTTGGATTGGGACAAGTGTGGACGAATCATCTCCCACTTGTTGAGTTCTCCTGCAACAACAGCTAACATGCATCTATTGGGATGGCCCCATATGAGGCACTGTATGGGTAGAGATGTCGTACCCCGTTATGCTGGGATGAGTAGAGCAGTGTTAGTGGTTTAGCACCTGATCAGATTCAGGATGATGTAGCTCGAGTAGCACTGATTAGAGAGAGATTGCTGACCGCTCAGAGCCGTCAGAAGTCATATGCTGATAGGAGGTGTAGACCTCTAGAGTTCAGAGTTGGCGCCCATGTGTGGCTGAGAGTGTCTCCGACACGAGGTGTTAGGCAATTTGGCATTAAGGGGAAGTTGAGCCCCCGATATGTCGGACCGTTCGAGATTCTGGATCGGGTTGGGAGCGCAGCATACAAATTAGCATTGCCTCCGAGATTAGAGGGTGTTCACCCTGTATTTCATGTGTCTCAGCTGAAGGAGTACATACCAGATCCGAGACACATTGTGAGTTATGATGATCTGGTGGTTGAGCCGGACCACACGTTTGCTGAGCATCCTATTGCAGTCCTAGAGCGAGGTATGAGACGCCTGCGTTCGAAGGACATTACTATGTTGAGGATACAGTGGTCGAGACGAGGACCCGAGGAGGCTACATGGGTGACTGAGGATAGTATCCAGAGGAATTATCCAAAGTTCTATGCCGAGATAGGTGCACCAGTAGGATCACCGAGTAGATCTTAGTACTAGCTTGGTGAGTCTTATATGCTTACATGCTTATATGCTATGATGTGTTTATTTTCATACTAGCTTTGATGTGATTATGATCTTATTAGATCTTGTTGTGCTAGTATGATTCTTGTTTATAGCTGGAGATGGTTCTTTCCTCCATGTTATTGTGATACGATAGGTTTAGCTGGAGATGGTTCTTTCTTCCATGCTATTTTGATGGACATAGTAGTGCTGGAGATGTACTTCCTCCATGCCTTTCTGTTATGGATATGATATGGCTAGAGATGTGATTCCTCTATGCCTTGTGATATGTTATAGTTTGGCTAGAGATGGCTTTCCTCTATGCCCTAGATAGTATAGTTGTTGTTGGAGTTGATGAATTCCTTCATGCTTATGTTTGAGGTTATAGAGAGTTTTACCTCGGCTTTTGAGTCCGAGTGGTTTCAGGACTTTGCAAGTTTCGGGACGAAACTTGTTTTTAGGGGGGTGGGGTGTAAGAGCCCTAGTCTTTTGGACCGATATTGGACCTTAGCCGAGATTGGCTTTGGCCGAGTATGGTCTTTCCGCACCCGCGGGCATGAGTGCCGCCCCTGCGGCTCAAAAAACGGCCCCTGCGGTTTCCGGCGGCTGCAGCCGGTTTTGTTGACTCCTTTGACCCGTGCTTTACCTTTGTCTTACTTCTTTCTTCTCCTTGCTGAGCAAGGGTTTCTTTATTCACATTTCCAATCCAGCATTCACGTCCTTCTTGCTTCTCCTTCATCCTTCTTGAGCTTGTTTGGTTTTTCTCTTGAGTTGGAAGAGTTTTGTGTGGCTTAGTGGTTGTTGATGAGCTTTGTGCATGGCTGAGCTTGGAAGCCAGCTGAGGTGCTAGTGGTGAGCAGTTTCTAGTTAGGCCACAGCAGTGGTAAGTCTTCTTCTCCTTCTTCTATTTCTTCTTCCTTTGTTTCTTCCTTCCTTGGCATAGGATTAGATGTATTGATCATAGGGTGATGTTGGAATGTGTATGTTGTTGCATGTGTGTGACTTTGGCATGGAATAGAAGAGATTTGATCACGTGAAGAGCAGAAGAGAAGCCGCGGGATCACGATCTGCACAGTCGCCGCCCCCGCGCCTAGAAGCCGCCGCCCCTGCGGAAGACATGCCGCAGCGCCCGCGCCAGCGCCAGCGCCTTGCCTGCGTGGCCTGCGTCCCGTGCCACCGCGCCTGTGGCTGCTCCCTGCCACGCCTGCGGGTTACCTATTTCTCCCTTGCGTCCCTTGATCACGCAGGTGCTTCTTGTCCCGAGACTACCATAGTTGGGTAGCTCCTTTCCTTTCCTAGTATGAGGGAACTAGTACCATGCTAGGTATCGGTTGTTGAGGAATATGATATAGATATGCCTGTTACGGCTTTGAGGTTTACAAGTTGGATATGATCCCTATGGATCCCTTGGGTCTAGGTGTGACCCTTTTGTGTGATAGTAGATTGATACGTATATATGTATGCCTTGTATAGGCCGTGTTGTCCTCCAGATTGGAGTGGACGTATCTAAGGGTTGATCATAGTTGGGATTACTTCCGAGACTGAGGTAAGTCTATAGGACTTACTTAGCTACCATCTCTATATTGGATGTTATATGAGTGGTGCATGATTATGATTGCTAGCATGTGATACTGTTATTACCGACCTATGGTCTATTGATTGCCCACTATAGGGTTGTGACAACCCTTTCCTATCACATCCCGTTGGGAGTCTGGGAGGTTCTCTGTGGATAGGTCAGACTTGGTATACGGGATGGACATGGAACACTCCCATTGGGTATACGTGAAGTGTGCCGGATCCACTCCAGCTGGCTATAACCCATAGAGGCGAGGATTATATTCCTCGTGTCACTTATATTCATATATTGACTTATATATATACATCGTATGTGTGATGGATCATTTATATAAAGATAATGAACCGGGTAAATGTTTGATATCATGCTGAAGTGTTTATTATTTCTGATATGTGATTGTGCTTATGTTCATGCTATATTTTTGTATGGTTAGCTAACGGTTTTATACCGTGTTGTAGATCCCTCGCAGGTTAAGAGAACTGCGGAGTGATCCAGAGAGGGTGATCTGTTGAGGGCCCGTACACTGGGTCGTCCTCGTGGGATGGGATATTTTGATCATGTATATTCGTTATGTTTTGATTGTACTCAGTAGTGTTGTATAAACCTTTTTATACTTTTATATCAGTTTCATGTTTTGTATTTAAACTGTTGGTGCCTTGTTGTAAGATTCAGTGAAATTGTTGTCAGGCTAGGGTCAGGATCCATTGTGAGATCCTAACCCAGTAGCACTTCGAGTCCTACGGATTCGGGGTGTTACAGTATTGATGCTAGATATCATACCCTCACTATTTAGAATGAAAAGTCGAGTAGTATTTCCTCCTGGCGGCATGTATGGAAAAATTGATATTGGGAGGGTATCCCCCAGCAATGGTCCACGACTTTCTACCCGATCCGGACGTAGAGCGGCAAAGCCGATCGAACCGGGTGGTCTACGAATTTACCATTTACCAAAAAAAAGTCGAGTAATATTAAGGGTTGAACTCGTTCTAAGGAATGATAAATGTGGAACAGGATAATCGGATCTCTGACTGGCAAGATCGCGAGACGTTGAGACCAGTACTAATAAGGTGAGTTCGTAGGACTCACTTAGCTATCGTTTAATACTGAGTGTGTGTTATTCTTGTGAAATAAAATGAACGGACTAGACCACTGTACTTTAATTTTAAGAAAGGCACAAGTGTATGATAACGTGTCGTAACCGTCGGTTCGGGCTGATGGAGCCGGAAGATTTCCCCGCGACCAGTCCAGTAGTGTATACGGGGGAGATGCATCAAAACAAGTCCTATTGGTAAACGGGGACGGGGTAAGAGTCGGGAGACTCTTGTGTTACAAGCAAAAGAAATCGTGAGTGGAGTGGCCAACCGGGTTTCCGTACAAGCAAAAGAAAATAGAATGACTCAATTCACGTAATGAAAGATAATAAACCGGGACATTGTTTGTTGCATGTTGATTGATTTACAGTACTTCCTTATATGTGTGTGTGCTTTAATGATCTTAGTATTAGAATCGTAGCTAACGGTTTTACTGTGTTGTTAGGTTTTTGCAAGATAGATCTCTACCGAGAAATCGTGAGTGGAGTGGCCAACCGGGTTTCCGTACTAAGAGTTTAGGTGTTGGGTTTATATATTTATGTTTTAGTGATTTTATTACAGCAGATTTTATTTATTTAACAGTTGGCTGACGTACGGGTCCAAAGTCTGTCGAGTTAACTTTGTACTTTGAAAGGATTTGTACTTAAATATTTGTGCCTTGTTGTAAGATCCGACGTTGTTGACGTCAACCTAAGGCCGGGACCCACTGTGAGGTCCTAGCCAGTAGCATTCCGAGTTTCCAAAATTCGGGGTGTTACAACATGGTATCAGAGCTCTAGGTTGGCAACAATTGCACTCGCAATTTTCTAGAAAGGCCAAGTATAAATAGAACCCGAAAAGGGATATGGTTTTCCAAAATGAATTTCAAACTTCTTTTACTGTTGAGTCGGGTTGGTAACCGTGTCGGGTTAGGGTAAAGGTAATTACCTTTCTACTCTTCCCACACGGAGTAGAATTAATAAGGCGCTACAAATCAAGCACGCGAGTGGAGGGATAAAAGTTTTCCAAAGACGAGAGAACAAAGCGTGAGAATACTGAAAGTATGACCCAACGGTACTAGAAATTCGAAGATATGACCAACCAATAAGCCCACGCCTCAAAGAAAGCCAAGGTTCACATAATGATTCCGGACTACAGAGATATAATTGTCGTGATTTTTCCAAGGATGCAAAAATAACGAACGGAATCACAGTAACTGCAATTACATCAAGTGTATACACGCCCAACGTGATATTTGCAAAATTCTTCTTATGTGTCCAAACCTTTTACAAAAGAAGCAACTTTATATTTTCTTATTATGCATCTTTTGCTTTAGACCCTTAATATCTCCGTTTGTCATTCCCTTCCTCCGAGGCGTACCCGAATGAGAACACCTTTTGTAAAGCCATATAAAATTTCAAAAAATACTCTTTGAGATTTTCTTGGTTCTCATTTTCTCTTGAGAAGACTCAAATGGTGTTCATAACGATCATAAGACTCAAAAAATACTCCTTAATAGTGAGTCCTTTCAAAGAGAGGAAGAACCAGCGGAGCACATGAGCGATGACCAAGAAATCTCAACTTTCTCTCAGCGGTGAACAAGAACTCTTAATTTTCAAATATGATCAAGGTTGAGATTAATATCGTTTATAAAACCATATTTAACAATCATTTTATTTTATTTTTGTAAAATTATGCTTAATTAAAATATAATTTTGTATATTAATAAAATTTTTCGATCATTATTCTATTTTTTTCAAAATTGTATTAAAAAACGTCATATATTAAATTTGAATATCACCTAATTTCTATCGACTTATATATTTATATACATGAAAGTTGTAGAAAAAAACTTATTTGATAATGATATGATATTGTGAATTTGATTTTGATAAACTAGACACTAAAATAATGATATGAGATGAAAAAGGTGTTATAGCAATGATAAATTTAGAGAAATTAAATTTAAAAGGTTGAAATTTTTTTATAATGATCGAATGAGTTTTTTTTCCTTAAAAGAAACATAAAATTGTCGAAAATAATAATATAGTATAGTTTTAAGAAAAATCCACATAAAGGGCACTAATTAAGTTTTATGCCATACTAACAAGTGTGAAGCAACCCGGTTTCTAGTATGTACGGAACTTAACTTGTAGATATGCTAATTGAGGTTCAACGTTGAATATTTCTCAATCCTCTTCTGTAAGCTCCTTTTGATCAAATTCGAATACTTTCTTAGTTAAAAAATAAAGGGAAAAGATCATCGGATGATGAAGACCAATTTGTTTACTTAAAAGCTCGTTCTTAGGGTTGTGTATTTGGTCCGGATCGGTTGATCCAAATAACCACTAAATAGATTAAATTCATTTGAACAAATTTCAATAACATAAAAGGGTTGTTCAAAAATCTAAATACCTTTACTAACGTAGGGGATTTACTCCTCTTTCATTAAGTTCTTACAAATTTTCACAACAAAAGTTTAATTTACTCCTCTTTAATTCAATTCCTATAAATTTGCACAATAAAAGTTTATTAGTTATAAGCATTAAACAAAATCTATATACCTTTACTAACGTATGCGACATTGATACTGACGTGACGGCCTCACAATTTTTCTTGAAATAATTTATTTTACAAAATCACTAATTAAGCCAACATATCTTTTATATATATATATATATACTAAAACTAGATTCTAAATGTCAGTTATCCTTGTAATGTTACGTAAAGATTTGATCAATAATAATCTTGCTGGAGAAGCTCTATTTTAACCTAAAACTTTAACTAAAAATACTAAAACGTACTTGTGGGTAATCACAAAAATAAAACTTTTCAAATAAGCTATTTTCTAACGTAAAACTTGCGGGAGAAGCTCTATTATAACCCTACTTTACTTTCCGCTATATATATGAATCACCTAATTGTGGTTGATTCATCAATCTCTCACATTCTTATACGCATGAATCACTTTCGTCATTTCAGGTTAACATGCAATCACTTAATCTTTGATATTTTTTTCCATTGTTGTGTCTCCTTTATGTGTTTTCATAATCATTTGATTTTAAAGGACAACACAATAAAGTATCGGTGATAGATTAACAAGTTTATGTTATAAGTTCATCATGGCATAAAGTTTATCGATATCTATGTTATTGCAAATAAAAAGATAGTTTTTTCGTATATCTTTATATCGAACCAATTATGTACGTTGACGGTAATCTTTGGTTTATATCATTAACATACGCAAGTTTCAAATCATTTATTAATAAATACCCGTGCAAGGCATGACTATGAACTAGTCAAAAATACTAACATAAAAAATGGGATACTTAGAACCATTTTAATTTTGTTATGCCTTCATAATAATAAGAGAAAACGAAGAATGTGTCTTCATTAACACCGATTGAGCAATTTTCTCCGAATTTGTTAAAATATATATCAAATATCAATGTTGATACATAAAGTTAATCAATACTCATTATAAGGTAAAGTCTTAAAGATGATATACAATAATTCTTGTCATATTTCTTCTTCTTATAATTATTCATGTGTAAACAAATCTGAGTGCATACAAATACTTTGTACCATCTGATGACGATGACGATGATATGAATTAACAAATATATATGTATTATATAAGCTTTGAAATAAACACAAACAAATACACACAAGATGAGACAAACTGCTTGATTCTTTGTGAACCCTGTTTGGTGAGCATTGATTATGGAGATGAAATGGAAATTATAGGATTATGAGGATGAAATGTGGAGATTTACTTCATCCTCATATACGTAGATTATAGGATTATGGAGATTATGGAAATTAAATTAACATCTAATCTTCATCCCATGTATTACCAAAAAGATTAAATCTTCCTAATAAACTAAACATTCATTAAATGTTTATAACTAGTGTAAAAAAAAGTTAATATTTATTAAAATTTTTAAAATTTTAATAAAAATATGATATAATGTTTTACTGAATTAATTTTAAAAAGTATCGCCATTTTTAATAAAATTTTATATGTTGTATAGATTTCTCGTACCAACCAACTTTAATCACTTTATTGCTATTAATTAAAAAGTGAGGTTATTATAATTAATATGTAATTCATATTTACACAAATTTATAGTCCATAGTTAAGAGAATAAAATAGAAAAGAGATAATTTTTAGGTTTAATATTAGGAGAATAGATCGTAACCATCGATTTATTTTAAACGGTCAAGATTTATTTTTAGGTTTTAAACGGATAAGATTTAGTTATTAGGAGGATATTAGACAATTAACATAAGATTTATTTTTAGGTTTTAAACGGATAAAATTTAGTTATTAGAAGGATATTAGACAATTAACATGAGGAGAGGATCTTGATTCACCTTATATTACCTACCTAATATCTTCCGAATAAAATATATTAGATAATTAATGGTTATGATTGAGGGCTCAGCCCCTTCCGAAATTTTCCTAGAATATAATCCTAGAATATATTTCCTTATTTAATAATAAAAATATACTGTAAAATAGGAAGCAAGCACAACCCGCATTCTGTCACCGTCGTGCGTCGCTGCTTTTATATTCATCAACCTTTGCAAATTAAACGGAGAAAAAGATCGATACTTTGTTCTTATCTCTTCGAACACCACCCGCCGCCGGCATATATTCATCGTTAATTGAGGTATCCGGAAGTCATGTCGTCGCTATTATTTTTGTTAATCAATCAAATTATTGCTGATTGTTATTCTACACATAAAAATCGAAATTTGGATGAAATTGTGCTTGCTCTGAGTCTAGTATTTAGTTGCTGTTGTTATATTGCTTCTCTTGGATTATTAATCCCAAAAGTTGATGAATTTCACATCTGTTTGTTGTTTTATGTTACTTTGGTGACAAAAAGGTTAAATTTTCCACATGAAAAAACTGAACTAGTTTCCATATCTTTTACCCTATGCAGCTGTATGGAAGTTACGAAGAAATCAGAAACAAAGAGGAAAGCCAAGGCTAAGAAATCAGAAACAGATGGATCGAGAAAAGCAGCAGCAAGAGGTGGTGGATCAGTGATGGATTCAGAAATATGGAAAGAGTTGCATAAGGAACTCGTGGAGGAGGTAATTGCAAGGGTCCCGACATCTACATTATTTGTGTGTCGTACGGTTTGTCAGGAGTGGAACAATTTGAGCAGATCCCCTAGTTTCCTGCGACATTGGAGTGATTTGGCGTCCCAAAGCAGGCCTTTGTTCCATATAAATATCACAACAGGATGCGCGAAAAAACCAGTTGTAAGGGGAGTAATGTATGACCCTTGCACTAAGAAATTGCACCGGTCCAGCATAATGCCTGTGCCAACACTATATTCAGCAGCAGCAGCTTCTGCAGGGGGATTGGTATGCTATATGAGTCATTTGTCCTTCAAGGTAGGCAATCCACTTACCCAAACCTGGAGGATATTTCCGCGCTCCACAAACACTCTAGTAGAGGTGTATCCGACCATGGGATTTGTTATGCTCAACCAACAAGTATCCGAAATCATACGTGTGGACAATTATGGCAGCTATGAAATTTATAGGTTATCATGTGGTTCTTCAACTCCGCATACAATTACTAAAGCGAAATTTCCGCCAAACATCAAGTGGCGTAATTTCAGGAATGCCACAACGGTTTCCGTTAACAGCGTTTTTTACGTGATGGGTAGAAGCAGATCATGCAATGACGGAGGAATAATGTCAATAGTGTCGTACGATGCAGTGAATGGATCATGGGATCAAGATTTGATCCCGTCTCCGAGAGACCTACATTACGCCTTTCTTGCAGAGGGTGGGGGACAAGTCTTGCTGTTGGACATGGTCAAGGAAAAAGACTCCTCCATCAACGTCTGTGTTTGGAAATTTCAGAGAGGGTCGAATAACAATTGCAGCTGGATAATGGTTGATACAATGCCTACGGCATGGTGCTCTGAGTTTAGTGGTAAGTATGTTTCTATGCGTTGCTTTAGTAACAGTAGATTGCTTGGGATGTCGTTGCATTCGAACATCCTGCGGATGTATACATATGATGTCATAACCAGGGAGTGGACCAAGCTTCCTCCTTCTCTTCCTCATGTTCGGGGCTTCAACAATGCAATCGCTGGATTAGCCTTCTTCCCAAGCTTAACAGCTTCCATATGATTGCTTTTCTTTTTCATCTACATAACTATGTAGATGAAATCCGATTATTTGTTTATGCCGATACCGCGCTTTGGGTATATTTTCTATACTAATTTGACATTTTCGCATTTAAATTTAAGTTTAAAATACTCTCTATTTATGTTTTTATAACGTCTAATTCATCATTATTCGAAAATGTGTTGTGAAATCGATAGAATGGCAAGCTTGGATATAAACTAATGTAGAATTGTTTCTTTGACAGTATTATATGTCAAATTTGTATATGAAGTCCAAAAATCTCTAAATATTTTGTGGTAAATTGACTTTGGAAAGTGTTCATAACAACACCAATTAAAAATGTTGGACAATGATCATCAATCTGCAAATTTAGCAATAATTGTGCCAATACAATATGAATGTTCCACAAACCACCTTCATCAAGATACTTTGTAGTTCCATACCATATTATCAAGTTTGAGGCGTTTCCGGTCAGCAAACCTTATTGCGATGGTTCCAGAATATACAAAAATTAACTTGCTGACATGCTAACTAAGGTTCAGCATCGAATAGTTCCCAACCCTCTTCTACAAGCTCCTTTTGATCAAACTCAAATACTTGCTTAGCTGAAGGTACCAGAAAAAGATCATCGGATGATGAAGACCAATTTCTTTGCTCTAACACTTTTTCTGATTCTGTGCTCCTCATAGAAGAAGAGTGTGATGATGCTAGAATACAACTGGTTTGCTCTGAGGATAGACATTTGTTCAAAGGGACATTGCTGTCATATTTTTCCTTGAGAAACTTCACATCCTGGCATATGACTGAGATTTCACCCCTGCAAGGAAAAACAAATAAAACATTAAAAAAACACAGACTTGACCTATCCTACACTCAAACATGCGAAATTTCAAACTCCAGGTCGTCTAACAGAATTTTTAGAAACTGGTAGGAGAAAGAGGATGATCAAAAAGAACTTACTGCAAAATATCAACAACATGACCTCAATCCACAAGGAACTCCCGAAGCTGTAGCAAGACAAAAACACAATCAAGAAGAAGTCAATAAATTTATGTCATACAATACCCAAAAAGGAGAAAATATAATTTACAAGTTACAACTATTATTTTCCAACACCCACAATTCTTGAGAAGAGGCCTACTTGTATGAAATTTTAGTCAGAGAACTTTACCTTTGCATTCTCTTCAGCTTCGTGCTGCAGTTTCTTTGATTCTTGCACCACTTTCTCCATAATGAGTTCTTGTTCAGCAAGAGTCTTCTGAGCAGACTCTTCCTTATCACATTTTTCTTTCTCAGTTGCAATTCTCTCTGCTTCAGCAGCAGCCAGCCTTGTTTGAAGAGCTTGTTGCATCTGCAATCGATATTTTAAGGGAGAAAATTCCTCAGAAATACATATAAGTATTTGCTTGTTGAGTTTAATGTATCAGGTTCTGTCAAACTATCCCAGATTTGACAATCTTTTGGTATCTTGGAAAGTGAAACTAAATTTCAACTTTCAAGGTTGAAAACTCCTGGCTGAGGTTTTACAACACTCAGAGAATGTTAAGCATACTGTATCAAGAATTGTAAGTGAATCATCTTTTTCATCGGACAAAACAAGAAGACGAGATTGAAGCTCCTTCATTTCAGTTGCTAGAATAGCCCTCTCCCCATAGACTTCTCCAGAATGCTACAAAGTTAATCATAGGAATCTACGTTAAATACCTTTTCATACATCAATTTGTTCCATAAAATAAAGAAATATGGTTCTTTAAGTATTACCATGTCATTTGCTTCTCGTGCACGATTAAGCATATTTTTTAGTTCATCCACCTTAGCTAAAATATCCAAACCTCCATTCCAAGCTTCTTCCTTGGCTTGTTGTGCCATCTTCTCCTCAACTTCAACTTCCCTCATCAGCTTAAGAACTAATTCCGTCGCAGATAACAATGTTCTCTGTGCAATTATTCAAGCATTTAGTTATAAAAACCAGTGATATATCTTACAAATTCATGACAATGCGACTGATAATTGGTAACACATATGAAATGCAAGCAGAATGCATTTTAAGAGTACATTTGAATGAACTTCCATCATAAGTGCTTGTCATTCCCTACTATGAGTGCAGTGTTTGTAGTTTCCATCTAAGCAAGATGTTGAGGGGACAAACTTGTAATCATAGAAATGTTAAGAAAATCACATATATGGGAGAAGTACTTCTACACAGGACGGACGAAATTTTTTGTTTAAACAAAAAAATTGTAGCAAGAAACTATAAATTTCGAAAGAGACAAACATGCGTTCTTCAGAAGAACTCTTGTGAATCTGATCAAGATTTTTCAAAATTTGACAATGCAACCAAAACAAAAGTTGGAAGCTCATAAGGATAAAAAAAATCTATTATTTAGTGCTCTAACTTAAATCATCTACATTTCAGAAAAAATCATGTTCATGTAAAGAGTCTTATCACAAATATACCTTGTGGTATTTAGCATCCTCGAGAATATCTTCAAGAAGATCAGTGTTGCATAGCTGGCCAGATTTGGTAAGTACAGTGTGCGTGCTAGTGGACTCCTCAACCATGGCACTATCAGGGACATTGCTATCTCCCCTGATGGAACCATCAACCATTCCATTACATTCTGGAATCTTATGATCCAAAGAGAACATGCTATTTGGAACTTCTGATTCAATAGAGCAATCCAAATGATCCAATCTGTGGTCTTTAACCGCGAGGGAAGACAGCTCGACATAATTTGACCCATGCACTATATCATGAATGAAACTTGAAGTTCCCTTCTGACCGTCAACAAGGACAGCTACTCTCTCATTCAAGTATGGTGTACCCCCATCGCATATTTCATTCATACTTCCTGCTCCAGTAACACCTTCCCCAGTGTTAATACTCAACTGATTACCAATATCCTCCACTGTCTCATTCAAGCATATTGGATCCTCTTGATAGGGTCTATCAATCTCCAGTGATCCAGAAGCAGCTTCCCCAGTGTTCCCGATCAATTGATCACCGCTGTCTTTTGCATCAGAATATGTAGAATTCAAAGAGCCATGGACTGCCTTGTTCATCTCCTCTGATCCTTTAGCAGCTTCGACAGCAACGTAAGTAGACTGTCAAAATGTCCAAGGGAGAACACAAATCCCCTGATTTCCTCAAGATCCAGGTTTCTTTCATTATCTCTATTCTCTACCACTTTCTGTATTTACATGGCCATTTTTGTCATTCGTTGATTTTGTAGACAGCCATTTGGCCAAGTCCCAGCATTCCAAGATGGAAACATATCCCTCTTTGGTAATTTCCCTACTCCTTTGAAAACCAAAAACCACAAACAACACTTTTGGAGAACTACGCTTAGAGTTTGGACTCGAAGGAGACTTGGTCTCGCCAAAGCATTCTCATAGCAACTAGATTTCTTCTTCCATGGCGATTTCAAAGCAACTAGCTTAGAGTTTGAACTGCATAAATTGCCTATCAACAACGTGTGAGACATACGTATACTATGTTAATTGCTCCTCTCTATCTAAACCAAATGAAACTAAAACGTTGGGCAGTTTTTTACGAAGCTCCTATAGTGAATATTTGCTCATGTTCTATGTGGATTGTCACTCTCCTCCGAGGAATTAGAAGATTGATTGTGTAAATCCATAGAAGAATGGTAGAACTTTGCCTGTAATTTTTGATTTTTTTTTGTGTTGTGTTGTCTTTTGGAAGAAAGAAGAAAAAGTGGGTTTCAGTGAGGCGTTGGCCTGCTATGCTCTGACACCATAGTACAGCAACAAGAAAATGGATTTGCTTTTCATTGCCTTGAAACAGTAATGGCCGTTACATATATAGAAGGATAGGAGCAAGGATCTTGTGACACTTGTTACATGATCCTTGGTCTTCTAGAAGCTTATAGCTAGGTGTTTTACAATAGCTGAATACATATTACTAGTCAGACAATTCATCGAAACACCTTCTCTGCAGACAACATATCGAAGCACTTTGCATACATATCAATCAACGCACTGCCTACATAAACATCATCCTCAAATCCATGTTTACTCACCAGCCCATGAATCTGTCTACCAATCAAAGGGTGCGAAGTGTTGGCGCAAGACGGCAATACAGCGGAGAAGGTGAAGTGATTTGGGTACAGCCCATAGAACCTCATTTTCTCGAAAACAGACAGGGCCTCAATGTACATGGCATGGTTGAGATAACCGAGTAATTAGAGTGGTCCAGGAAACAATAGTTTTGTGATGATCGGGCATTTTTGAGAACAAAGATATAGATTTTGCAATGTGCCCACAATGGGCGTATAACTTGAGCAGGGAGTTGAGAAGGAAAGGGAAGGTGGTATAGCCATTGACAATGATTTGACCGTGGATTTGACCTGCATGCTTGACTGTCTTCCTTTTAGTTTGCGTGACGATGTTAAGCAGACTGTTGAGATCGGTCGGAGTGATGGTGGCTGAAATAGTTGAAATTCGACGGTAGGCACCGGGCAGCTGACTATTAAACGGCAGCAAGTGAAGTTTCATCAGAAATAAAAAGACAAAATAAAGCTGAAGAAACTGACAATAGGGCATTCAAAACAGAGTATATATATGGACTTCAACTAAATTTGGATACAAGTTCATCAATAAGTTTTAAATCATTCGTGCACACAATAAAAAGCATTACAAGAGCCATCCACATTTGAAACTAAAAATAGAGGGAAGAAAATGTCGGAACTTGCACAATGAAAGGAATTCAATCACACGCTATTTTCTTTATCGGTGAGGCAGCGCAGTATGCATCCCAAACCAGCTTTCTGAGTGAGTTTTTCGTGTATCTTTAGGCTCCGGTATACAAGTACCTGTAGTATATATACTTAACATCATTAAAGCTTAGTATCAAACATGGTTTTAACAAATCAAGTTGAGAGCTTGGCTTTTTTAACCTACAATTTTATTTCATTTTAAGATCTCAATCAAAACCAATCAAGTAATCAGTCAAGCGACAGTCGATCCAAAAAAATATTTGGTTATGCTCAATTAAATGCATCTGCAAGAACTAAAATCTGGTAAAGAAAGAAATGAACATAACTAATTTGTCCTGATGTTCATCTTGTTTGTTGTAAACCTCTAAAATATCCACATCATCACAACTCGAGAGAAAATGTAGTTCTAATAAGTACAAAAGTCTCCCTCATATTCCGCAACATATTGCTTATAAATGAACTCAAATCATCCTAGAGTTTTGATAGTGTAAATTGGGAATTAACTTAAAACAGTCAAAGTAGATTAAACACACACAAAATAGACACAATCATAGGGAAACCAAAGGAATCCACGAAGCCACTCAAGGGAGAAACTCCACAAGAGCCGAAGGCAAATGCCTAATACTAAGATAACATCAGATTATCCCTCCCTCTTTTTGCTAGTCCTTATTACACACTTAAGACCTCATGCTAACCAAAACCATCCAATTCTTTTACCAAGCACATACTGCAAGAGGGATGCCTCGCGAGCCGGGCTTGACGAGATGAGGCCTTTTGGCGAAGCCAAGTCAATTCCGGGCCACCAAACCCTGCAACTGATGATTTATACCAGTGACCTAACATGTTTCTAGAGAACAAATGCACAACTGCACAGCTATCCCATCTATTGCACAAGCCTGCTTTTTTTCGTAAGGATCAGCTCTGTACTGTAGAAGCCTAGGGACAATGGTGACCAGTTGCTCAATTAACCACTACTGGAAATTTCAAGTGCCAAAAGGCAACTTTCCAAACAATTTCATAGCCTTCAAGCAATGTTAATCTTTCACAAAAACAATTTCATTTCTCCTAAGGGTAAAATTTGACAATACGATCATTTCAAGTAAAAGCAAAAAACATATCTGATAGCATATACAATACAACATATCATTTTCAATAGCAAAAAAAAAGAAGAGTTTAGTTGAAATCAACGGGGGCTTACTTCATGAGAATATCATAGTACTCAGGCTCCAAAGACGAAAGCATCCCATCAATATCTTTGGTTGCCATTAGGGCTCTATGAACCACTAACCAATTAGCAGACTAATTTTGGAAAAGGAGGGGGGAAATCAGAGGTCATGAATTGCAGAACTTTTGCAGATAATATCATCAAGCAATGTATTCAAACTGTGTAAGCAGAGTACTGTAGGGAGGATGGGAACATAGACCTTGCAGCGATCATCTTTGGTTATAACAGCAGAACCCTCGAGAGCAGTTTTGAGAGCTTCCACTGGCTTATACCTTTCATTTTGTATTATTACTCATATTCAGTTCAAGCATGCATACCGACAAGGAAATAGAAATGAAATTGGGAGAAGAGAAGGAATTATCAATTACTGTTTGAGCAGAGACTCAATCTTGCCAGATTTTTGCTCTATCCTGAGGATTATGGCCTCTGCATTCTCAGCTTCTACGAAGTCATCAGCCATCTTTGACCTTAATCCTTCCGATTCAAAATGATCAAGAACATCAATATACACTTCAGGAAATTGTGACAGGACAATGCTGGCTAAGTAGCACTGTATACTATTTGTGCATGCTAATAAAAGAAGGATGACAATAATACAGATCGTCAATGTGGTGTCAGGGGGAAAGTTTATATTTCACTGGTACAAAAATTGCATTTTATCACACTCTATTTATCACGGTTATATATATTTTCGTCTTAAAAAAGTAATACAGTTAGTTATATCTCGGTTGAATAAATTATCCGTGATAAAAGATGAGCTGGAAAAATATCCTAACCTAATATCCGGTTAAAAAACAGGAATAAAAAAGATCAATTAAAAACCCCGGTTAGGGCTCGCCCTTTGTGGAAATAATTACAAGTATGCCCCTTTATCCTTCATACATTCAACGCCGAAGCCTATTCCAAATCATAGTCCGCAAAGATGAACATTCGCCATATAGGGTTAGAACCCTGAAAATCCGACGAACCCGTTCCTCCAAAGTTACGAGATCAACTTGTCAGAGGATGACCCCATAGTTCTCGGTAGTATCATCACGATTAAGAACGACGTAGACCCTTTTCTCACTTTTCTACGATCTTTCCGTTAAGGGATTTGCGGTTGCATTGTTACTCCATTGCAATGAATATCTATGAAGGTAATGGTCTTGCTTGTTACGAAGATTTAAAGTGAAGGTGTTGAGGCTTCGACTATCACGCATTTGCCTCATATGTTTACGATTAAGGTTTTAATGGTGGATATGTTTTATTTTTACAATCTGTACAAGAGTATTGAGTCGTTTTTGAAGAGATGAGGACGAATCCAAAGCTTGGGAAGGAGATATTCCAGTTTAAAGAGGATACGAATTCTAACTACTTGTGGAACTTTGAGGAGTGTCTCTGCCCGTTGCTTTGCTTCATTCGCACAGGTGAGTACAATAAAATTACAATAATTTGATGAATTTTGAATTGATTTGTATATAATTGTGGCTGAAAATGTTGAGTTGGTGGCTAGTCCTAGAGAGTGACCTCAACATAGCAGTGACGCCCTTTCCATTGGAATTGCCAGAATTTTTGGGGATGGTGGTTAGGTTATCACTAATGACTTGAGTTCACTTCCGATCTCTGTTGCAAAATTCAATGTGGATAGATATGGATTATAGGTGATTGCATTGATTTTTCTTACCCTTAGGTTACTGGATGTTTGTATATTTATAATGAAGTTTTGGTAGAAAAGATTTTCTTTAATCTATCTTTGCATATGTGATCTATCTTTTGAACTTGAGGGGACAAATTTCAAGCATTTAACATCAACTAGATTAGGGTCAATCTACCAATTATCATGGACAACAGTCGTTTTAGGAAATTATTGAGGTTAAGCAAGGTTCATGGTTTGATCCACTTGAGGATGTTGAGAGAGAACTTGCGGTTTGAGAAAGTAATCCAACATATATACCGAGTGATAAAATCATTGGATTACAAGATGAAGTTTTTAAACATGAGCCAAGACTTGCATTAGGTGGAGTTTCTCAAGGCATGGATAGTCTTGCATTTCAGTTGTTTACCTCAACATAATCAAGGCCATAAAGACCAAACTCTTCCCCAACTAACACAACATATTCATTTTCTCACTCTTTGACCTTGAAGGTTTCTATTTCAGTTACTCTTATTGGTACGTATGTCATCTCCTCATATGCTTCTCTTATGGATTATATTTGTGTTGTTTAGATGGACTTGGCTATTTCATGTTGGACTTGCTACTGATTTTTAAATTTGTAACTATTTGTTATTTGACAAAATTATTTGGTTATAACTAGGTTGATGACATTGGATCCCATGGAACAAAAGTACTAATATTTAGTATTTGGCTGATTGATGAAGGAATTTATGAGCTAAGTTTTGATGCTGATGAGGTACGCACCGTCATCATTCATAAAGACCCTCAATCTCATGTTATTATAGTTGTTTATCGTGCTTGAATTTTGTTCTGAATTTTAGGTAGTTCCTTGTTAAAACTTGATATCAACAACGAAGTTCATTAGTAGCTATTATGTCCAAGAAGAGTGTTAACCTCAAAGTTTGGTGGTAAGGATTGAAATTTAATGTCTCAATCTCTCTGCGAACCCCATCTATAATCTAGAAAGACAGGGTTCCTTTTAATTTTAATTTAAGCATTTTGATAAAATTCGAAGCAAGAGTGATTCAATTGGAGAATTATTAAAATTGAGTAGTGCAATAATTCATTTTGGTATATATATGAATTTTTTTTTTATGGTATTACCATTACTGTTGGACTTTTAGCTGTCGTTGTTATGGATCTATACAAGAAAGCATGAGGTCTATCAGTAGCAAAGAGTGATATGTGCAATGATAATGGTAGACTACAACTTATGCTACCGAGTTTGCACCGCCTGTGAGAAACCTCTTCCTAATTCCTCTTCTCTTTGGTCCATTTGCGATTGCTCCAATCGCTTCAATCCTGAATCCTCCCGCTCCAAACACCTCTTTCGCGTCCTCGTCTTTTAATCTAATTGTTTTTCTCAATAATCATCTCTTTCTTCTTTATTTCTGCTAAATTATATGTCATTTACCTTTAACCTATTATTTTGGCATCTTGCAGATGTTTGTGGCATTGGATACCAAATTTGTTTGCGGTGATTTGCTTTGATAGGATGGTTGGGGTTCTATTTGGTTGCTCCGCTGATAACTTCTTTCACTTTGCTAAATTCCATCCTTTTATAGGTACTATTTTCATTTGAATTGTGATTGAACACTCGCAAAGTCATATTGATATCAGATAAGACACAAGAGATTGGGTTAGGTGTAGTATGTTTGATTGTTTGGGCAATGTTGTTAGTTGAATTCTAATCCAAGAAAATACTTCTTTTGAAATTCAAAGATTGAACTGATCACGTGCTCATGATGTTTCTAGTTAATTTATTTGAACGGTTGGTTTTGGATGATTACCATGATGTGTAACTGGTTTTGATTCTAAAATAGGATTTTCAATCGTACTACCTTGGGCTTGAAAGGTATAAAGTTGAGTTAAGTACAATATCACAAATTGATTCCAAAGTAATTCTTACCTTGCTTTGTTTATAATCTCCTAATTGCAGATCTAGCTTGCGTTCCATATTGCTATCTTGCTACATATTTTTGCACATTAATATCTATGTTCTAACTTATATGATGGACAAAACATCTCGGTGTTTCTATATTGATTTGCGATTTAGCAATTGTTTGCCTACCTAATTACACAGTTTAACAAAAGTATAAGGACTTGGCTTTCTTTCAAGTTCTGATATCTTGCTTGGATGGAACCTGTTAGCAATCTTCTTGATTAGTGATTTAATAATCTTCTGGGTTTGAGGAGATTAGAAAATTTCATTGTTTTTGAATTTGATCATTTGCATGCCTAACTTCACAGTTTAACTGAAGTGAAAGGACTTGGTTTTCTTTCATATCTTTGTTGAGATGATTATGTAACATACTTAAACAGTTTTATCTCAAAGTTTTCCTATTTCTTATTCAAGTACCTTGCTTCAGCCACAAATGCACAAGTTCTGGAGGGTGAAATGTTTGGGGCGATCCTGACTAAATCTCAGAGTGGCTATGCTCAATATCCGCGTGTTGTATCAATTGTTGCGTTGCGTTGTGGCTACCAACCAGTGATGGGTTATCTAAGGTAGCTCTATTGTGCAAAATTTGGAGTTTCATTTTTAGTGTATGCTTTATACTTGAGGATAGAACTTGGTTTGTGTTATTGAAATATATATATAAAAGTAGCTATTGTATGAAACCTATGTGTCGGGTTTCTAGTATTGTTTATTATATTGGGTATTCTACAAAATTTTCTTGGTTATTCAATTTAGAATAAATATTGTTGATTGATTAATTGTTGATAGGGACATGTAAACTCAATGGATTTTGAGGTATATTGAGTTAAGTTATATAGGTTCAACGTGTACGTCAGGTTATATGCGACCTTTTTTCCCCCCAAAATAACGTACTTTACAATCCGGACCTATTACGGCTGTCTTATAAACTATTATTCTATAAGTATCTATTACCACGGTTCATCCAAAAACCGAGTTAAATAGTGAAGATGCATACAATAAAAAAACAATTCATCACTGTTTTAACCGTGATTAAAAACCCTTTTCGATCCTTTTATCACGGATTTCAACCGGGGTCCGTGACCTTTTATCATGGTTCATACTAAACCGTGATAAAAGGTACCTTGATTGCTACTTCTTCCGATCATTTTATCACGGTTTTGACCGTGATAAAAAATCTTTTATCCCGGTTATGACCGTGATAAAAGAGGTGTGGGTTCAAGAACAATAAAAAGCAACCGGTTCAAGTCCTTTTTATCCCGGTTCTTGAACCGTGATAAATAATACCTTTTATCACGGTTCCTTCCCAAACAACCTATTATCATGGAACCTACTATCACGGTCCATAACCGGGATAAAAGGTCAAATACAACCGTGATAAAAGGCATTTTTTGTTCTAGTGTTTACCAAGTTGTGGTTTTTCATGAGGACCATAATGGATGTTTCAAGGTCCAAACCCAATCTTACTTAATGAAAATTTCTGAGTGAGAAGCAAATACTGAATTTTGCTTACTTTTAACAAGGAAAAATCTTTGTTCCAAATGTGATTGCGAAATATTTTCAGAAATTAGAAGTTAAGTTGTATACATGCAATGATTTATTCATGTTTTGGTAGTTGCCTTCTATTTCTGAATACATAATGTGACATGTAAACGGGCAGCAAGAAGTAAATGTGTCAAAGTTGGCTATGTAACCTTTCTCGGCAAGCAGACTTCGCTAAGGTAAATTTTGTATAAAATGCAAAGTTTTGGTCCCTAATTTTAAGTTGTTTCAGAATAGTCACAAGCTTTGCTTATTTGTTTCTTTTTTAGTACTTGCAATTAGTGGAAGTAACTTTGAGGATGTCATGCTTACCTATTTGTTTTACAGCCCCTAACCGTTTGCCCTTGTGGCCTTGTTCATTTGGTCCCCCAACTTGGTTTACACTGTCTGAATTGATGTAGAACCTTTATGTTGGTCAATGAAATATAGAAAGGGAAGAAAATAGATTTGTTCCTACATAGTGATCCTAGGCTTTTGCCTCTATCCTTGAATGGTAGTGAATTTTTTTATTTGGATTCCAAAATACAAACATTTTAATCATTTGAAGTTTCTTTGGCACTACCCCAATCATTATTCTTCAGCCTTTGTGTGTTTTTTCCAATACAAAGTCATGGATCTTACAAGCCTGGACAATAGCCAAAATTTGAACATGAAACCCGTTGACCCTCAAATTTATTTTCCAATTCAAGTCGTCTCTGGTAGTTAGATGCCTTTAGCAGACAACCCTTTTTGAATCTATTTTTCCTGCTACTCCATAGATTTATGTTTGTGACTGAACCTGATATATTGATCCTTTGGACAGCAAAGGATAATAACATTTAAATACAAATAGTTGTATGCAAAATTTCAAATATGATAGTCATGTAGGAGTTACTTGTATTCTTGGTATTTCATGCCATCACTTTTCTGTGTGATTTAAGCTTATTTATGTGCAAAATGTGTATAAGATATCGTGATTATTATCATGTATCTTGGCAGAGGGGTGCTTTTCCTATGCATTCAACACAAAATGGGTTAATTCTTCTCCCCCTAACATGCCACTTAGAAATTTCTTTGCAACGTAACTACTGGAGCTTCATTTAGTTCGAGTTGACTAAAGTTAAAGTATCTCCCGTAAATAAATTGGTATGTTAAAGTATCATTAGGGAAGATTAGTATCCAAACCAACTAGTACTAATCATAACCTCTTCTATCCATATCAGAGCCCTACACATCCCTTCTTTTTTACGTTAATTAGATGCTAACCCTGAAAGAGACATTGAAACAAGTTGAATGCTAATTGCTAAAGGAAGAGAAGTCTGAATCGATACAAAGTCAGCTAGGTTTAATGTAAATTGATTTGAATAATAGTAAATCCTATGATATCAGCTGGAAAATGTGTGGGTTTGAAACCAACGTCTAAATTTGTACCCAGGGCTTTTTTTGTGTGGTTGTTGTGGTGTTAATGTTTATACTGTTGTTGAATGATGATAGGTGTTTGTGGCAATGCAATCAAGCTACATAGTTTGTACATTTATGGTGGAAGGAAGGCTTAGGCCCAATCTAACTATCTTGTTCATAGTTACCTGTAGGGGCATCATTGGTTGTACCACTCAGCTTCCGTTGCCTCAGGTTCTGACCCTCGTTTTCCCTTTCTCTCTTGGCTTCTTTTTGCACTTAATTATTCTATCCCAAATGTCATTGCATCTGGTAGTACGCAAAATTTTGAAAACTGATCGGTATTGTGATTTCGTTGGAGGACCCATCTTCTAAAGGTAGGTTGTCATATTGATAAGAATTTTGTCCAACATTTGATTATTTCTGGTGACCTTCATAAAATTTTGAATTTTCTACTCCCTCTAACTGTTTGTGGGCTTGTGTTGTCCCTACTGAAATTCACAATGTCCTAGTTTTATTCAGATTCTAGGACGAATGCAAGGGAAGTTGAACAGCATGACAATATACAAGAAAAAGTAATCTGAGAAAATCTAAGAAAAAGTAATATGAATTCGAACTGCATGACAATATACAAGATAGATCTAGCAACTCAGAGCCAAGGTCTATAGCATCATGTAACTGTACAACTACTAAGATCAGATGTTAGGCTTCATTTAGCACAGCAACTACTAATATCAGATATTAGGCTTCATTTAGCACAGCGTCACGGAATTGTGCAAAACCTATAAAAAACAAAAAAAAAATAAAGTCAGTAACATAACAAATTATATTTAGACAGAATACGAAAAAAAGATTAAAATACCTCCATCCAAAGAATAGTGGCGAAACGAAAGGTTGCCACCGTTCGTGTTTCTGTATACAACTATGATGTCCCCGTATTTGGCCTCTATGCGGGTTTTATAGAACTTCCATCCTTTTGTGATGGTCAATGCGTTATTTGCGCATTTTTTAATTCTCATCGGGAAGAATGTGTATGCATCATCGATTAGAGCCTGAATAGTAACCTGTTCATCTTCTCCAAACAGATTTGCTACCCCACTGGGTAACACAAACCTGACCAGGTCACTGACACTAAGCACCTTCTTAAAAAGACATGGCCATCCCAATTCATTTACTTCAGGAATTCCTGCTCTGCTTAATCTGATGTTAATATGGTGTCCTGCGGAGATTCTTCTCATTGCCATGGCGAGTACCGAACCTTCATTCAATCCCTTAGTATTGGCGTAGTTTATCCAATTTTTCGTAATACTACATTTCCCCGCTTCGTACTTTAGACCAAACTCTTCACTAACATGATCCAAATCATCCACGGCATGGAAATCTACTTGTTGGCTATTGACACCAGGAACAACTAAACCCGCCTCATAGAAAAATATTGTCCAGTCCCTTTCCCTGTTCATGTCCATTGATTCTGCAAAGAAAAAAAACATTATTACAGTTAATTAAGGCAATAAACATTGATAGTGAACATACTCCGAGTATGATTATTGATTTACAATTTCTCCATTTGTTCAAGGATTTGAGTGTTTCTGTTATGGCAAAACTGATGATTGTGAAATCAGCTTTGATTGATCATTGTAACTATCTTTGTATTTTCAGATGCATGTTGAAAAATGAAAATGTTGATTGCTGCAACAATGCCCAAGGTTGAAACTGACACTACATAGTACGGCGTATGCACCTATCCGCTTACTCATCTATATAGATTTTGTAAGTGATATATTTCATAACCAGTAATCATTTAAAAGTAGATTTGTAGAGCACAATAGTTTTGGTATGTTAGTAGTTTTCAAGATTATGCTGCAGGAAGGTATACAACCAGAGTATATAACATTTGTGTGCGTTCTGTCAGCTTGTGGGCATACAGATAAGGTGGAAGAAGGGTACTCTTACTTCAATTCCATGACTGATGTGTATGGACTCGAGCCGGGTCCTGAACACTATGCTTGTATGGTTGACCAGAAGAGAAGGCTAGGTCCCAGCCTATTCCACAAAACAAATTTGCGAACATCCCCATTCCACAACATTCACATAGGTCCTCAAGCAGGCATCGAAAAGAGTCTATTTACTTGATTTTTCAATATTCCGGAATGGGATGGTGGAAGAAATTCTTCAGACCTTTAAGAAAGCCGGGGATCCCTATGGGGAGAGAACTTCTACGAGGGAGTTGGTTTTTAAGCCGTGCTGGTAGACTAGAAGAGGCTAATAAATTTATCAAGTCAATGCCGATGAAATCTGGGCCCACAGTATGGGGATCTCTACTTGCTTCTTGTAGGAATCACAAGAACATTGATTTGGGGAGAGTAGTAGCAGAAAAGCTTTTTGAACTTGAACCTAAAAACTCAGGGAAGTTAGGGAACTATGTGATGCTTGCTAACATGTATGCACGAGATGGGAATCTGAAAGAAGCAGAGGAGATAAGAAGGCTGATGGGGATAAATGGTGTAAGAAAGGAGCCTGGGTGTAGCTGGATCGATATGAAGAATTCTACTTTTGTGTTTACAGCCAATGATAGATCACACTCTAGGACAGATGAGATCTATGAGATGTTGGCAACTATGAAGGAGATGGTCACCAAGAAAGGCTATGTGGAGGACACCCAATTTGCTGTGAATGACACAGAGGAGTACAAGGGGCAAAGCTTGTGGTATCACAGTGAGAAGCTAGCGCTTGCGTTTTGCATCTGAACGTCTTTGTCAAATTAGGTTGTGATTTACTAACACATTCATGGGTATTCTTGTAGAAAGCAAGTAGATATATAGCTTACAAAATTATGAATAAATCTGAGAATGTTATTGTTGCTTTGGATATTGAGCTTGGATTACGACTTAACTTGCATTTTTTTATGTTGGGTGCAAGGTTGACGATTTGAGTGCATTTCAAAAACTTTTGGTAACCCGACCTAATATATAGACTCCCAAACGAAGAGGCTAATTTTGTTGGGTTTAGTCAAGTGTTAGCAACCTCCTACGACATACTACTGACCCTCAGACCGTTTATGATTGTCTTGTGTTTGAAAAGGGAAAGCCTATATCTATGATTACACATTGACTAACAATTTGATGCATGTTGTTGGCTATATTTTTCTCTGAAATTTGTATAAATAGTCAACATGTAGCATACCTTCTTATAAGCTGAAAACTTCTTATCGTAGCAGGACCTTGTTGTAGTGCAAGATAGTTTAAAATAAACATAAACTAAGTACATAAAATATAGTTTAAAATCTTAAAAACTTATTTTCTTATAAAAGAGAAATTTTCCCACCAAGTAATTTTTTGACTCCGTCCCTATCTAAGAATGATCGTGAATAAGAATAGTACTAAGAATGATCTTAACATTTATTTAGTGGTTCTAAATAAAATAGTCACAATATTATTATTTTAGTCCAAATATTAAGTTAATTATAAATCAAAACAATTAAAATACATAATAAATATAAGCTGTTGATAATGGTTCTAAATCATTATGCTAGAATGATACAAATGATACGTGTCCCAGATAAGTTTTAAGTCCAATTTTTTTTTAATTTTTTTATCTTATTTCTAATTGTCATGTGGGTGCCAAGAAACGTATAAACCATGGGGCCAAGAAACGTATAAACCAGAACGGAGTAACGGGAACAGCCAATAACGGGAACAACGAATGAGAAAGACTTAATAAGAAATTGAACAGCCCCACTATTGATTTGTGAAACTGCTGGGATCATGAAATATTTTCATGTTCTTATTCCCGAATGAAAAGAACAGATCTATCAAGCCAAGAACCAAGATAACCGAACCCAAGAAAACGAAAGGGGAGTAAGCTCACCGATCGATTAGAGAGGAAAAGAGACTGATCCCGGTCCAGTACTGTAAGGATGGGAACAAGAGAACACACGGTTACACGCTTGCACCGAGGAGGAGAAGACTCGAAGTTGCACTTCATACGCAGAGGAGAAGCAAGGAAGAAGAAAGCAGCGAAGAAGAAGAGGCCTGACTGGCTTACCCGACGGCTCCTTAACTTCAACCGAGAAGATGGAGGTGCTGGCTGCAGGAAGTGGGCGAAGGTGAGAAAGCAAGATCGATCGCTCTCCTTTGTCGATCCCTGTGAGGCAGTCCCGACTGGCATTGGTTCCCAAGGAGGAAACTCGACTCTGCTGCTCTACCACGCCCAGTTGTACGAGAAAAAGATCGACCCAGAGGACTGCAGTGGTTAGGAGAGAGGAGATGTTAACCGTGCAAAGCTTTGATGATGCGTACGTCCGAGACGAAGAAGGGCGAGAGGGAAGGAGCTTGTTCGGATCTTGAGGGATTCAGTAGTGTAGATTGGGATAGGGACAAACGGTTAGTTAGATCATGGAAGCTGTGGAAGGAGTGGAAGTAATAATAAATTCGGGAATAAGAACCTGAAATATAAGCAGTTTCACAAATCAATAGTGGAAGTTTCATTTAATTACAATTAAGGCCAAGACTGGTGGGAGGAACATCATCAAGTGTTAATGAATACATGATTCCAAAAGTAAAAGTGGATATGCAAGCAGTTACTTAGGAATTAGCCAACGTAGTGTGGATTTGACACCATCAATCAAATTCAATCACGGGCAATTCAGGAATATACATTAGATCAGAAAACATCCCACAATTCAAGTAAGCTCGTACTAACAAATAATAATGCTGAAAATTGAGATGAAAAAAAAAGCTCGTACTAATATACGTGGAGAGTCCAAATTGAGGAGAATCAGTAAATTTGTGAACCCTGTCAGTAGTGAAGCTCCATCCTTCCCTATTTTCTCCAATCTCCACACTTCATCAAATAGAGAATGAGAGTAGTTTTTCTTTTACACTGCAAGGAATTTCAAACAATGAGTTCAGCAAGCCACAATAATATTAACCCTACAAGTTTTCAATTTCTTCACATCTGAAACAGAATTTTTCAATGAATTGGTGCTAAGAACTTTGCAATATACAGAGATGAATCTAGATATAAACTTTTTGTATCAACTTCCAATATCAAAAAAATATATAATTTAACCAAGAAGAAAATTAGAAAAAAGCATCAAAACATATTGAAAAATGCATTTAACCACCTACAGATTTCAAATTTCACTGTGGGTTGTCAACAAGACAATGAACTGAAAAGGATCAAAAACTTTT
This sequence comes from Fagopyrum tataricum, assembly GCA_002319775.1. Taxonomy (NCBI): domain Eukaryota; kingdom Viridiplantae; phylum Streptophyta; class Magnoliopsida; order Caryophyllales; family Polygonaceae; genus Fagopyrum; species Fagopyrum tataricum. The sequence continues at coordinate 42,174,867 of CM008279.1, read as the reverse complement.
TTTTATGAAAGAGAAGATTTCGTTGAGGTACTCACATTCCCCGCGATGATCACTTAGAACAAAAGATTTTGTATTTGCCTCTCTCACTATAGCTCCAGTAGAGGCTCCATAAAATGGCTGACTTTTGATGACAAATCCTTTATTACTACCAGGATATTTTCCTTTGCCTGCTTCCAACATGAAAAACTCATTTATATTTTAAGCAACTTGGAAGGGAATAAGTTAGCTTTTGGGTTTGCAATATATATTACCTAAAGAACAAGCTCTTGGGTTTGCAAAAGAAAGAGTAAGAACACACCTGATAGCCGTGAAACTGGATAGTCATCAAGAAACTCGAGGCTTGTCACCCCTATTCACTGCATAGAGTTTCTTGTATGATGTTTACTGGCCTTTTTTCTAGACATTATTTCTTGAAAAAATGGCTCTCTAAATAGCTACAGTTGAGGAGAAGGCTACACTTTGACCCCCTGATGCATATACATAAGAGATAAATAAGCAACCATATATAAAATATAAAATAGGAAATGGAGATGAAAACATCACTTTAAACTCAAATCAAAACAGTAGGCCTACACGATAAGCAAAGTAGGAACCATTATAAAGCTACAGATTTAAAAAGAAATGAGCCCAAAAGCGCACATATCAACCCTAGACTGAAATCAAGAAAAACAACATCGTCAAAAATGGGAAGCCAAACGCTAAACTGAATATTGCAACCTTTCTTGAAGACCATGAAAGTGACAATTCGATCATCCGGAAGAGTCCCTAATTGAATAATCAATTCAATCCCAATCTTCAATCTGATAACCTACACCAAAGATTACAAAATATAGCTGAGGAACCCTGACAATTTGCAAAAAACACATATACGTTAGTAAAATGCAAAATCAACCATCAAATCATATGGAGAAACAAATTAAACCAAGAATAAAGAAGGTTAGAATTAGAAGGTATCATGTTTTTACCTCTTTTTTCTTCTAAAAATTCACCTAAGGACTTGCTAAACACCGTCATATTGTTCTTTGTCAATGTCACTTCTTTAACAGGAGAAACTTACAAAAGCCTTATTGTCTTGAACTTTAACAACTCTCATCTTCTATTGTCATAAGCTACTATGTTTATGAGTTTATGAAGATAGTCATGAAGGTGGATTCCCAATAGATCTGAATTGCTGGAGTCCTCATCTTAGAGCCTTTTTGTGTCCTGAAGGTTGAATCTTAGCTGAGAAACAATTAAATTAAGTCAACAGTTAGTTGCTATGCTTTGCCATGGTGGAAAAACCTCAACTTCAGTCCACAATGAAAAAGAGAAGAATACGCCATTGTATAAACATGAGTGAAATGGAAGTAGGTTGGATTTTAATTTAAATGTTTATCGAGATGCTTACAAATGTACAATGACTGAAGCATCCAATCGACAACATGAATCATCCAAACAATGGAAAAACTTGTATTTTGTAGGGCTTGCCAAATTGGAATTTGATTCGTCCTGCATACAAACAAAACATGATGCGTCACCTTAAAACAAGTAGTAGATGATTCAACTTGTAAAGTTGAACAAACAAGAATAAAAAAAATCCAAAAAGAAAGAAATGAAGTTGTAACCAAAACACAACATACCTAAAGGATGAGATGAAAGTGAACCAGCTGAATTTTCGCCTTTGGTGATAAGAACCATATCTTCTACAATTACAAGTAATAAAAGTAGTTATAGATTATTCAGCTAGCCTGAAGCTAAACTGCATCTAAGAAGTCCAAGCCTGCAATTTAGATTCAAAATGATAGATGAAACACCTAAGCATTCATCTGTTTGTGTTCACGGTTGAAATTATATTTATTCTCTCTGTATACCAGAGCCATGAAGCCAAGCGCAAAATTTCCGATGGTTCTTGGTAAGCCCCACTATTGGAAGATGGGTTGTAAATTCATTTCAACAAAAAAGGTTGATGAAAACATAGTAAACGCACACTCTGACACTCCTAATGAAAGAGTAGCAGCTTACCTCTTGACTTGTGGAAACAAGATGAAGATCATCACTTAGTTTTAACACCTGAACATCCACCAAAAACATAATCAGGACATGAAACCTTAATGAATGTCTTCAAGCATTAAATTTTCACCATGAATTTTTAAACAATCATTGATACAATTGCTTACAATGTTAAGACTTTTACACTAACTGATTTAGTTGTGTTCACTAATGGAGATTTATACGAAAATAAAATGGTCCGAGCTTTAATGAAACTACACTTCTTTCACTTCTAAAAGTGATGCTCCATTGGAAAAATAAAATGAAATGAAGGAGCAAAATCAAGCAGAAACAAGTCGATAACATATTTGAGGACAAGGAATTTTTACAATAAGCACAAAATCAAACAGAAAGAAGTCAAAATAATTAATTGAGTACATGGAATTCTAACAAGTACATGAGAAAAAAGAGAACAGTATAACACTGAAAAAGGAGACAAGTTTATACCTGCACAAGAGGAGGAGAAGCCAGATAAGGGGAAAATCATATAAAGAGGATGAAAACCGAAGGCTGAGTATCCAAAAGTCTCTTCTCGGATGCTCATGCTTGTGGACAAAACCGACAATATCGAGAAACGAATTCAATGGTGTGAAGATAAGTAAAAAAGGTAGTGCCTAGTGATATAGCTGGGCTCATTTTCAACGAAGACGAATTCAATCATAACCTAAAGACAAGCAATTTGAATAGAGGACTGGGAGATTAAGACGACGAACTCGAACCGAGGTTTGGGAGATTAGCCGTTGGCTTCTCAGAATCAAAGAACTGAAAGTTGACGAATTCGAAGAAAGAATCAGGTCTGCGCGATGTTGCAGGTCCTCGACCGACAGAAGAGCTCGAGAAGAGGCAAAGACAGCCATGATCGAACGAAATCGAAGAGAGAATCAAGGTTGCATGTTGCTGCTGTTCCTCCACCGGCAGAAGAGCCAGAAGGGGCAAATACAGCCCAAAACCAGATCGAGAAGGGAGAAGGATGAAAGCGTGAACCCTAGAGAATGAGGAAGAGAATTCGGTCGCCAGCAAAAAGGAGTAGATTAGCGTTCAGGGGCAAAAATGTACCAACACTGTAGATAAGCAAAACACAATTCCTAAGGTTTTTCATCCTTTTATGGGTGTTAGATTTTCCCAACCTCCCAAAACTTTTGTTTTTCATCTCTAAAATTGGGTTTGGAAATGTGATTTGAACCTTCCATAATTAAACAAGCTCCCAGAACTTTTGTTTTTCATCTCTAGAATTGAAATTACGAAATGAATTGAATCTGGATGGTTGAGACCCGACAAGAAATAATTGAATGACGAAGACGCGAGTCAAGACAACGTAATATTTTTTTATAAAAAACCCACTCGAGAAGTTAATCGATGAACTTCGATCTACAAACAAATTAAAGAAACCTCCACCCTCAAAACGTTCAAACAACCCCAGACAAATCAAAGAAAATAAAATTTAGGGGCACATACTCGGAAGACCTCCATCCTCAAACAAAGTCAAGGCGAACTCAAGGAATCAAGGTCAAGAGACCTCCACCGCCAAGGAAGAAGTACAAAATCATCCATATTTCTCCATTGAGGAGTGACTAGAACTAGCATTATTATTCATGGCCGATAATAGACGTACCGGCGAAAAACGTTAAATGTAACCTAAATTACGCACTTCGCGTGCGTAGTTTCGGTTTTTCACTACGGACTGAAACTACGCGTTTGGCGTGCGTAGTTGGAGCCGATGCGAAGCCGAACAAGCCGATAAACTACTACTACGCTTGTCATATGCGTAGCCGTAAGGGGAAAAAAAACTACTACTACTACTACGCTTGCCATAAGCGTAGTAGTAGTTAAAATAAAAAATAAACAAAAAACACTACTACTACTACGCTTGCCATAAGCGTAGTAGTAGATAGCAACGTCATACACGATAAAAAAATAGGAAAACCCTAACGCTGCAAAATGAACGCGCCTGTCTCCCTTCCTCACGCGCCCCCCTTCTATCCTCCTGCGAGACTAACCCTATCTTTCGTCGCTCTCCTCTCTGGATTGTGTCGACCGAATCCCATCGAATCCGTTTCCTTTCCAGTCGCCTGCGTGTCTGGATGGCTTGATGGCCTTCCGAATCTTTGGTGGTTATATCTTCTTTGGAAGATTGGGGTCCTTTGGATTCGCTTCGAACCTGGATTTTCGCTCCCTGCTCTAGGCAAATGGTGGCGTCTCCTTGGGAGTCTTTTCCTAGTGGATGTGTTGTTTGGTAAAATAAAGTGCTCCCTCTCTTATGGTAGATTTTCGACGGGTGTTGAGTTCCTCGTTAAGTATCTGAGTAATTACTGTCCTCTCGAGTATTGTTTTGGGGCTTCGATCCTTTGAGTTCTAACTATCTGTGCCTCTGTTCTCACTTCCTTTATGACCGATCCCTTCGGTTCCAAAAAGGTATGATTTTCTTCTATTACTTTAAAAATTGGATCTCTGATGATCTCTTTGCACCAATCTCTATATATGTAGCTTCATCTTCCTCTATTAAGACCTTCTCTGAACAAGCCATAAGCTATTGCTTATGGTCTATGAACAAATCCCGGACCTGTCCGGATTCCCAAACTAACTCTCTGTTGAGAGTATTTACCTTTTTTATATCAAAGGAAACTAGAATCATTTACAGATGTAATATTTTACATCATTGTGAGTTTGAACTGGCCTGGTTTGAGTTCTACTCCAAAGTGGTCTGTCTGCACTATTTCAAGTTGAACAAAAATCTTTGGTGTTGGTTGATTTGTTGTTTTTAATGCCTAACAAAAGCACTTATAGCCAGTCCCATTTTAATGAATCGTCTGAGAACTGTAAAGTCTTTGTTTGTTTATTTCTCCAATTTTCCTTTAAATTCATTGACAAGAACTGTATGATGACTCTTTGAGTTATCCATTCTCGCCTGTATCAATTGTCATTGCAGATTTGTTGGAATGACTCTTACTCTAATCTGTGTAACTGGTGTTGTTTCATAGTCCATGGCTTTAAGCTCTATTGTACTCCAGGAGGTCTCATGAAGTACAAAAATCTTTTGGCTTGTTGGATCCGATCGAATTTTATGACATCCTTATTGGATTTTTGCACTTGGTATAGTGGGAACCTCTATGTAAATGGAAAATGTTGTAAATGTAATCTTCTAATTGTGGCATTTCCTGTTATGCTTTGTAACTGGATTTGTATGAACAATTTTAGAGATGAATGTGGAATGAGTAATATTGTGTGTTCTATTGCTCTCCCAAGTTTGTTTAGCCGTTTTTACTTGAACAGGCTTTATGATGATGAACCCTCCTTTCCCTGTGTTAGGGTTAAAAGAATTGACTTGTTGAATTTTAGCTTCTACTGGTTAACATGGTTTAGGACTGTCTTTAGTGCTTTGGTTAGTAAATTGGCCTTACGCAGCAGCAAATCTAATATTATTGTAAGCATATATGACCCGATTTTGAGTAAACTGGTTAATTGGAGAATGACGGATGTTTAGTCCTCGACCTCAGAATTGGATCAATTCAGGTTGAAATTTGTTAGCTTTTATGAAAATAACAGGAACAATGCAGTTACTAGTGAACCTTAGTATGAAATGGTTGATGGTTTTGTATGTCTAATTGTCTATTATCTTGTTTGTATGAACTCGATTTTGGAGTGGGATGACTTGTGGGCATTTGGTAGATTTCAGCTTGTTTGCTGGGCCGTGTGTCCTCAACTTAAATATTTCAATCCCAGTTTATGCTTGAATAAGTGCCGTGGTGCTCTTTGGCTTAGAAATAAAAATAAATTTACTGGGAACTACAATGTTTTCATTTTGTTGTTTTCCTTAGGTCCCTTGGGTGCCCTGCTAGGCATAATCCAAATAATATATAACAGTTTAGTTAATCTTGGTGATTTGCTAGATAATGAACAAAATTTTATAAAGTTTATTAAAAATGAAAGTCGCATTTTGGAACTGTAGGGGGATGTGGAAAAAGAACTTCTGGGTCGATCTCAAAATAACGACTCTAAATGAACATATTGATATGATCATGTTAGCGGAAATTAAAACTTATATTGAACCTAAAGAAAAACAATGAAAAATTTCGGGTTTTGATTCATGCCTGTTTATCCCTTCGACGGGACGAGCCGGGGGCTTGTGCCTCTTGTGGAAGAACTACAAATTGATTAATGAGAAAATTAAAATAACTAGTACGGACGACCGTTTTGTAATGATAGAAACCCATAACTATGAAAACAAGTTTACATTTAATATCATTTTTATCTATGCTCCACCAATGGATAAATTTAAGAACAGTTTTTGGGAAAGTAACTAAGTGCATTAAGGATTCGATTTTCCCGTCAATCGTAATGGGAGACTTTAATGACATTTTATATCCTTCTGATAAGGCGGGTGGAGCCTACTCAAACAAAAACAGATTTCAGAGATTAAATAACATTATACAGGATTGTCACTTAATGGATGTTATTTCAAGAGGAAATGAGTTTACTTGGAGAAAAAGAAGAAAGGGTGATAATAATACCTTTGAAAAATTGGACAGAGCTCTAGCTCATTTCGAAATTCTTAATAAATATAATAATATACATGTCTGTAACCATGCATTTACCTCCTCGGACCACTACCTGATATCTATGAACCTTAATTATTCTAAACAAAACTTAAAAAATAAACCATTCAAGTTTGAATCTATGTGGAATGGCAGGGAAGACTGTAAGAATATAATTAAACAAGCTTGGTGTTTTCATGTTCCGGGAACGAATATGTTTAAGCTGGTTAAGAAATTAAACTTGGTCAAATGTAAACTCAAAATCTGGAGTAAGGAAAAATTTGGAAATATCAATAAACAAGTCAAAAACTTGGATATGACTATTGAAAAATTACAGAATGATAATTATAAAAAATATAACCAAATAAACAATGATAAGATTATAAGACTAAACAAAAAAAGAGAGTGTCTAATTGAATATCAACAAAAATATTGGTTTCAGAGAGCCAAAGCTAAATTCATTAATGAAGGAGATAAGAATACGAAGTACTTCCACCGTTTAGCGACGGGTAGAAGAAATAGGAAAATAATTAACAATATTCAAATAAGCAATGGGCAGTGGATTAATAATGAGGAGGATATCTCTGTAGAATTTGTAAATGAATATAAGAAACGTTTTAAAGCCTCAAATATTAATCAAAACCTTTACGATACTCTTCTACAGGTTATATCTAAGGAGGTATCGGAAAATGATAATGAAGAACTAACCAGACCCTTTTCAAACAGTGACATTAAGAATGCCACTTTTAGTATCGGGGCGGACAAATCCCCTGGCCTGATGGAATGTCCGCTGGTTTTTTCCAGAACCATTGGGATATTGTGGGTCCCGCGGTTTACAAAGCTGTTAAAAGCTTCTACCACTCCGGGAAACTTCTCAGACAACTTAATCACACATTCATTACCCTCATCCCTAAGAAGGACAACCCTATCTCGACGAATGATTTCAGACCAATTAGCCTTTGCTCTACGGTGTACAAGATCATTGCAAAAATTTTGGCTTCCAGACTTAAGAAAATCCTCCCTAAGCTTATTCATCCATTACAAAGTGCATTTGTCCAGAAACGAGCAATTCATGATAATATTTAATTGCTCATGAAGTTTTACATGGCTTTAGATCCAAGAAAGGCAAAGAAGGCTATATGGCAATTAAATTGGACATTGAAAAAGCTTATGATAGAATTGAATGGGAATACATTAGAGTTGGATTCAACAATAAATTCACTAATTGGATTATGGAATGTATTTCCTGTGTGTCATATTCAATTCTTATCAATGATAGACCAACTGATCCTTTTACCCCGGGAAGGGGTATTCGCCAAGGAGATCCTATTTCTCCTTTGATCTTCAACCTGGGTGCTGAGGTTCTGGCTAGAAATATTCAATTCGAAAGTAATCGTAATAGAAAGAACGTGGGATTCCCTATTACGAAAAATGGAACCGCTATCCCGTTTCTAGCATTTGCGGATGACATTATTATCTTTTCCAAAGCCTCGGTTAGTGCAAGTTCTAGAAATTTTGATATCTTAAATCAGTATTGCATTATTTCGGGGCAAAAAGTCAATCTACAGAAATCTGCCTTCCAAACATCAAAAAATGTCGATAATATGACTAAAAGACACCAACAATGCTTAGGTATTCCTTCTTCTAATTGTCTTGAGAAATACCTTGGGTGTCCAATTATCAATGGTAGAGTAAACAAAGAGGTATTTGAAGATGTAATTAACAACTCAAAAAAACAATTAACAAAATGGAAAGTGTCTTCCCTTTCTCAAGAAGGAAGAGTTACACCTATCAAAGCTAATCTAAATGCAAAATCAAATTTCATTATGCAAATCTTTATGCTTCCTTCAAGCATTCATAATGAACTGGATAAAATTAATAGGGACTTCTTCTGGAATAAATGACCGAATTTTCACCCGTTGGTTAGTTGGGATAAAATATGTAGACCTAAGAAATTTGGAGGATTGGGGATTAGGAAGACTGGGGAAATGAATAGTGCTCTCCAAATGAAACTACTTTGGAAAATTCTTAATGAACCAGAGAATATATGGGTTAGAATCATCAATGAGAAATATCTCAAAGGAACTAAATTGTGGAATTATAAAATTAAAGGAAATATGTCGTGGCAATGGAAAAAACTAATGAAACTTAGGACCGAATTCGAATCAAAATTTAGATGGAATGTAGGTGATGGTAGTACTGTTAAATTCTGGACGGACTGCTGGATTAAAAACGAACCATTAATTAAGGAATGTATAGATACAAATGTAGCTAATGTTGATTTGGTGTCAAACACTTCATCAATGAAAATAAATGGGATGTGGGGAAAATTGATTATGAAATTGGGAATATACTCCCTCTTGAAATAATTAACGCTATAAAATCATATCATCTTCCTAAGACGTTCATTCGTGATCGTTTATATTGGGCCCTTGCTGAAGATGGGGATTACTCTACCAAATCAGCTTATAACTCGTTGTATTTAAATAGGGGATTACAGGTTGGTATAAATGATTGGATATTGAATCTTAACGTAATCCCTAAGGTTAAAAACTTCCTTTGGAAACTGATATTAAATGGACTTCCGACTAAAGAGAATCTTGAAAGACAGAAGGTTCCTATCCCAATGAATTGATGTCTTTGCAATCACCCTTTTGAATCAGCAGATCATCTTTTCTTCAAGTGTCACTATACTTTAGTGGCCATTGATCTGTCTTCAATCAAACAGTCACTTATAATGGTTAACCATGTGAAATCTAAAGTAGTAGACAAAATCGAATGGATTAAGGATAACCTATCATAATCAGAACTTATATATTTAGTTGTATTATGGTGGAATATTTGGTTTGCTAGAAACCAGAAAATTTTCTCTAATAAAGATGTTGTAACGTCCGGGAATATTTTTTTTTAAAAATAAAAATAAAATAAAAATAGATATATATTTCTTTTTCCCCTGTAAATTATTTTACGGAAATGTACGGAAAATATTTCGACCCGTAACATCCGTTACGGAATTATTTTAACGAGTTTTGATCCAGTTTCTTTTATTTCTTTCCTTTCCCTCTCCTTTTTCCACCTCAGTGGGGCCCCACGCCACGCTGGCGCCATGTCACCCGGGCCCCACCTCCACGCTGACGCCTTTCTTTCCTTCTCCCGGGCCCGTCTGGCTCTTCCCTTCCCTTCTTCTCCACGCTAGCTCTCTCCCGCCCAGCTGCCTCTGCACTTAGCCACCCGACAGCTTGCTTAGGCCCAGGCTCTGCACCCCTCCCCTTCTTCTAGCCCAGCTCTCACCTCCCCGCTACTCTACCCTCTAGCCGACCCCTCGATCTCTCCTTGTTCACTGTCCTCTTCCCCGCTCCAGGTCTGCAACCACAAGTCCATCACTCCCTCTCACTCTCCTCCCAAACCTCTCCTCTCATTTCCTCCACTGCCACCATTCTCCAGCCACCGTCCTCCCGGCCACTTCTCGGTTAACCACCACCACCTCTATCTCCTTCTCCTCCTCTCTTCGATCTCTCCTTATCATCGGAAAACCTCTGCAACCTCGGCATCTCTACCTCCCTGCACCACCATCACTCCACCATTTCCTCTTCTCCCTCTGGTTGTCAACACCATTGGAACAACCACCGCAGCCTCGCCATCGCCTGTGGCCGGAACCAGAAGACAGGCGAAGGCCGCGAGCCTCCGTTGTCCCCCTCTTCTCTGGGACGAAGTCGTCGGAGACGGATCGGGAGCCACTGGCATCCACACCCTGCGCAGAAGAACTCGGCCGAGCTTCCCCTCTATTTACAGTCGGGCCTCCCTCATTTATGGTATATTTGCACAAAACCGCCCAAAGCTCTTATTTACATTTATGGCCCTTATTTTGGTGTTTTAACATATAAGCCCTCTGATTAGTTTAATTACCGATTTTAGCCCATCTTTCAATTTACAGAAACGGCCCGGTTTTATAGTTTTACATATTTTTTTCCCAAAAATGATATTTACGAATTTCAACCCTAGTTTTAATTACAGGATTTTAACTTTGGCTTTTATAAACGAGTTTTACCTTAGATTTCTATATATTATATTTTATGATCAAATTTAGCGTATGAGCTAAATTTGTGTAGTTTTGGTGCTAGGTTCTGAAGCCCGATAAAGGCCAACGAATCCATATCGACATCCATAGATCATCTCCCATCCTTTGACGTCACGTGAGTACCCTCTCCCTCGAGCTAATGATCTTACCTCGATCTAGTTATGTTTAGTAGTATCATGTTAGGTTGGATCTAGCATAACATAGAGTGAATGCCATGTAGTGGCTTTTGGGACCTTAGGACAGTGTGTTGAACGTGTTAGACCTCGTAGGCTCTTATGTTGTTCTGGACTGTGAGTATGATAGATTCTAGGATGCGGTCCTAGAATGAGAGTCAAATGATCTTGCGTAGATCATTTGTGTAGAAGTCCTAGACTTCTTGAGTTGAGCGGGTTTTGATGGATATCTTGTTGCGAGCAGGTTGTATACTTCTTCCCTAGGGAAGCGAGAGCGTTTTGTGAGTTAGCGTTTGGGACGAGGTAAGTCTCCGGACTTACTTAGCTCGTATTTTATGTATTGGCATTGCTGTGTGTTTGGTGGTGTGTGTTTATGTTATGTTATAACAATTAAACCGGTAATTAGGACCACCGACCCTATATGTATATGTTGGCCCAAGTGTATGAGAACGGGCGGTGACATCACTGCCTATGACCAAGGGAATCTAGGAGGTTCTCGGCGACTAGCCCGACAGGTTAGATGGTCGGGTGCATCCATACCATTCCTTGCCGGTAAGTAGGGACCGAGGTGAGACCATTGGAGTCTCGTGTAACAACAGAAGTTAAACTAGAATGGAATACGACTTAATAATAAAAGATAATAAACCGGACTTGTGTGATTTATGTTTTGTGTATGGATGTGTTTGTGCCTTCACCGCTTTTCTAATACCTAGAATATGAGCTAACGGTTTAAAACCGTTGTGTAGCTGACTAATAGGTTAAGGATGCCGCCGAGTGAGGTGGAGGAGTGGGCAGCTGGGGTCTCCGTACATTATAGGACGGGGATGTTTTGAGTCATGTTTCATGTCCTTGTTTATGGATGTTGTCTTACGGTTTAGATTTCCATATCAGATCATGTTGTTTTGAGGACTCGGCTGAGTTTCCAAGTTGTAGTTTCTTACTTTTCGGTTTCCGCATACATTATAAACGTTTTCGAGTTTTGCCTTTATTTGTGCCTTGTTGGAAGGTCCGGTGAAATTGTTGTCAGGCAAGGGTCGGGACCCATTGTGAGGTCTCGCCCGTAGCGCCCCGAGTCCCGCGGATTTGGGGTGTTACAAAAGTGGTATCAGAGCCCTAGGTGAGGTATAAAAATAGAACCCACACCGGTTCTGACTTTTCGTTTTCAAAATCATATGCATGAGTCGGGTTTGGGTTAGAATGTACGGGACCACCGCTCCTTCCGCAAACCTCGGCGACATAGATCTTTGGATTAGAAATAGGTATATATAGTTATATATATGACCTTAGGATGTTTGTGGATATTGTACGTACCTAGCTATGTATGTGACCTTAGGATGTTTGTGGATATTGTACGTACCTAGCTATGTATGTGACCTTAGGATGTTTGAGCTTGCATGCCTTGGATGTGTATTATGATCATGTTACCTTATGCTTTTAGAAGTTTATTATACCGGATTATAAGTAAGTACCACGCATTTATACTTAAGTAAACGTCATACGAAATCAGATGACACGTACGAGAGCTACCGCTTACGTGGGACCCGCCAGGGGTATACCACCACTTCCCCCTACCGCCCCAAGAGGGCGGGGACGAGTAGGAAGACCTCCAGGTACGAGAGGTAGAGGTCGGGGACGCATCCCCGTTGCGGACCCAGCAGTTGTGGGTGCACCAACAACAGAGGCCCTAGTAGAGGAGGTCGTAGAGAGCATCATTCCCGAGGCTAGGGATAGGACCGTGGCGCAGGATTCTCCATCTGGCAGGACTGGGGGAGCGTCGGTAGGAGCTACTGTGTTCGGGGATTATGTACGACGGGTTGAGGAGGCATTTAGGACTGGAGCACCACCCCCGACACCACCAGTGCCTGCACTTACGCCGGCGAGATCAGCTGAGGTCACACAGAGGGTGACCCAGATTCGGGCTTCACCGGACATAGTTGCACGGGCAGTGGTTGCACCCGAGCCAGTTGTGGAGGTTGCTCGGCCGAGAGACGAGTTGAGGTCTCCGAGACCTGATTCCTGGTTGAAGGCTTTCAACCAGCAGCATGTACCCTACTTCGACGGGAAGGTAGGGTTAGAGGTCGAGCACTGGATTGGGCACGTAGAGTCAGCTTTAGAGGCGATCCGTTGCCCAGAGGAGAGACAGGTTGAGATAGTCCAGACCCTGTTTCGAGAGCAGGCCCAGTATTGGTGAAGGATAGTTAGAGGCGGTGTGACCAGGATGGATCAGCTACTGAGCCTCGTTAGAGAGACCTTTTACCCAGCTTCACTGAGGAGGGACATAGTCTAGGACTTCCTGGAGGCAGGATTCGAGGATGTCCCATTCATTGAGGCGATTAGACGATTCCGGACGGAGTTAGCCTTGCTGGGACCCGCAACACCTCCCGCGGACCAGCATGTCTATCTCTTTTCCAGGAGACTGAGGGAGTCCACCCGTGCGTACCTTACGGGTTTTCGTTGTGACTCACTGGCAGAGTACCAGGACCGGGCTTCGGCCTATGAGAGAGACCGCCCTGGGTCTAGGAGAGCAGCATAGTCCGGGGGACCGGACAAGAGACAGAGGACGGCACCAGCTGGTTCAGGGGCCGGAGTAGCAGGTCAGGAACGTAGCCAGACCCCTGGACGTTCCGGTCCCCAGTCGTCGAGACAAGCATCAGATGGGGGCGTCAATGCTACGGTTGTGGAGGGTTTGGACACACGAAGAATACATGTAGGAAGCCGCCAGTGGCTTGTTTCACTTGTGGTCAGATGGGTCACCGAGCTGCTTTTTGCCGTCAGGGCAAGTCCTAGTCACAGCAGGGTTCTTCGCCTGCTAGTATAGCAGGGGGCAGTCAGAGGCCGCACCAGTATCAGTCACAGGGCTCTCAGCAGAGGAGCCAGGGTCAGGGTCAGACCCGCACTCAGGGATAGGGCCGAGGTAGAGGCCGTGGTGGAGGTACCCAGGAGACCAGAGGCACACAGGCCAGGGTATTTGAGCTGAGGAGTGTTGTTGATCCTCCAGCGCCGGCAGCCCCAGGTACTATTCAGATTCACGGATTTTCGGTCCGAGTTTTATTTGATACGGGTGCTACGCACTCTTTTATATCCGATGATTGTGTAGCTAGGTTGTCCTTAGCTACGTTAGAGGGGAGACCCTTCATTGTAGGGTTACCCGATGGAGGTAGGGTTAGTGGAACCCGAGAGGTACGCGGTTGTCCCATTCGTTTGGGAAACCGAGATTGGTTAGCCGACTTCTTTGTCATGCACTTAGTGCATGAAGAAGTCATCCTGGGGATGGATTGGATGGATCGCCATCATGCCGTTTTAGACATCATCCGGAGGACCGTGACGATTTCCACGGAGACGGGGCACGAGGTGATTTTCCGAGGTTGGGACCTCCGGAAGGCCGGTACAGTCATTACCGCGGTCCGAGCTACTAGACTTATCGAGCAGGGATGCGAGGCCTTCTAGTGCTATGCCATGAAGGAGGAGGAGTCGGGACCATCGTTGGAGGAGATCCTTGTGGCATGCGAGTTCGAGGACGTTTGCGAGGAGCCACCTGGGCTACCACCGCAGAGGAGCGTTGATTTTGCTATTGAGTTGGAGCCCGGCACGAGGCCGATCTCCAAGGCTCCATACCGCATGGCGCCGATCGAGATGCTGGAGCTGAAGAAGCAGCTTGAGGAGTTAGCCGAGAGGGGTTTCATACGCCCGAGCGTTTCCCCTTGGGGTGCACCGGTCCTCTTCGTTAGGAAGAAGGACAGATCTTTGAGGTTATGCATTGATTACCGGGAGTTGAACAAAGTCACCATCAAGAACAAGTACCCGTTACCGCGCATTGATGATTTGTTGGACCAGTTGCAGGGAGCCTCCGTGTTTTCACGTATTGATTTGAGGTCGGGATATCACCAACTTAGGGTGAGAGAGGAGGACGTGCCGAAAACGGCATTCAGGACGAGGTACGGCCATTGCGAGTTTGTCGTGATGCCATTCGGGCTCACGAATGCACCCGCCGTCTTCATGGAGTTGATGAACGGCATCTTCATCGACTTCTTGGACCAGTTCGTAGTGGTATTCATTGACGACATCTTAGTCTACTCCCGGAGTAGGGAGGAGCATGAGGGACACCTGAGGACGGTGCTTCGAGTCCTCCAGGATAGAGAGCTCTATGCTAAGCTCTCTAAGTGTGAGTTTTGGATGTCCGAGGTGGCATTTTTGGGACATATAGTTTCCGCCGAGGGTGTCATGGTCGACCCGGCGAAGATAGAGTCTGTTTCCTCATGGCCGCCTCCTAGGACGGTCAAGGAGGTGCGCAGTTTCTTGGGCTTAGCGGGATACTACCGCCATTTTGTTGAGGGTTTCTCTGTGATTGCACGACCGCTCACTTCCTTGTTGAGGAAGTCTACCAGGTTCATCTGGTCCGAGCCTTGCCAGCACAGCTTTGAGGAGCTGAAGAGGAGGTTGACCTCCGCTCCTGTGTTAGCTCAGCCTGAGGGCATAGAGGATTTTGTGGTATATAGTGATGCCTCCAAGCTAGGCTTGGGGTGCGTTTTGATGCAGAGAGGTAGGGTTATTGCGTACGCTTCTCGGCAGTTGAAGCCGTACGAGGAGAATTACCATACCCATGATCTCGAGCTAGCGGCAGTGATCCATGCCCTGAAGATCTGGCGACACTACTTGTACGGGGATACATGCCAGATCTTCACAAACCATAAGAGTCTGAAGTATATATTCACTCAGC
Source organism: Fagopyrum tataricum (assembly GCA_002319775.1). NCBI lineage: Eukaryota > Viridiplantae > Streptophyta > Magnoliopsida > Caryophyllales > Polygonaceae > Fagopyrum > Fagopyrum tataricum. The sequence goes on along the minus strand of CM008279.1, from coordinate 42,159,339 downwards.
GGGAGTTGAATAACCGCCAGAGAAGATGGTTGGAGCTTATTAAGGACTTTGACTTGGAGATTTTATACCATCCCGGGAAGGCGAACGTAGTCGCCGATGCTTTGAGTAGGAGGACACCTCGAGAGGAGGCGATAGCTCGGCTTACAGTTCAGCCTCAGCTGCAGAGGGATTTGATGGGTTTGGAGTTGGACATCCGGTTCCCGGGTACGGACTGTCGTTTGACCGAGTTAGAGGTACTACCTGACCTGTCCGGTGAGATCCTGCAGAAGCAAGAGAGCTGTCCCATTTTGATGAGGATCCGGGACAGGATGTCCCGAAGAGAGGTACCGTAGTTTGTCATGGGAGCAGACGGGCTATTGAGACGTCAGGGACGTATTTGTGTACCGTCGGATCGGGAGCTGAGAGAGCGGATTCTGCATAAGGCCCATTCCACACCTTACTCAGTGCACCCAGGCGCGAGTAAGATGTACCAGGACATTAAGAGATCTTATTGGTGGGGCGGGCTTAAGCCCGATGTAACTAGATACGTGGCCCGATGCGCGACCTGCCAGCAGGTCAAGATCGACCACCAGAGACCCGGAGGAGAGCTTCACCCACTGCCCGTGCTGCAGTGGAAGTGGGAGGACATATCCATGGACTTCGTGAACGGTCTGAGACCGAGTAGGAGCTTTGACGCGATATGGGTGGTAGTAGACCGGCTGACGAAGACCGCACGTTTCATTCCTATACGGGAAACGTGGCCGGTGAGTTGTTTAGCTGAGGAGTTTACCCGGCAGATTGTGAGACTACATGGAGTCCCAAGGACCATCATATCGGACAGGGACGGGCGTTTTACCTCGAGGTTCTGGCAGCAGGTACACGCCGCCCTAGGTTCGAGTCTCCATTTCACCACCGCATACCATCCTCAGACCGACGGCCAGTCCGAGCGGAATGTTCAGACATTGGAGGATATGCTACGAGCATGTGTATTAGATTGGGGACAGGTATGGCCAGATCACCTCCCCTTGGTCGAGTTTTCGTATATAATAGCTGGCACGCGTCGATTGGGATGGCACCATATGAGGCATTGTATGGGCGGAGATGCTGTACTCCCTTATGTTGGGACGAGTCGGGGAGCTCTGGCGTGGTAGCTCCAGATCAGGTACGGGACGACATGGCGAGATTTGCGTTGATCCGAGAGAGGATGTTGGCTGCGCAGAGCCGCCAGAGGTCGTATGCGGATAGGAGACGTAGACCTCTCGAGTTCAGGGTAGGAGCTCAGGTGTGGTTGAGGGTATCACCGACGCGGGGCATCAGGCGATTTGGCATTAAGGGGAAGTTAAGCCCCCGATATGTCGGACCATTCGAGATCTTGGAGAGAGTCGGTGAGGTGCGTACCGGTTAGCACTACCACCGCGGTTGGAGGGTATACACCCGGTCTTTCATGTCTCTTAACTGAGAGAGTACATACATGACCCGAGACACATCATCAGTCACGAGGACCTAGTGGTCGAGCCGGACCACACTTTTGTGAAGCACCTGATAGCGGTCTTAGAGCGGAGTACGAGACGCCTTCGATCGAAGGAGATACCGATGCTGAGGATTCAGTGGTCGAGGCGAGGAGCCGACGAGGCTACATGGGAGACGGAGGATAGTATCCGGAGGAACTATCCCGAGTTTTATGCAGACCTAGCGACATCGATAGGACCGTCGGGTTAGTCCCGAGATCTTCCTTATTTGCTTTATATGTTATGTGTTTTTGTTTGAGTTATGAGTACCTTGCGAGGTCTTGATATGATTTCTTTACATAGACTTGGTCTAGAGCCGATAGTTGACGTTTTATGAGTTTCACGTGGTTACGAGACGTGTTTGAGTGAGAGTATAGCGTTTGTTTCGGGACGAAACTTGTTTTTAGGGGGGTTAGTTGTAACATCCGGGAATTTTTTTTTTTAAAAAAAAGATATATATTTCTTTTTCCCCCATAAATTATTTTACGAAAATGTTCGGAAAATAATCCGGCCCGTAACATTCGTTACGGAATTATTTTAACGAGTTTTGATCCAGTTTCTTTTATTTCTTTCCTTTCCCTCTCCTTTTTCCACCTCAGTCTGGGCCCCACCTCCACGCTGGCGCCTTTCTTTCCTTCTCCCGGGCCCGCCTGGCTCTTCCCTTCCCTTCTTCTCCACACTAGCCCTATCCCGCCCAGCTGCCTCTACACTTAGCCACCCGACAGCTTGCCTAGGCCCAGGCTCTTCACCCCTCCCCTTCACACTTAGCCACCCGACAGCTTGCCTAGGCCCAGGCTCTTCACCCTCCCCTTCTTCTAGCCCTGCTCTCACCTCCCAGCTACTCTACCCTCTTGCCGACCCCTCGATCTCTCCCTGTTCACTGTCCTCTTCCCTGCTCCAGGTCTGCAACCACCAGTCCATCATTCCCTCTCACTCTCCTCTCAACCTCTCTCATTTCCTCCACGGCCACCATTCTCCAGCCACCGTCCTCCCGGCCACTTCTCAGTTAACCACCACCACCTCTATCTCCTTCTCCTCCTCTCTTCGATCTCTCCTTATCATCGGGAAACCTCTGCAACCTCGGCATCTCTACCTCCCTGCACCACCATCACTCCACCATTTCCTCTTCTCCCTCTAGTTGTCAACACCATTGGAACAACCACCGCAACCTCGCCATCGCCTGTGGCCGGAACCAGAAGACAGGCGAAGGCCGCGAGCCTCCGTTGTCCCCCTCTTCTCTGGGACGAAGTCGTCGGAGACGCATCGGGAGCCACTGGCATCCACGCCCTGTGTAGAAGAACTCGGCCGAGCTTCCCCGCTATATATAGTCGGGCCTCCCTTATTTATGGTATATTTGCACAAAACCGCCCAAAGCTCTTATTTACATTTATGGCCCTTATTTTGGTGTTTTAACATATAAGCCCTCTGATTAGTTTAATTACCGATTTTAGCCCATCTTTCAATTTACAGAAATGGCCCCGGTTTTATAGTTTTACATTTTTTTCCCAAAAATGATATTTACGAATTTCAACCCTAGTTTTAATTACGGGATTTTAACTTTTGGCTTTTATAAACGAGTTTTACCTTAGGTTTCTATATATTATATTTTATGATCAAATTTAGCGTATGAGCTAAATTTGTGTAGTTTTAGTGCTAGGTTTAGAAGCCCGATAAAGGCCAACGAATTCATATCGACATCCATAGATCATCTCCCATCCTTTGACGTCACGTGAGTACCCTCTCCCTCGAGCTAATGATCTTACCTCGATCTAGTTATGTTTAGTAGTATCATGTTAGGTTGGATCTAGCATAACATAGAGTGAATGCCATGTAGTGGCTTTTGGGACCTTAGTAGAGTGTGTGTTGAACGTGTTAGACCTCGTAGGCTCTTATGTTGTTCTGGACTGTGAGTATGATAGATTCTAGGATGCGGTCCTAGAATGAGAGTCAAATGATCTTGCGTAGATCATTTGTGTAGAAGTCCTAGACTTCTTGAGTTGAGCGGGTTTTGATGGATATCTTGTTGCGAGCAGGTGTATACTTCTTCCCAAGGGAAGCGAGAGCGTTTTGTGAGTTAGCGTTTGGGACGAGGTAAGTCTCCGGACTCACTTAGCTCGTATTTTATGTATTGACATTGCTGTGTGCTTGGTGGTGTGTGTTTATGTTATATTTAAGAATTAAACCGGTAATTAGGACCACCGACCCTATATGTATATGTTGGCCCAAGTGTATGAGAAACGGGCGGTGACATCACTGCCATTGACCAAGGGAATCAGGAGGTTCTTGGCTACTAGCCCGGCAGGTTAGATGGTCGGGTGCATCCGTACCATTCCTTGCCGGTAAGTAGGGACCGAGGCGAGACCATTGGAGTCTCGTGTCACAACAGAAGTTGAACTAGAATGGAATACGACTTAGTAATAAAAGATAATAAACCGGACTTGTGTGATTTATGTTTTGTGTATGGATGTGTTTGTGCCTTCACCGCTTTTCTAATACCTAGAATATGAGCTAACGGTTTAAAACCGTTGTGTAGTTGACTTGTAGGTTAGGGATGCCGCCGAGTGAGGTGGAGGAGTGGGCAGCCGGGGTCTCCGTACATTATAGGACGGGGATGTTTTGAGTCATGTTTCATGTCCTTGTTTATGGATGTTGTCTTACGGTTTAGATTTCCATATTAGATTATGTTGTTTTGAGGACTCGACTGAGTTTCCAAGTTGTAGTTTCTTACTTTTCGGTTTCCGCATATATTATAAACGTTTTCGAGTTTTGCCTTTATTTGTGCCTTGTTGGAAGGTCCGGTGAAATTGGTGTCAGGCTAAGGGTCGGGACCCATTGTGAGATCTCGCCTGTAGCGCCCCGAGTCCCACGGATTTGGGGTGTTACAGATACTCAAAATATAGATGTGATTGTTCGAAATCAAATAGTTGACTGGAACCAGAACAAAAAAGCCAAAGATAATAATAAGTGTAGTGTAATGAAGAATAAGAGGAAAACGAAAAATATTCACTGGAAAAAACCTGAGATTAATATGATAAAATTAAATTTTGATGGATCGAGAAAAGAATCTGGTGAATTTGCCTTTGGTTACATCCTTAGGAATCATTATGCTAGTACAATTTCTCTTGGCTTTGGGAGATGTGGAAACATATCAGCCCAACTTGCTGAAGCATTTGCGCTAAGAGAAGGTCTTGTTATGGCATATGATATCGGAATCAAAGCAATTGAGATTGAAGGAGATTGTCTGTTTGTGATTAATGCGGTCAAACAGATCTGAAAACCTCTTTGGGAGCTAGATCTGATTATGTCGGATATTTCTAATATTTTGTTGGGTTTTCTCCAGGTTAAAATCCGACACGTGTTTCGAGAGGTGAATGGTGTGGCGGACCTGCTGGCTGAGTTGGGCCACGATTGCCTCTGTCTTTCAAGATCATCTACTGTCCAAGTTGACGAGCTCATCCGCAATGATGCTCTAGGGTGGAAAGTCTCGAGGAGATAGACCGCCCTAATTTCTTATCTTATAGTATCAAAAAAAAAATAAGCGTAGTAGTAGATTTAAAAAAAAAAAAAAACTACTACTACGCTTGCCATAAGCGTAGTAGTAGATTAAAAAAAACCACTACGCTTATAGGAAGCGTAGTAGTAGTCTACCCAACGGTCATATTTTCAAATATTTACGGCTACGCTTGCCATTAGCGTAGTTAAATATAATATGACCGTTAAAAAACGGTCATATTTGTAACGGTTACAAATTGTTTTTCCTATATATACACGATTAATATCGTTTTGTATCGAATTGTCTCAAATTCTACAAAAACTAAGAGGAGGAGAAGAAGAAAGATGTCATCTAATGAAGCCGGCGCGGTATTTCTTCCGACGATGAATTGCAACCCCCTAATGAGGTATGTAATGTCGTATTTTTAGTATTTACAAGTTGTTAATAAATAAACGCGTTGTAGGTTAACATGCGAGGTATAGAGTATTTACAAGTTTTTAATATATATTGTAGCTTATTATTGCAATGGAAAATCAACCCGAAATAGAGGAACTAGATTATTCGGATGTGTTTAGTCGAACAATTTTTTCCGGATAAAGATTCCCTAGTTGGTTGGGTTCGTGAGGAAGGTAGAAAACATTATATGGTGATGATCTTATTAAAATCATACAAGCCGAGCGATCATCAATATGGGAAGGTTGTATTGAAACTGACGAAGAATTAGACGATTCTGTATCTTGTAGTGTGAGAAATTTGGGAGGCGAAAGAGTGTGAAGATGGATGATATTGATCCTTCGAATAGGCGTAGATCAAAGTCGAAGAAAAGGGATTGTAAATTTAAGATAGTGGGGGATGAAGTACAACGGAGCAATGGAGTGGCACCGACTAGGTGGAAGATTACCGTGGTTATGGTAGTCACAACCACGATATTCTACCATCACTAGAAGGCCATTCATTTTCGGGTCGGCTTACGAGCGAACAAATGCAGAAGGTGAGAACTTTTCCGCTTCCGGCGTTAAACCGGTGAAAATTTTGGATATGCTTCGAAAGGAATATCCATCAAATGTCACATCTACACAACAAATCTACAACGCTCGATATAAATTGAAGGTCGAAGATAGAAGCGCGGGCGGACGATAACACAACAAGCATTACATTTTTTTGGGTGAGCGCAATTATTATACGGATTATAGGACTCTTCCCGGGACAAACATCATTAGTGATCTTATCTTATTGAGTCACCATATGTCAAGACATTGGTTGAGCATGTTTCCGTATGTCCTCGTGATGGACACAACGTACAAGACAAACCGGTTAGTATCTAATTCCACTTTCTTTAATGTTAATGTGTGTAATTTATTTTTCAATTTGATTCATATTTTTATATGATATTAGGTACGAAATGCCGTTATTGGAGGTGGTCGGATTCACTAGCACGGAAAAGACCTTTGCCGTCGCATTTGTATTCATGTCGAGGGAAACTACGGATCACTATGAGTGGGCATTGGAGCGTGTTAAGATAATATGCGGGAATCGGCTACCAGACGTGATTACGACGGACCGGGAACTTGCCCTTATCAACGCCATCGGAAAGGTCTTCCCCAATGCGAAACATATAATTTGCAACGTTCACTTGATACGAAACATTGAAGAAAATGGATGGTACAAGACACGTTCAGTTGCACAACAAAATAAGTTCAAACAAGATTGCATGGGATTGTTCTCTTCACACTCTGTCACAACTTATGAGGAGAGACTTCATAAGATGAAAGTGAAATGGGGTGATAAGTGGAACCTAATGACTTATCTTGAGAATACTTGGTTGATAATGTTCAAGGAATGTCTTGTTCGAGCATGGACGGATAGATATCATCACTTTGGAACAAGGACCACAAATAGGTAAGTAAAATTCTCTCGTGACTTATATTTTTCTTATTTTTATTTTTATTATTAAAACTTTTATCGTGTATTATATTTGTTGTAGGGTTGAGAGTGCACACGCATTGTTAAAGAACACTTTGATGTCATCACAAGGTGGATTTGACAATGTTGTTCAAAACATTGACTTGATGCTTGATGATCAAAATCAAAAAATCATGATTTCTTTGAGAAGACACGTGACTTTCACATTTTAGAGGTAGAAGATAATCCTATGTTTTCCATGGTCTTGTACAAGATTTCCAACACATGCATGGAATACCTCATTGAGAATTACAAAAAAGCATTGGAGGGGCAATACGATTCCGAATGTCACGATTGGTATTGGAGATACACTTATGGAATTCCTTGTGTGCACGAGTTTGCAAATGCCATTCAAGCTGGTAAGCCGATTACTTTGCAAGAGATACATAGATTTTGGAGGCAAATAAGGTGGGACCGGGTGAATGTTGAAGAAGATGAAGGACTCCAACCAACACCTATTTCTCTAGGTACGCAAATTTCTCTTGTGTGTTATATTTATTATTTCATCACTTGCAAATCGTAATAACAAGTAATGATATTTCTCTAGGAGATATCCTTTGTACACAAATGCATAAGGATCATAGTGAAGGAAAACTGAGTCAAGACTAGATTGAGAACATGGGTCGATATTACCAAAACATGAAGAACCCGGGTGTTCGATGTTAAAGGAGCCGGATGCTATTTTGCAAAAAAAAGGAAAGACCGAAGAAATCAACAACCCGAGACCGTTCATCATTTGAGTATGCCCGAGAAGAAATGGAAGCTAGCTTGAGCAAGAGGCATCACAAGTTGGGCCGCGGATCGTGGGAGAGGACGTGGAAAAGGAAAGGCCGAGATAGTCAATGCAAGTGAGATGATACCGGAAGAACAAGATGTTGTAAATCTTGTAGATGCAAGAGAGGAGCAAGAGTCTACAATGGCTAGTGGGAGTGGACCCGTGATTTTGTAGCTCGGGGTTCAATTGGGGTCATCAAAACATCGACCCTTTCATGTTGGCTTATGTGAGTCGCGTCATAGATGTTCAGGTGATGGACATTGTGGATATCGAGCATTTGCGAAGTTGTTGGGGTACGAAGAGCATGAATATATGAGGGTATTGTGGAGCTTGCTTGGGAGTTGACGAACACTTTGACCTTTACAGTCGCGTTTACGGGGAAGAGGAGTTGTCGAACCTAATTGACCGATTAATTACACAAATCCAAACCCTTGTAGCAGCGAGTATTGGATGAAGGTTCCCATAGTTGCATTGCTTTCGTCACATTCTACCAAGTTGCACTAGCTTTCTTCAGCCGGGATGAGTCATGCACATATCTCCCGATGATCACGACCTCGGTTGGTCAAGGGCCCCCGTCTAAGGTCTATTCAATTGCCCTACTAAATGGCAATCACTTTTGTCCGGTAAGTATTTATATTTACATTTTCTCATAAATTTGTCTATTGTTTAGTCTAACAATTGCACATAATTTACAGGTTTGGCTACGTCACGAGCACCTCTACCTCCCCCCTCTCAATATTGAAAGGCCGTGATCCAAGCGTGGAAGGCTTCAACGCTCCGTTTGCACAACAATTTGAGCGTTATCGTTATCTTAAGAATAGAGATGCAATGTGATGTATTAGTTTATTTTAGCGTTATCGTTATCTTAAGAATAGAGATGCAATGTGATGTATTAGTTTATTTTCTTTTTTTGAACAATGATTTGCATGTATTTGAGTGACCCTCTTTCAAGTGTTTTAGCTTATTTTCCTTGCAAAATCGATGTAAGGGGTCGGGCTATCCCCTGTTTGTTGACTACTTAGCCCATTTTATTAATATCAATGAAGCGCATGCGAAACGCGGAGGATACCGAACCTCCTTTAATCAATGTAAACAAAAACTAGTTGAAAAATAAAATAAAGTCCTCGTCAACATAATAAACTAAAGTCCAACAAAATAAATTAGTTCAAAAATAAAATAAAGTCCAACAAAAAAAACTAGTCCAAGGTACAACTAGTGACCGCTCGGGCCAGCCCGATCACGCTGTGAAGCCCGGAATGGAGGTGGTGCTACCGGTGGCGTGTCTCCAGTAGCGATCTCAATCATATGATCAAGATGCTCAACATCTAAGGTAATCGGTAAAGGACCCCTTCTAAGCTCGCGTAACATACCTGTTAAGATCTGGAGTCGTTGGAAAACAAATTATTTTCATGTTAGTCCAATGTACAACTATTTAAATACTTACTAATATTTGAACATACCCGAACCGAATCCGCAATGGGAGCAGGATGATGTGGAACGGGAGGATCGTGTCTGACGGCATCCCTAGAGACGTACATATGGGAACGTGGCTCAAACCAATCATAATACTCTTCGTCAACATCCCAAGCGGCAACCACAGGATCATGTTGAAAAATGTCATAGAGATGCTCAAATCGGGTCTCCCAATGATGGCCCTCTGAGAACGTCAACTCGTAACCACCCTTCTTTGGTCGCCTGCAAGTCGAAGCCTCAATCAAACCTAGGGTGGGCTTACACTGCACTCGCCCGAACTGCCTAAGGACTCTCTCCGGCATGTACGGCTCGAATCGCCCTAAGTGTCCAATGAGCCCTCTGTAACGGGAAAGACGTAGAGGCCCCGAAATAAAATCGATCGATCCAAATGGGGTGAATACAACCTAAAGAAAATAAAAGCAAATGTCAGTATGTAAAAAAAACTACAACCCAAAAAAAATTTAGTGAAAAATCATTAAAAAAAAATTACATCCTCCACTCTACACCGATCCAACTGAACCCTATACCATCGGGCACTCTCATCAGACTGCAAGCCATGAGGCCTCGGACCTGCCCGTAATGCAAACACAGATGATCCATGTCTATCGGAATCCGGGTGCGCAGCACCTCGCAAAGCCGGAAAATAGTTCCCTATCCAAATCTACACTCACAAACCATTAAGATGTAATGAAATAATTATAAGATATTCTAATAGAAATAAACAAAGACAAAGGCTAAATATACCTGAAGTAGGAGAGTGCATCCATCCAACTGTGCACAACTGCCACGAGAGGCCTTCCCTAATTTTCTATAAAGATCAGCTAATACCGCCGAACCCCAAGATAACGCCCCTGTCCTCTCGTGATCCCGCACGACATCTAACAAATAATGCTTCAACCGGTTTGTAGTCTTGTCCAAAAATAAGGTCGAACATATCAGTATAAGTAGATATCCACTAGCGACGCGCTCTGGATAAAGGCCATCACGTCTCATACGTGTAATCCTCTCATCTAGCAAGCTAAGCCTAATCCCTCCCTCCTTGATCTGCTTCCTAACATCAGTACCAGCCATATCAAACATATCCTCAAACAAAGCTATCAAAGTGTCACGGCTCGAGGTACTAGTGAACATATCCCCGTCTATCAGCAATCCTAATATCTTCACGACATCGTGAAGCGTGATCGTGATCTCACCCCAAGGAAAGTGAAAGTTGTTGGTCTCCGGGTACCAACGCTCCACAAATGCAGATATCAAACTAGCGTCGGGACTCCTGTAGTCGAACCTGTGCAAGCCGACGAGACCACTACGACGAGCAAACCATAACCAAGTCCCTGGCTCATCCGGCTGTAGTCTAACAACCTCGGCCCACTGAGCAACTAACGGGAGATGTCGATGAACACGTAGGACTCCCCTCTCAATACCCTCCCATATGTCGCTGGCCACATGCGTGTCATAGTACTTTAGGGTGTCAAGAATGGAAGGGCGGGAGTCCTTGACCTCCTCAACTAAAATGTCCCCATCACCTGGGACCTCGACCTCCTCCTCTAAAGTACCTCTATCACCTAAGTACTCATCCTCCTCTAGGGCCTCCTCAACCGTATAGTCCTCCTCCAAAACCTCCTCATCTCGGACAACTGTATCCGTGAGGACCTCCTCTCTACCCTAACGGCCTCCTCTGCAACCTCCTCTACCCTAATGGCCTCCTGAACCTCCTCCTCCATATCATCCTCATCTGGTACAATAGGATCTCCAAGGACATCATCATCATGCTCATGAGGCACATCAATCAACTCGTTGATATGCGCCCGAGACTGGTCAACATTATCCCCTAACGTTGACATAAGGGCCATTGAGCGGAGACGAACCGCTCTATCACGCCCCAATGCAGTCACGGGACGACTAGAAATGTTCCTATCAATCTAAGTAAAACAAGATGCAGGTTTCTATCAATCGAATTTAAGCAAACAAAAACTACACATTAATCATGACAACAATGGTACCAATAGAAAAATCAACAACAATTTATTTATCTATTCAATTAAATCAATTAAAACTTAAAACAACACCAAACTATCATAACTAACAACAACCACAAACTTCTAGCTTTCTATTTCAATTCAATTAAAATTCCGTGTTTTAGATTCAATCAAGGTTGTAGTTTCAATTTCAATAAAAACAAAATTCCGAATATTCAATTCAATTTTCACTCAAAATTCCGGCCTTATTTCAATTTCAATTCAATTCAATCAAATTTCCGGCCTTATTTCAATTTCAATTCAATCCAATCAAAATTCCAAGATTTTGGTTTAAATTTCGAGACTCACCTTACGTTTGTCACCGCTCATTGCTCAATTTTTCGGATCCGGTTTAATTTTCTACTTTATGCTCCTTTGAATGCTCAAATACTGCCTCCTTCTCCTTTGAGTGCTGAGACACGTTTTAACAATCAGATGAAGTTGAACAAGATACTGTTTTTTCCAGCAAGGATGAGGAACGCCAGAAATCAACAAATCGGGATGAAAAACGCCATAAATCAACAATCAACAAATCGGGACTGAAAAGCGCCAGAAATCGGGACTGAAACGCCAAAAATCAACAAATCAACAAATCAGATGAAGTTGAACAAGACACTGCTCCTTTGAATGCTCGATTAGGGCCAGATATCAACAAATCGGGACTGAAAACAATAGAAATCGAAATTGAAATCAACAAATCGGATGAAAAACGCTAGAAATCGAAACTTACAGGTAAGATGTCACCAGATAGAAATCGATTAGGGTTGCTGATGGGAACTGAATGCGAACAGAGAAATCGATTAGGGTTGCCGTCGATTAGGGTCGACCAAAAAGGAAGCCGAAGGGTACGTCCGTCGAACGAAGAACAGAAGAGGAGGAAGACGAAGATGGCGTTGTGTCCGTCGAACGAAGAACAGAAGAGGAAGACAAAGGGTACGCTGATGGGAACTGAATGCGTAGTATTCTTTTAAGTTTTAACAACACACTACGCAGATGGGCAGCGTAGATTTAGTTCTGACATGGACTTTAACTACGCTATTGGATAGCGTAGTAGAAGTTCTTTTACTACGCAAAATGGGAGCGTATTTAATCGGCTTGTGACGGCTTGAAGACGGCTCCGACTACGCTCCCCAATAGCGTAGTTGGAAACCCTAGCCAAAAAACTAAACTACGCACTTCGCGTGCGTAGTTCCATAAATAAAGAAAATAACCCGTACGTTTAGAAATCGCGTTATTCATTATTTTACATATACCAAGAAAGAGAGAAATTTCAATTTTTTTGGTTTTACTGAAACAAGAAACACATCCTTTTTCTTTCAAAAAAAGTGTCACGTGGATGAATATTAATGGACGTGTAAAACTTGTTTTCTACACGCGGTGTAAACGTAGTTTTATCCCTAAAACACTCCCACCCAAACACAATCTTCTCCTCTCCGTACAAGTCCTTTTCTGATCTAACAATATAAAAAAATAAGAACATCAAATATCTTACAATTCCATTTTATAGATCCAAACTCATTCTAATATACTATGAATTACAAATCTTGCCCCTTTGACCCTACACCGCAAAACAAAATTAATCTAATAAAAAAATGTTATGCAAATGCAAACAAAATCAATTTGTCCTAACGTAAGATTTTTTTGGTATTGATTAATTTTGTTTTTTTTATTGGATCTTTCTTTGATAAAAATTCATACTCAAAGAAGAAGAAAAAAATCTAAAAAGAAGTCTAAGCCTTAAATTCACAAACTATGAAGAGTCATCCTATTACAACTTACAAGCCTCCTGTAAAAAACCATAAAAGTTTGTCCATTAATTTTATTTTTTTTCAACTTGGTTGTTTTCCTCCTTTTTGTGTTTTGTTCATTAGTCATTTGTTGGTTTTCATTCAATCTTGTTTGTCCGCCGGTAAGGGAAGTTTGTGTTCGTTGAACACAACTTAAGCTCTGTTACAAACTTCGAGAAAACCCATTACTTTTACAAAAACATAAATTCATCACTACCGACTTGTTTCATCGGACTCTTGATTTACCATCACAAGAATATTTGCAAATATAAAAAAATTGGGCAATAAATTCCATCTCTCCCTTGATTTCAGATTTGGCTAGGACCTTTACCCTACCCAATTAAAAAACAAAAACAAATTTAACCACTCATATGGTCAACCAGTGAACCTATTTAGTCACGTATTATACCTAATTTGTTGCTTTGACTTAAAAATAATAAATAATAAAAATCAATCACCTTATAACCCAATAACATCAAAGCTTATGAACTCTAAACATACAACAAAGTGTTCCAACAATAAAATGAGACGGTTGACAAATATATGCATCATTTGAGGTTTTGTTTCACTCCCAATTTTTGTTTGGTTGGTTGCACGTCTTGGTGATCGTTTTTTCGTTCCAGATGATTAGTTGACTTTGTTTCTTTTGGAGGAGTCGTGGAAAGGTGATCAAAATCTGAAGGCTTATTAGAGAGTCCAAATCGGAGGTTTCCGCTGGTAGTCCCCTGGAGCTTTCTTGTGCACTTCTTCAACTGACATGGTCTACTTGTTTCTCTCTTCTCTGGTTACCTGGCGTTTTGACCTGCTAAAGATGCTCGGTGTTTCAAACTCTTTTAGGTTGATGCATGGTGTTTGTCTGGTTCTCCTTTTCTTTGTTTATCCCTTGGTTTGTCAAAGCATGACGGTTAGTCCGTTTGTCACTATGTGGCCTCTCGATTTGCTAGTTTTTTTGCTAGTAAATCGAACTTCTTTCCCCTTTCAAGAAAAAATAATATTATTATGGTTCCAACATAGATTAATAAGTGGGAACCGGACCATATAGTAATCAAACGGTCCGGTTTTAATGTCCCTATATTTGGCCTCTGGGATATAGCAATAGATGCCCAGAGATATAGCAAAATATATCAATTAAGCTCAAAGGGGCTTTTGCCAAAACAAAACTCGAACAAGATGCACAACCGCGGAAACTGAATGACTTAGCTCGCAAGTAACGTCTTTTTTTTTTGACTTACGAACTTGCGAAACTAGACAAACACAACCCAACAAGGGCGGCGGCGGCGGAATGAACCCTTCGGGTTCGGTTCAGTTTTTTTTTTGTGCATCTCGGTTGATGGGCCGAGATGGGGTTGGGCTGGGCCGGTCTGACAAAGGCCCGACGGCTAGGGTTAGGGTTTATAAATTTTTTTGTCGTTGTTCCCATATAACATATTAGAATAATATAATAACTATTCTACAATATTTAATATTTAAAAAACTATCCTATAATAGATAATAGATAACTACTTACCATACTTACTTTTTAAATATCTGTATTACACTATATCTTAAAATTATATAATAGTTAATCAATATCTTACTTTTTAATATTAACACAATCTTCTATATATTTTAAAAATATCTTATCAATTTTTTTTTCCATTTTTATTAATGAGATGATTGGACAATTTCACATTCTAACTTTAACACATATATATATATATATATATATATATAATTTTTATATCATAACTTACTCACTAACCTAACAAATGACATTTTCTTAGAATTTTAATTTTTTGATAAAATTATATATATATATATATATATATATATATATATATATATATATATATATATATATATATATATTTATTGTCATAAAACATATTAGAATAATAGAATAACTATTCTAAAATACTTAATATTTAAAAATTGTTCTATAATAGATAATAAATATCTACTCAAGGTAAGAACACAAATTTCCTTCTTTTTTTTCATTTCAATTATCTTGAGTATATACATATTTCTTTGTGGAATCTGTATTATAGCAAAATAGGGATGTAAATTTTAATTTTTAGGCAACTTAGATATTCAACTCATTTCAAATTTTTTTTTATTATCTTGAGTATATACATATTTCTTTATGAAATTTGTATTATAGCAAAATAGAGATGTAAAAATTTTAATTTTTAGGCAACTTAGATATTCAACTCATCATTTGTGAAAAATTTAGAAACAAAATAATTTTTGAATTTTGACTAATTTGTGATTCAGCTGGAAAAAATTTTGTAATTTGAATATTCTCATAATTTTTATATCATAACTTACTCACTGTAAGAGCCCTAGTTCTTGGACCGAGTTTGGTCTTTAGCCGAGACTAGTTTTGACCGAGTTGTGACTTAGCCGCACCCGCGGATGGGGGTGCCGCCCCTGCGGGTTTCCGCTCTTGCGGCTCAGGGAACCGCCCCTGCGGTTTCCTACGGCTGCATCCGTTTTTGTTGACTCCTTGACCCGTGCTTTACCCTTTTCTTCTCTTATTCTTTCCCTTGGCTGATCAAGGGCTTCTTCTTCACTTCTCTTCCTCAGCTGCTCACGTCCTTCTTGCTACTCCTTCCCCTTCTTGATCTTGTGCTTGGTTTTCCCTTGAGTTTGTAAGAGAGTTGTTATGGTGGATGTTGTTGTTGTTGATGCTAGTGGTTGGTTTGCTGAGCTTGGAGGCCAGCTACTGAGGTGTGTGACCTCTCCCTGCAGCCTAGGACCACAAGGGTGGTAAGTGATCTTGTTTCTTCTTCTTTCTTTCCTTGATTCCATCTTCCTAGCTTAGGATTAGATGCATGTTTAAGGGTATTGATGTAGGTATGTGTATGTATATGTATATGCTTGGTTTTGGTGAAGAGAAGACGTGAATTGATCACGTGAAGAGTGAAAGAAGAACCGCGGGATCATCTTCTGCATTGTCGCCGCCCCCGCGGCCAGAAGCCACCGCCCCCACGGCCATTGTTCCAGCGTCTGCGCCAACGCCTGCTCCGTGCCTGCGTTGCCTGCGGCCGCTGTCACCGCACCTGCGGCTGAGCCTTGCCGGCCCTGTGGGATTGCTTGCTCCGCCCCTGCGTCTCCTTGTCACGCAGGTGCGTCTTGTTCCGGATCTACCTAGAGTTAGGTAGATCCTTTCCTTTCCTAGTATGAGCGGGTTAGTAGCTTGCTAGGTTTGTGTATGAGGTTAGAATGATGTTGAGTACGTTATTGTTTATGCCAGTTATGACTTTGAGGTTTATGAGTTAGGATACGATCCTTATGGATCCCTTGGGTCTAGGTGTGACCCTTATGATGGATATGAGTTTGATATATGTTGTGATGCCTTTTTTAGGCAGTGTTGATCTCCAGAGTTGGAGTTGTTGGGTTTGAGACTTCGAGGTTGAGGTAAGTCCATAGGACTTACTTAGCTGCTATCCATATATTGGATGTGTGCATGAGTGGTGTGTGTTATATGATTGATAGCCCGAGTTATGTTGATTACCTACCTATGGTTTAGTACGCGCCCACTGTAGGGCCGTGACAACCTAGCCCCGTCATCCCACTGGGAGACTGGGAGGTTCTCTGCGGAACGTCCAGATCTGGTACACGGAACGGGCACTGTCTCAACTCCCTTAGGGTACACGGAGGAGTAGTCCCGGTTGACCACTCCAGCTGGCAGTAGCACCGAGAGGCGAGTGTTATATTCCTCGTGTCACATATATTCATATTCAGATATATTTATATGATTGAGTGACTGGACTTATTAAAGATAATGAACCGGGTAAATGTATGAAAGCATGATGATGTGTTATGATTGCTGATGTGTGTTGTGCTCTTGCATCTCTATATATATGTGTATGGTTAGCTAACGATTTTATACCGTGTTGTAGATCCTTTGCAGGTTAGGAGAGCTGCAGAGTGATCCAGAGGTGTGATCCGCTGAGGGCTCAGTACATTGGGATTATTTTCGTGGGATATGGGACATTTGATGTATGGATATATATTTCATTTGTACTCAGCGGTACTTATGTACTACCTTTTGAGATTTATATATCAGTTTTATGTTTTGTATTTAATCTATCGGTGCCTTGTCGTAAGATTTAGTGAACTTGTTGTCAGGCTAGGGTCAGGATCCATTGTGAGATCCTAGCCCAGTAGCACCTCTAGTCCTACGGATTTTGGGTGTTACAAAGTTGGTATTAGAGCCCAGGTTGACAACAATGGCACTAGTAATATGCAATAAAGTTCGAATAGATAAATAAACAGAACCCGAAAAGGGGTCTGACTTTTCAAAAGGTTTTTGTTTTGAAATGAGTACAAAATGTTTTGGGATATCATGTACGTGAGCCATCGCCCCTCTTAATATCTCGACAGTATATATATAGATATTTTGTTGTGATTGATTTGATATATACATACGGCATATATATAGCCTTTTGTGTAGGTTTACGTCCTCTGCAGATAGTTCAGACTAGAGCCTTACCTGCAGTTGGACGAGGTAGAGGTAGACCCCCTCTAGGTAGAGGACGGGGTAGGACTTCCGCTGTTGATCCACGTGCAGCGGAAGAAGTTCACGAGGACGTTGTTGAGAGTGTCGTTCCTGAGGCTGGGAACGGCGTAGCTGGGAGACAGGATCCACAGCGAGTCCAGTCAGATGACTCGGACTATGTCTCCATGGGAGGACTAGAGTTTCGTGACTATATCCGGCGAGTGGAGGAGGCTTCCAGAGCAGGTAGACCTATCCCAGATCTGCCAGTACATGAGAGATCCCATGGGGTTAGATAGGTGCCAGTTGTACCGGCACTTGCTGCTGAGATTGCTAGAGTTATAGAGGAGCATCGAGGGCCTCGACCCGACAGTTGGTTGAACGCATTCCACCAGATGGGTGTACCCCATTTCTCTAGGAAGGTGGGGCTCGAGGTTGAGTTGTGGATTGGACATGTGGACTCAGCTCTGGAGTCCATTAGATGTCCAATAGACAAGCAAATAGAGTTGGTGCAGACTCTGTTCAAAGACTTAGCACAGCACCGGTGGAGGTCTGTACGAGCACATGTTGGTAGTTATGATCAGATGCGGACCATGATCTGAGAGCGTTTCTGTCCTGCCTCATTGAGGAGGGAGAAACTACGAGATTTTGTTGAGGCTGGATTCGAGGATGTACCAGTCTCAGAGGCTATCAGGAGATTCCAGGAGGAGCTGGTATTGTTGGGACCAGCTGCACCTTTTGTGGACCAACATGTATATCTGTTTTCCCGACGACTGAGGGATACTACCCGGACCTACATGGCGGGTTTTCATTGTGAGTCTCTGATTGACTATCAGGACCGAGCTTCCGATTATGAGCAAGAGCGGGCTAGTCAGAGGAGAGCTTCTCAGACCGGAGGGTCTGAGAAGAGACAGCGTAGGGCCGTGACAACCTAGCCCCGTCATCCCACTGGGAGACTGGGAGGTTCTCTGCGGAACGTCCAGATCTGGTACACGGAACGGGCACTGTCTCCACTCCCTTAGGGTACACGGAGGAGTAACCCGGTTGACCACTCCAGCTGACAGTAGCACCGAGAGGCGAGGGTTATATTCCTCGTGTCACATATATTCATATTCAGATATATTTATACGATTGAGTGCTTGAACTTATTAAAGATAATGATCCGGGTAAATGTATGAAAGCATGATGATGTGTTATGATTCCTGATGTGTTTTTGTGCTCTTGCATCTCTATATATATGTGTATGGTTAGCTAACGGTTTTTATACCGTGTTGAAGATCCTTTGCAGGTTAGGAGAGTTGCAGAGTGATCCAGATGGGTGATCCGCTGAGGGCTCAGTACACTAGGATTATTATCGTGGGATATGGGACATTTGATGTATGGATATATGTTTCTTTTGTACTCAGCGGTACTTATGTACTACCTTTTGAGATTTATATATCAGTTTTATGTTTTGTATTTAATCTATGGGTGCCTTGTTGTAAGATTCAGTGAACTTGTTGTCAGGCTAGGGTCCGGATCCATTGTGAGATCCTAGCCCAGTAGCACCTTGAGTCCTACGGATTTGGGGTGTTACAATGAGGCACTGTATGGGCAGAGATGTCGTACACCGTTATGCTAGGATGAGCCTCGTACGGCCAGTGGTTTGACACCTGATCAGATTCAGGATGATATGGCTCGAGTAGCACTAGTGAGAGAGCGGATGCTGACTGCGCAGAGCCGTCAAAAGTCTTATGCTGATAGGAGGCGTAGACCTCTAGAGTTCAGAGTTGAACCCATGTGTGGCTGAGAGTGTCCCCGACACGAGGTGTTAGGCGTTTTGGCATTAAGGGGAAGTTGAGCCCCGATATGTCGGACCGTTCAAGATTTTGAATCGGGTTGGGAGTGCAGCTTACAGGTTAGCTTTGCCTCCGAGGTTAGAGGGTGTTCACCCTGTATTTCACGTGTCTCAGCTGAGGGAGTACATACCAGATCCGAGACATATCGTGAGTTATGATGATTTGGTGGTTGAGCCGGACCACACCTTTGTTGAGCATCCGATTGCAGCCGTAGAACGAGGTATGAGACGCCTGTGTTCGAAGGACATTTCTATGTTGAGGATACAGTGGTCGAGACGAGGACCTGATGAGGCTACATGGGAGACTGAGGATAGCATCTAGAGGAACTATCCAGAGTTTTATGCCGAGATAGATGTACCAGTAGGATCGACGAGTAGATCTTAGTACTATCTTGGTGATGTTATGCTTATGTGCTTATATGCCATGATGTGTTTATTTTCGTACTAGCTATTATGTGATATGTGATCTTAGTAGATCTTGTTGTGCTAGTACGCCGGATATTTATAGCTGGAGATGGCTCTTTCCTCCATGCTATTGTGATTCGTGCAGGATTTAGCTGGAGATGGTTCTTTCCTCCATGCTACTTTGGTGGACATAGTATTGTTGGAGATGTTTTTCCCACCATGCCCGTGGTTATGTTGATGAGGTTTTTGCTAGAGATGTTTCTACTCTATGCCCTGGATAGTATAGTGATCTTACAGCTGGAGATGATGAGTTCCTCCATGCCTGTGTTTGAGGATATAGAGTGATATAGGTTGATATAGGTTGTGTTACCCCGATAAAGAGAGTTGTACCTCGGCTTCTGAGTCCGAGTGGTTACTGGGTTTGTACAAGTTTCGGGACGAAACTTGTTTTTAGGGGGGTGAGGTGTAAGAGCCCTAGTTCTTGGACCGAGTTTGGTCTTTAGCCGAGACTAGTTTTGACCGAGTTGTGGCTTAGCCGCACCGCGGATGGGGGTGCCGCCCTTGCAGATTTCCGCTCCTGCGGCTCAGGGAACCGCCCCTGCGGTTTCCTGCGGCTGCAGCCACTTTTGTTGACTCCTTGACCCGTGCTTTACCCTTTTCTTCTCTTATTCTTTCCCTTGGCTGATTAAGGGCTTCTTCTTCACTTCTCTTCCTCAGCTGCTCACGTCTTTCTTGCTTCTCCTTCCCCTTCTTGATCTTGTGCTTGGTTTTCCCTTGAGTTTGTAAGAGAGTTGTTGTGGTGGATGTTGTTGTTGATGTTAGTGGTTGGTTTGCTGAGCTTGGAGGCCAGCTACTGAGGTGTGTGACCTCTCCCTGCAGCCTAGGACCACAAGGGTGGTAAGTGATCTTGTTTCTTCTTCTTTCTTTCCTTGATTCCATCTTCCTAGCTTAGGATTAGATGCATGTTTAAGGGTATTAATGTTGGTATATTTATGTATATGTATATGCTTGGTTTTGGTGAAGAGAAGACGTGAATTGATCACGTGAAGAGTGAAAGAAGAACCGCGGGATCATCTTCTGCACTGTCACCGCCCCCGCGGCCAGAAGCCACCGCCCCCGCGGCCATTGTTCTAGCGCCTGCGCCGTGCCTGCGTTGCCTGCGGCCGCTA
Organism: Fagopyrum tataricum; assembly: GCA_002319775.1. NCBI lineage: Eukaryota > Viridiplantae > Streptophyta > Magnoliopsida > Caryophyllales > Polygonaceae > Fagopyrum > Fagopyrum tataricum. Next base: position 42,138,456 of record CM008279.1, on the reverse strand, counting down.
TCACCGCCCCTGCGGGATTGCTTGCTCCGCCCTTGCGTCTCCTTGTCACGCAGGTGCGTCTTGTTCCGGATCTACCAAGAGTTAGGTAGATCCTTTCCTTTCCTAGTATGAGCGGGTTAGTAGCTCGCTAGGTTTGTGTATGAGGTTAAAATGATGTTGAGTACGTTATCGTTTATGCCAGTTATAGCTTTGAGGTTTATGAGTTAGGATACGATCCTTATGGATCCCTTGGGTCTAGGTGTGACCCCTATGATGGATATGAGTTTGATATATGTTGTGATGCCTTGTTTAGGCAGTGTTGATCTCCAGAGTTGGAGCTGTTGGGTTTGAGACTTCGAGGTTGAGGTAAGTCCATAGGACTTACTTAGCTACTATCCATATATTGGATGTGTGCACGAGTGGTGTGTGCTATATGATTGATAGCCCGAGTTATGTTGATTACCTACCTATGGTTTAGTACGCGCCCACTGTAGGGCCGTGACAACCTAGCCCCGTCATCCCACTGGGAGGTTCTTTGCGGAACGTCCAAATCTGGTACACGGAACGGGCACTGTCTCCACTCCTTTAGGGTACACGGAGGAGTAGTCCCGGTTGACCACTCCAGCTGGCAGTAGCACCGAGAGGTGAGGGTTATATTCTTCGTGTCACATATATTCATATTCAGATATATTTATACGATTGAGTGACTGGACTTATTAAAGATAATGAACCGGGTAAATGTATGAAAGCATGATGATGTGTTATGATTTCTGATGTGTGTTTGTGCTCTTGCATCTCTATATATATGTGTATGGTTAGCTAACGGTTTTATACCGTGTTGTAGATCCTTTGCAGGTTAGGAGAGCTGCAGAGTGATCTAGAGGGGTGATCCGCTGAGGGCTCAGTACACTGGGATTATTATCGTGGGATATGGGACATTTGATGTATGGATATATGTTTCTTTTGTACTCAGCGGTACTTACTACCTTTTGAGATTTATATATCAGTTTTATGTTTTATATTTAATCTATCGGTTCCTTGTTGTAAGATTCAGTGAACTTGTTGTCAGGCTAGGGTCAGGATCCATTGTGAGATCCTAGCCCAGTAGCACCTCGAGTCCTACGAATTTGGGGTGTTACACTCACTAACCTAACAAATGTCATTTTCTTAGAATTTTGATTTTTTGATATATATATATATATATATATATATATATATATATATATATATATATATATATATTATTGTCATATAACATATTAGAATAATAGAATAAATATTCTAAAATACTTAATATTTAAAAAATTGTTCTATAATAGATAATAAATATCTACTAAAGGTAAGAACACAAATTTCCTTTTTTTTTTTCATTTCAATTATCTTTAGTATATACATATTTTCTTTGTGAAATTTGTATTATAGCAAAAATGGGATATAAAATTTAATTTTTAGGCAACTTAGATATTCAACTCATTTCAAAAAAATTCAATTATCTTGAGTATGTACTTACATATTTCTTTATGAAATCTGTATTATAGCAAAATAGGGATGTAAATTTTAAGTTTTAGGCAACTTAGATATTCAACTCATCTTTTGTGAAAAAATTTAGAAACAAAATAATTTTTGAATTTTTTCTAATTGGTGATTCAGATGGAAAAAAATTTGTAATTCGAATGTTTTCGAGAATGTACGGACCTAAAAGGATAATAGGATAATCTTATTCATTTTACATAGTAGTTTGTAATTTATAAATGGAATAGATATTTTCACCAAAAATATATGTTGCTATAATCAATTTATATACTTCTTTTTTGTAAATCAATGAGTTGTCAAACATTTTGTATCTATATTGATCATTCTCGATCCATATGAATCACCCTGCACCTCTCAGCTTTACGAAGAGCGAACCATGGCTAAACAATATACATCAATCGATAATATAGATGTTGAGAATATGATTATGGTGTGTATTATACGCTTATACTCAAGGTCTCATTATCTGAGTTCTAAGTCTAAACCCGCATTCGATATGGTGCTCATAAAATAATACACTTTCTCTTTTGTGTGCAGGGTAGCTGATTTTGTAAAGTCCGGAAATTTTAGAAATAAAAATATAACCATGATTGGGAATTTTAGAAAATAAATTAGCGTTTAATTCTCGTTCCGTAAATTATTCCACGAAAATGTTCGGAAATTATTCCGACCGTAGCGTCCGTTACGGGACTATTTTACGGGATCCGACCCCGATACGTACTTTCTTTTCTGTCCCTTTCTTTTCTCCCACATGAGCAAATGGGCCCCACCCGCCAGCTGGCCAAACAGACCCTTCGGTCCTCTCCTCTTTCCCTCCTGCGCACGCAAGCCTAGCTACTCCTGCGTCCTAGCTACGCCTTCTCCTGCCCTCCTCTGGATCGGCCGCCCAGCTGCACCACTCCACGCCAGCGACTCTGCGTCACACCCGCCTCTTCCTCCCTTCACTCCTCGGCTAACGCTTCGTCCCTCGCCCATCCTTTGTCTCTCCCAGCTTCACTCACGCAGGCCATCGCAACGTCTCACTCCCCTTGTCTCCCTCACTCCCTCTCTCTCAGTTGGACTCATCTGTAGCCAGCCGCGCCACCGCCACCACCATCGGGAAGGCCTCGCCTTGGGCCATCGAGGAGGACCAACGCCGCCTCCTACCGCCCCTGGAGCCGCCGGGGAACTCGCGCAGAAGGCCGGCCGAGACTTGCCCCTGCAGTCGCCATCCTTTTCTCCTCCCAGCTCGACTGAGACGAGCTTGCAGCGGGCTCTCTTCCCCCTTCGAGCCGAGCCGAGCAGCCCCACCCCAGAGAAGCCACCGCCATCGCCGCTGGAGAGGGGAGCCGCCTTTGGCACCGAGGAAGCTTTGGATCTCAGCCGAGCCACGCCTGGATCTCGGCCGAGCCGTAGGCATCTCGGCCGAGACCCTGCCGTCCCCACAGGAGCTGCACCGAGCCTCCCTGCTGCCGCCGCCGCGATCCGGAACAGCCTTGCGGCTGTTGGAATCGAGCCCGGATCTCGAGTTTCCTCGTGTGCGAATCCCCAACTTCGGACCTCGTTTCGGTACGTTTTAATCGCATTCAACGGTTGATTTTCGGATATATTGTAGATGGCATAGCAGTATGTAACATGTTAAAATTCTAGGACGATCCAACGGTTGGATCAATAGTCATGACCTTGGAAAGTTAGAAGAAATTCGGTTTCCTAGAACTCGCATGTTAGGATTGGGACCTTGATGAATTTGTGCGGTTTCATTGTTGTGGATTTGGGAAGTACTGATGCTTCCCGTATGTTGTAGTCATGGCCTAGTATGCGTAAGAATTATTTTGGAATTTTCGAGGAATATTTGACGAGGTTAAATCGAGGTCAAAGTAGTGAGAAATCTAGGTGACGTTTAATGCTTTCTTAAGGTTTTTCATCTTGAATCGGAAGTTCGGAGATCTTTAGTAACCATCTAGAGTCGTTTAATTGATAATAAATGTAGTTAGATATTTTCCGGAAGTTTAGAGGCCCGTTTGACCATTTTAGGATTTTAAGGAAATTCGGGGTCAAAACCGTAATTTCCTTAAAAGTTAGATTTTCGGACTTTAGAAAAACGTGATAGACGTGCTAGACCCCGCGGACTTTTATGAAGTTTTGGATTATGAGCATGATAGAGTCTAGGATTTGATTCTAGAATGGGAATCAAATGATCTTGTATAGATCATTTGGGTAGAAGTCCTAGACTTCTCGAGTGAGCGAGTTTTGATATATGTATCTTGCGATGAGCAGGTTTTGTGTTCTTTCCGAGGGAAGCAGGAGTGTCTTGAGAGTTAGCGTTGGGACGAGGTAAGTCTCCGGACTTACTTAGCGCGTATTCTTTGTATTAGCATGATGCGTGTTTGGTGGTGTGTGTTTACGTATTTGTCATAATCAGGAAACCGGTAAAATAGGACCACCGACTTTTATAAGTAATGTTGGCCCAAGTGTATGATAACGGGCGGTGACATCATCTGCCCAACTCTTGCGAGAGTGGGAGGTTCCCGGCGACTAGCCGTGCGGGTGAGACGGAAGGATACATCCTTACCGTGCCTTGCCGGAAATAGGGACCGGGGCGAGACCATTGGGGTCTCGTGTCACAACCGAAGTTGAATTAGGACGGGATACGAGTTAAGAAATTAAAGATAATAAACCGGACTTGCGTGATTTATGTTTTGTGATTCTTACGTGTGTTTGTGCCTTTCCCATTATTTTAATGCGTAGAATGCTAGCTAACGGTTTTAAACCGGTTATGTAGTTGACTTGCAGGTTAGGGACGCCGCCGAGTAAGGCGGAGGAGTGGACAGCCGGGGTCTCCGTACATCTTAGGACGGGGATGGTTTCAGTCATGATTTTTTATGTTAGCGTTACGGTTTGTGTCATATGTTAGATTTTTGTACCGTATTATGTTGTTTTGAGCACTCGGCTGAGTTTCCCAAGTGTACTTTACTTTTCGTCCCTCATACATTAAAAACGTATTTCAGTTTTCCGCCTTTATTTTGTGCTATTGTTGAAAGGTCCAGTGAAATTGTTGTCAGGCTAAGGGTCGGAACCCATTGTGCGGTCTCGCCCGTAGCTCCCCGAGTCCCGCGGATTTGGGGTGTTACAGATTCATCATGGTTTTTTTCCCTTATATTGTTGGTCATGAATATAAATGTTGTTTTAATATAATCAAAATTATGAGTATGTCATATCTTATTAATTTATGTTGGTTTATATTTTGCTTCTACATAATTTATAATACATTTCTCACTCTAACTCTTTTTTGTTTGTACCATCATCCTATATATGTTACATGTTTTGTATGATGGAAGTTTATCGTTATCGATATTTTTTTCGATCAAAACCCGTGCAGGGCACGGGTATCACACTAGTTAGGCTTCATTTAACACAACCAACTACTAATATCATATATTAGGCTTCATTTAGCACATCGTCACGGATTTGGCCTCTAGGATATAGCAATAGATGCCCAGGGATATACCTCCATCCAAAGAATAGTGGCAAAACATAAGGTTGTCATCGTTCGTGTTTTTGTATGCTATTATAATGTCCCTATATTTGGCCTCTAGGATATAGCAATAGATGCCCAGGGATATAGCAAAATATATCAATTAAGCTCAAAGGGGCGTCTGCCAAAACAAAACTCGAACAAGATGCACAACCGCGGAAACTGAATGACTTAGCTCGCAAGTAACGTCTTTTTTTTTGACTTACGAACTTGCGAAACTAGACAGACACAACCCAACAAGGGCTAGAGGGCGGGGGCGGCGGACTGAACCCTTCGGGTTCGGTTCATTTTTTTTTTTGGATCTCGGTTGATGGGCCGAGATGGGGTTGGGTTGGGCCGGTCTGACAAAGGCCCGACGGCTAGGGTTAGGGGTTAGGGTTTAGCGACGACGGAGCCGACGGCTAGGGTTTCGGGTTAGGGTTTCGAGGGTGTGACGGTTGCGGCGCAAAGATAGAAATCTCGTCCGGGATAGGTTCGGGTTTCGGTTGAGGCCGAAAGGCTGGGCGGCGGCCGAGAGCGGCGGCTGGGGTAGGGTGGCGGCCGGAGGAGCGGCGGCTGGGATAGGGGTGGCCGAAAATGGCGGTAAGGGCGGCGGGGTGGTTTTGTGGTGGTGGGCGGGTGAGATTCCAATCAAAACGAGAAAAGGAGCGAATCTTAGGCAAAAATTTGTATTTAAATCAGCAATAGGCAACAAAGAATCTTTCTTTTCACGAAATTGAATGCGGAATGAAATTGCAGAAAAATAACGAGAATAGTAGAAACTAACCGTTACGGATTCTGCTCCGGTGACTCTTTTTGTGTAGAACTTTCTTGACAGATCTTGAAAGCTCGAAAATTTTGTGTTTTATATGAAACGTGAGAAAGGTGTTGATGAACCAAAAGCTGTGGTACCAATTTGATACGGGGTTAGTCGTCAGTTGGCCCGATCTTTCAACACCAAGACTCGAAATGAAGGAAATGAATAAAAAGATGAAAACTTGAAATAAAAAGATGGAGGAATGATCCAATGATTGTGAAGGATCGATAGATGGATAGATCTGGTCAAACCCTTAAGGCAACCAAGAGCACGATAGGGAAACAAAGGCCCTAACACAACTTGGAATGACTTGAAGAAGCCATTCCGCTATAATCTCACACAAAGGGAAAAACGATTGTTCCCAGAGCACGAAAAGTCACCTTGAAGATGATTGAGAGCACCAACTTGCCAATCCAAGTGACACAACTCAAAACAGTCCAAAGTTGCTGGGCGAACGAGATTCCACTAATCCGCACAGTAAAGATGTCTCGATTTCACGAGAAGACTAAGGAGAGAAGAGAAAAATAATCAAAACTACTTGTGCTTAATTTCATTCAAAGCTGAAGGTAGAATGACGTCCTAGAAGGCCTTATATAGGCATGTTGGACGTCCTCTAGGGTTTCCTACGGGCTAGGGGCCAAATCTAATATACAGCCCAAGCTAGCTAAAAAAAGATAAGATAAGATCAAATCTTTAAGAGATAAAATCAAACTAATGGGCTGAACTAACAAGTCTTAAAAAGCCCAAAACAATAACTAAAAGACAAGCCTAATTATTTAAAAGAGTCTAAAATATGTGCTGAAAATAATAGATCTAATTAAGGTCTTATTTAACAATAAAATAGGCCCGTCTTAGACATAATAGAACGTCCACTTCTTATTGGATCACGCAGCCCATGTATCTCCACTTTGAGCTCTCCTCCTTGCCCATGCATACGTGATCATGCACGTCATCTCATATCTCCAATCAATGGTCTTCAATGTATCTCCGAAAATGGTCTTCTCATCACTTCCATGAATAATCTTCTTCATATATTGAGGAATGTCCTTAATTCTTCCTCTCCTTCTCCTTAGAGTGATCAACACTCCGTGCTTCCTAGCTTCCATGTTCATGATCTCCATTCGGGCTAGGTCTTGAGATGCTCAGGCATCAATAACCGAGGAGAGAGAGATTGAGAAAATGAGGAGAAATGGAGAAGTTTCCATCACAGATAATCGGAGAAGTCGACGCCGTTGCAATCTTGCCGTTGCCGCTGTCGTAGTCTCGGTGTCTTGCGCTCTTGTACTTTACCAAAGTGCCTTAACCCTAACCCTAAAGTAGCCGATCAGTTTGAGGATTAGCAGTATCGTATTCTCTCACTTTCCCAAAAGTGTCATAACTCTAAGTCTCATTGGAACAAAGGAACATAGGAGATATGAGAACTAGAACTGGTGAAGACCGAAGACTTGGAGGTTGAAGAGTGGAGAAGTAGTCGCCCAGAGATGGAAGTGGGAGATCGAACTGGATATATGAGAAGACGAGAAGTAGCCTCCTTGCCCCTCAAAACAAGCGTGAATAAGTTAAGAACAAAATATAAAAAGAAGTGCCTCCTTGTCCCTTAACCTTAAAGTGCCGCTCGGTTTTTAAAAAAAAACGGTTTAAACCGCGGTTTTTTGGTTTGGAACCTAAACCGAACCGAAAACCGATTTTATAAAAATAGTGGACCGTAAACCGAACCTATTGTAGCGGTTTTAGTTTCGGTTTGAACCGAAATCCACCAGTTCGGTTTTCCCGAACCGATTGATATTTGCTCAGCCCTACCCACAAATACAATATGTGTATCATCATATGTTTTCTTGTACACGATTTGCACATCGTTTGGTTTGTTGTAATTTAATTTATGCAATTAGAGTACACAAATTTTAATACAAGAAGTACAAGACATAAGAATGTTAACGATGTAGATCCATGAAGGATACATGATGAAGATATAATGAAGATCATATCTTTATTTTATGCATTGTAGAGGTCATATTAGGTTCAAAGTTGTTGCGCTTTGAATGCTTCATTTTAACTTTTTTATATTGTTTTTTTTATTACTTATGTTGTTTCACTTATAAATAAAATACAAATAAAAATAAGTTTCAAAGGTAAATTTGGGCAAGGCCATTCCATATCATAACTCATTAAGTTCTTGATTTTGGTTGAATGGGTCTCACAAAAGTGAGGGTGTTCTTCCATAATCCTGGACCGAGTGAGGATGAATCTATACGGAGGTTCATAAACCTTGATATGGTAGCACCCAACGAGAGACCGAAAGGTAAGTTTTAGATCTTGAGGCATGAGCTGATTTCTACATTGGATGTGCATCATCAACCAAAAATTATAAAGAATTATAATCAATAATTGTTATTTACCTTGAACACATAAGACTTAAGGCAATGTAAAAGTACGCTAAGTCTTGTTTGGGATGGAATCTTGAAATATTTTATCCAAAAGGACGGCAACAACTGAATAAAATGTGTTTTTATTTTTTTTAAATTGTTTAAATATAAGTATTTGCAATTTCAAACATTTATTGATTTGTATCTTATTTTTATTTATAGATAATGTCAAACGATGATTTGAAATTCTCTTCGCGCTCAGGAAAGAAATCTGAGAATCATTCTCAAGTCCGAGGGACGTGAGAACGTCCTAGCTTCCTTTATCCCTATTGTGGCCGATACCTCATTAGACGAGTAGAAGGCAACAAAAAATCGGGTGAGGTATGGGGCATTACTTGTAACTTGCCTCATGCTTGCTGCAATGGAGCCTGAGTTGCAAAAGAGGTTTGATCGTTCAAATGCTTTTACTATCAAAACTAAACTGAAAACATTGTTTTAGGATCAGGAAAGGATAGAGCGATATGAGGCTCACGAGACTATAATCAATAACAAGCTTATGAGGGGAAAACGAGTGAGTCCTCATGTGATTAGCCTTATTGGGATTTTCAAGAGGATGGAAAATCTGAGGGACCCCATATGACCAAGAGTTGACCACTAATATCGTTCGAAGATTTTTGCATGATGGTTTTGTACCATTTAGAATGTATTACCATATGGATGGTCAGAAGCATGATCAAAATGAACTCCATGACATGCTTAAAAATGTTGAGGTCAATATCACCGATGAGAAGAAGTAAGAAGCTCTGAATGTCAACAAAGGGAAGGGTTTTAAGAAGGTGGATAAGAGTAAGAACAATTACCAAGGAAAAGGCAAGCAAGTTTCCAAACCCATCGGTGGTCAGAAGCCAGTGGTCGTTGTTGATCATGATTGTTTTTATTTCAAGGCTAAGGGACATTGGAAGAGGAACTGACCCAAGTACCTAGAAGACATGAAGAATGATACTATGAGTTCTGGCACTTCAAGTATTAATGTTATTGATATAATGACAACAAAATGTTCTCACAATAGAATTTGATCTCACTTGTGTATTAGATACCGCTTATATATGGTGCTCAGATTATTTCTTATTGATAACATGTTTTTATGCTATCTTTAGTAGTTTTGTCTTCATGTGTTTTACTTAATTTTTGCATGGGATAAGGCATTTAAATCTTTGTTAGTGCTTAAATACATCAAAGAATGTCTACTCCCCTTGGTCTCTTGTGATTAAGTGTTTTAGGTCCAATTTGGAGCTTAAAGGAATGAAATCCATTAAGGCTAATGATGCTCACATCATCAACATCATCCAAGGAAGAAAGCCTTGGAGCATCAAAGAAAGGAAGGCCTCAGAAGCTACAAAGAAGCCAAAACTCCTAGATCGAGTGACATTTCACTCGATCAAAGAAGACAAGTCACTCGCATGAAGTGGACGAGTCACTCGATCCAGGAAGACATGGGCTCCCCGAGAAGCTGGATCTCTTGCAAGACGTGCTAGTAGCTTCTCACTCGGAAGAAGAGTACTCTTCACTCGATCGGGCAAGAAGACTTGAGTCCAAATTCACCCAAGTTCCATCCTACTCAATCCTAGAAGACTTTTACTCGGCCGACATATAATACACATCGATCGGACATAGAATACACAACCACCATCACCCAAGTGTTGATGGTGATTGTTCGCCTGGTTTACCTTCCTATAAACTCCTAAAAAAAATAGATAAGAAATCCGCAGGGATAGCAAAGCCGAGCAATCTTTGCTTTAAATTTATAACTCACAATATCTACTCTAAATTGCAGCGAACTCAGTGTATGAATCAATCGCAATAATGAGCAAGTATTCCGAGGTCGATCTCAGGGACTAATTTAGATGAAAGTAAAAATGATCTAGAATAGTATAAATCTCAAATAAAGAAAAAGGTTGGAAAAGAGAGGGAAAGAAGTCAAGAAGGGTTTGAAGGATGTGATGGATTCACAATCAATTATCAAAATTTAATTAAAAATCAAATAACAAACAAATGAATATATGGAAAGAAATGCAGTTCCAAGGATTCAAGATCATTATTTATACACATTGGACTCAGGATTATAGGATTCTCACGTGGCATATATATAAGGTTGAAGAGCTCGGGATGAATGTTTCTTAAATCTATGTTATTTTATAGTGACGTTTCAAGAACACAAAGATCCACATCCTAATACCTATTGCTTTCAAGGTAAAGAGGGAGAAATATATAAATTAAATCTTATTCTTTCAATCAAGAAAACACAATAACCCTTTACAATTACGTCTCATGAATTACTACCTCAAACGACAGGAATAATGGCACATTCTATCCAATAAAGGTTAAACCTTTATTACCTAGGAACAAGTTCTCTTATGTATATAAATAGGAATATCTCAGTTACGACTCAATTCCTACTTAGGTTGAAGTGGTTTAGATTGAGTCTAAACCTACAAAAACCAAACATTTTCATAAGATTTAAAGCGATTTACACAACCTAGTATAAAGAACAATTCAATCCTTCATAGTCCAAGGTATAAATAAATTTCTAACTACCTTGGAACCACAAAAGGTTTCTAGCCAATAATATTCATATCAAAACCTGCAATAAATTCAATACAGGTGATAAGATGATTTATCGACCTGTTTTAGTCATGCATTTATGTAGATTTTCCCTTTCCGCATTCATGTTTTAGCCTTAGTTTGTGTCATTTATGCTTGTTTGAATCTACTTTGCAAGAATAGATGTCTACACACGCTTTTGGTGACTTTGTAGGTATTTTGGCGCATTTTGGAGCTAAAACGATGTATTTGAGGATCAAGCCTCGAAGTGGATGCATTGGAGCGAGCATACGTGCATGGGAAAGGGCTAGGAATCAAGCTAAAGGCATGAAGGAACGACCAGAGCCAATCTCAGCCGAGATCAAGTATTTTAGACCGAGATTAGGCTTGCACATGACCGAGATCAACCCCATCTCGGCCGAGATTCATGTATCTCGGTCGAGGTTGGGAGATTCTGTTGCAATATCTCGGCATCCATCTCGGCCCTGATCTCGGGTGACTTGACCGAGATGCCCATGACGCTGAAGTACGAAGTTGAAATCTCGGCCCAACCGTGACCATCTTGGCCGAGATCCAGACCGATATCCTTCCTTGAGCGTCTTATTTCGTTTACGGGCTTTTTCTTTTTCAGCCCAATGTCTTTTAGCTAGGCTTTTGTTATAAAAGGAAGTCTTGGATTCATTCCAAGGTGTGTTCGATTTTAGTTGGGAGTTTCCCATAGTTGCCTTAGAGGGGGGAGCCTTCTCCTACCCTGCCCTTTTCTTCATCATCATTCTTCTTAGACTAGTTTAGATTAAAGTTCAAGACTTTTGCATTTAGATTTATTGGGAATACATTGTTGATTCAAGATTTGGCAAGATTGAAGGTTTTCATTCATTGAATTTGAGTTCTTTCTTTTCCCTCTTTATGCATTCATTGTTTTTCTTAGTTATAGATATGGATATGATTGTTATTGGCTAGATCTTTGTGGTTCTAGGGAAAAATAGAGATTTGTTTATACAAAGGTCAATGAAGGATTGTTCCCTATAATTGTTGAATCGCTTTAAATCCTATGGAAATGTTTGGTTTTTGCATGTTTAGAATTGATATAACCACTTAACCTAAGTAGGAATTGAGTCGCAACTGAGATATTCCTATTTAGATACATAAGAGAACTTATTCCTAGGTAATAAAGGTTTAACCTTTATTGGATTGAATGTGTCATTGTTCCTTCCTTTAAGGTAATAATTCATGATATGTAACTATAAAGGGTTATTGTGTTTCCTTGATTGAAAGAATGATGTTTATTTATTTATTTCTCCCTCGTTACCTTGGAAGCAATAGGTATTAAGTTGCGGACCTTTATGTTCTTGAGACGTAACTGTAAAAGAACATTTGATTTAAAAAACATTCATCCTTATATGCTTTTCAAATCATATATGCTTTGTGAGATTATCCTGAGTCCATGTGTATAAACGATGATCTTGAACCCTTGTATTCCATTTTTTCCCCTTTAATTTGATTATCTTTGTTTTTATTTCTTTTTATAAAACTGCTCTTGATTGAAGGTGACATTCAATTGAGAGCAACCCAAAAACTTTCCAAAACTTTTGATCCTTCTTTCACTTATCTTTTTCAACATCTTTCTTTATTTGAGATTTATCCTATTTATAATCACTACTGCAAACTAATCCTCCATGTCTTTGTGTTCGACCCTAGAACACTTGTCCTACTTCGTACAATCCATACACTGTGGGTTCGTTGCTATTTAGGAGAATTATTTACAAGTTATAAATTTAAAACTATCCCTTCCTAGTTGTGCTATCGTGTGAGTCTCTATCTCTTTTGATAGGGATTTATAGGGTGGTAAAACCAGCGAGCAAAAGGAAAGTATGCAATTGAAATATGAAAGAGGGATGAAGAAAGTACCCAACTTTATTGAATCTCAAAACAAATTGTCTCAAACTTTTCAAACGTATCTCAAATCTCTAAACAAACTAAAAAGACTAGATCTTCCTTCCTAAACTAATGATCTAACAATGGTGAAAACTGAGCAAAGAAGAAAGGTAGGAGAAGAATTCTCCTTTCTCAACTATCGATCCTAAACAAATTTCTCTGAACTCTGAACACGAACGACCTTGAACGAACTCCTTTCTTCACATTTAGAACCCTACTTTTATAACCTAAGACCTGTTGAAAGACGTGGGTTGGGCTGAAGGTCCGAAATAAAATAAAATTCGACGCTCAAGGAAGAAATCTCGGTCTGGATCTCGGCCAAGATGGGTCAATGTCGGGCCGAGATTTCGACTTCGTACTTCAACGTCATGGGCATCTCGGTCAATTCACCCGAGATTAAGGCCGAGCTAGGGGCCGAGGTTTTACAACAGTAGCTCCCAACCTCGACCGAGATATATGGATCTCGGCTGAGATATTCTTCATCTCGGGCACTTCGTCTCGTTTTCTCCAAATTCATTGTCTTCTCCTTTCCTATGCTCGTATGACAGCTCCTAAGCATCCACTCCGAGGCTTGATCCTTAAATACATCGTTTTAGCTCCAAAACACGCCAAAATACCTACAAAGACACCAAAAGCGTGTGTAGACATCTATACGTGCAAAGTAACTTTAAACAAGCACAAAAGACACAAACTAAGGCTAAAACATGCATGCGGAAAGGAAAAAATTACCTAAATGCTCTACTAAACTAGGTCGATAAATCATGTTATCAAAATACCCCATACTTACCGTTGCTTCTCCTCAAGCAAGTAGTAAATCCAAGATAGGATAACATGAGTTATCTATGCAAAACAAATATGAAAAGCTCTTTTTATTTGTGATGTGCTTTTATACATGATCACTCTCAAAGGTGCATTCATATGGCTAAAGAGATATTACAATTAAGTTCAAGTGAAATAAGCAAGTGAAGGAAAATCAAAACTTGCAAGGAATTCATAATCATCATAAAAATTCAAATGCCTAATATGCATGAAAATTCAAGTTTAAGCCATAAAGTCAAATACATACATACATAGATCAAAAGGACTTAATGAAAAGGCCATAGAAACGTGATCAAGGTAGGATGATATATGTAATGTGGTGGTAATCCGGAAAGAAGAACAACACAATGAACTCTTTTCTCAACATCCAATCCTTTCTTGCATTTTTCTTTCTTTTTCTTTCTTTTGAGTGAAAGACATTGGTGCACAATAGCCGAAACCTTGGTGTTCAGTTTCCTTCACGTACCTCACACCAATATGCACGTACCAAATCAACTCTAAGGGAATGTTTTTAAAACTAATTAGACTTTGGCAAGACACAAACACCCGATTATGTGAATGGTGCCGAGTTACTCATTTCATAGCCAATAAAACCCTTCATAATCTTTTGCTATTCAAATCACATCTGATACATCACATTCAACTTCTTCATAACACATATGAACTTTTTCTTTTAAGCATAAATCTTCAAACTCCAGTTTTCCTAATTCCCGGATAAGTCAAAGGAGGCAAATATGATCAATGCTTAAGGTGCTAAATATGAATAAGATAGAGAAGAAGAAGAACTTGAATTGCCTAAATCATTCTCATGCAATGTATAAGAAATCATCACATAGCTTCAACTATCAAATTCAATTCAATTAAACATAGAAATTTCCATCAATCATATAAATTCCAAGTAAAGAAATCAATTCCTGCAAAAACCATAATTCATTCAAACTAAAAATAATATTCCAAAGCAAATAACATACACCAAGTTTCATCATAGAGATCCCATCAAGTCAAAGAAGCACATGACACGTTTTTTTTCCGATGCAAAACATAATAGGAAGCGTGTGACAATAATCCGAAAATGTTCAATGCAATACAATTAACCAAAATATGCTGAAAAGGATTGTAAACATCCTACCCCATACTTAAATCTCACATTGCCCCAATGTGTAAAATAAGAAGGGATAAAAACAATACTTACAATGTAAAAGATGATGCAGGTCCTCTGGCGTGTCTACTCGAAGGGTGGAGGCGGATCTTGGGGAAAATTCAGGTTGTTCGCGTCATAGAAGTGCCCGAATATCTTGCGATAAATGTCGCCGTACATCCCCTCCGAAACATAATAGCGTCTATCCTGCTCGGTCAGCCTCTGCTCAATCCTCTGCTGGCAATGCTTTATCCTTTGATGGCCTAGCTGCAGCTGATAGATGTCATCCGCCAACTGATCCATGGTATGCGTCCCTCAACGTCTAGGTCTGGGAGCACGTAAAGACGATGCTCCTCTTGTTGGAATACCTGTGGGACGTGTACCTGCATCCCCCATCTCAAGCCTCTCTCCAGAATCTTCTATCCCTAATAGTATACTCACTCTTCCAATCAATCCCAACATTCTCGTCCCAAGGCATAGCTACTCTAAAGGGTTGACTATCCTTTTGGATCAAAATCCTCCTATGCACTAAATGTCGCCTACCCACAACAACAGGCCAATTCGTGACCGTCAAACTAGAGAGATCAATATCAAGCCTCTTGGCAATATGGGTTATCAATCCACCCACACAAATAAATCCTACAATCTTCTTGGACACCTTTTTCAGGTGCTCAAGCATCAGTGTGGTAGAGTCCGGGGTACGGGCACGAGTAATACACCACAACACCAATAGCTCACCTAAGAGCACCTGATGTTGTGTCTCTCGCCTGGGTAATAAGATCTCACTCATAGTCTTATGAGCTAGCCGAAAAGACAAGCTCACAATGAACTTGCACTTGGCCCATCCGGCCTTCTAAGCACTAGCTAAACCCATAGGCTTAGCAATCTCGTGCCAGAATGCACTCTGATCCACATCAATATCAAAGGTGGACAAATTACTATGTGAAAAGTGAAACAAATCTCCAAAATCATCCTTAGACATCTCATAATTATTGTTTATTAATCTAAATTTCACACATCTACTACCATTCCCTCCTTTGAACACAAAAGAGCTCAAAATAAAGTCAATTCAGCATAGTTAGGCTCCCTAATTGCAATCAAGCACAATTTTCCATTATCATATGTAAATCCTCACTACATCCCAATTCACCAATATCCAAGATACCAAATATTTAGGAGCATCAAATTTAAGCTTAGCAAGACGAGCATAATTGGACTTACAAGCGTCAGGACCATCCTCAGAGGCTCCGCTTGCTTCTTAGACTTCCTAGAGGAACCGCTTTTGGACGAGGATCGCTTCAAACGAGTCATCTTTGATCAAAAAATCTCGACAGTGGCAAATCTCGGTCGGTATCTCGGTCTCGATCTCGGTTGATCGACCGAGATTTTCTGGGCAGAAATCGGCGATTTCGGTCTCGGCCGGGATCGACGGTTTCGGTCGAATTTTTGCTCGTTCCTTGCTTGCATGATGTTCCTAAGGCCTTTTTGCACAAAATCCCTTAATAGAATGGAGGATTTTTTGATGAAATTGGTACTGGGAATGTGTTTAGAATTTGATTTGTGAATGATTATGGAAAGAATGAGTGGATTTGGTGAAGAATTGAGGGATTTAGGGAAAATTGGGTAGAGTTTGGAGGTATGGAGGTTATGGAGGCTTTGGGGAATGAGGAAGGGAAGAAGAAGGATTTTAAATACCCGACAGAGGCCGATCTCGGCCGGGATCTCGGTTGATTTAGCCTAGATTCTTTCTTTCTTTTTTTAGCTCTTCTTTTCCATTCTTCCTTCCTTCAAAGTGCTTGACTCGTCTCTATAATTTTTCCGAGCATAATCTCCTTTTCCTTCTCAATTGACACCTAGATCCTATAAAAACAAAAATAAAAACAAACGCGCAAAAACGCAAAAGCAAAAAGCAAAAACAAAAAGACTAAGACTAAAAGACTCTTACCTCGGATTGCCTCCCGAGAAGCGCATTGGTTTAAGGTCTCTTGCTAGACGTGATTCCGACAATGCTTAATCCGGAGATATAGTTGAAAGCCGCTTCACCGGAGGTTCTGGCTTACACTTCTTCAACCTGCTCTCATTAACCTTGATCGATCCGACATCTTTACCCCATACTTCAATTGAACCATAGGGGTGGATCTTCTTCACTATGTATGGTCCGGTCCATTTCTTCTCGAACTCTCCCTACATAAGATGATATCTAGAGTTAGCTAACATGACTAGATCACCTTTCTTAAACTTACTATGGACTTTTGAGCTCTCTCTATAGATCTTCGAGCTCTCGTATGCATCCAGCTTTCCTCCCTTTGCTAGTATGGAGGTGAGTGATGTAGGAGGCCTTGAAGTTCCTTTGATGAATTGTCGGTAGAAACCGACTTCTCTCGCGGGAGTGTTTTCTTTCCTTCTAGGCTTTGGTTCCACCAATTCTTCTACCTTTTCCTTCCTTTTGATGGACGGGAGAGACGTATCGGGAGGTTTCGGGACTTCGGAAAGCGCTTCCGAGACCTTCTCGACCCCATACTTGAATCTCGGCCGAGATGGGTGGATCTCAGGCCGAGATACATCCCTCTGTCGTAAAACTTCAGTCGGCACCAAAGGGATCTCGGCCGAGATTTTCTTTGACGGTTTCTTTTCGCTGTAGAGCGAATCATCTGCAAGATTGGCTTCTTCCGTAACCTTTGGGAGCCAGTACTTCTTATCCTCGACACCTTCCCTTTCTATGTTGAATGTAAGGGACACGTTCCTGCAATCAACATGACATCCAGAAGTAGCTAGGAAGGGTCTTCCTAGTATTAGAGGTATAAGAGAATCAACAGGAATGTCAAGAACAACAAAATCAATAGGACATAGTACTTCCCTAGCAGTAATGGAACATCTTCTAGAATTCTAGCAGGTTCAACTACTGATCCATCCGCTATGCGCAGTGTCATCTTCATTGGCTTTGGTTCCCCAAGGCCAATTTCCACGCAAAGTGCAAGAGGAATCATGCTCACACTCGCGCCAAGATCACACAAAGCTGCATATGATTCTTCTCCAAGTCCTACTCGGACGCAAAATGATCTAGGATCTTTAAGCTTTGGTGGAATCTTCTCCATTGATATTTTGATGAGCTCACTTGATTTTTGAGTCATCATCACTTCTTCTTCCACTTCAACAATATTCTTGTTAGAGATGATCTCTTTCAAGAGCTTCCCGTATTCAGGCATTCCTAAAATAACATTAAGAGAAGGGATATCAATATTCGAATTTTTAATAAGCTCAATGAACTTACCAAAAGTCTCATTTAACAAAGCTCTAACACGGGCTTTCGGAAATGGAAGTGGATGTTTGTACGGGGGTGGTGGTCCCTCCATGGAGACACGATCAGACTCACCAGACTGGGCTCTTTGTGCCCCATGTCTCTCAGCTGCCCCGTTCCCAGTCTCAGGAACGATGCTCTCAACAACCTCCTCATGTATCTCCTCTGCTGCGCGTGGATCGACAACATGAACTCTACCTCGTCCTCTACCTAGAGGGGGTCTACCTCTACCTCGCCCAACTGCAGGTAAGGTTCTAGTCTGAACCATCTTCAGAGGACGTAAACCTAGCTTAGAAGGCTATATATATGCCATATGTATGTATCAAATCAATCACAATAGAATATCTATATATATGTACTGTCGAGATCTTCAGATGGGTGATGGCTCACGTACACGATATCCCAAAACATTTGTACTCATTTCAAACCAAAATCTTTTGAAAAGTCAGACCCCTTTCGGGTTCTGTTTATTTATCTATTCGAACTTTATTGCAGATTACAAGTGCCATTGTTGTCAACCTGGGCTCTGATACCAACTTTGTAACACCCCGAATCCGTAGGACTCGAAGTGCTACTGGGTTAGGATCTCACAATGGACCCTAACCTTAGCCTGACAACAATTTCACTGAATCTTACAACAAGGCACCAACAAATTAAATATAAAGCATGAAACTAATATAAAAGTATCAAAAGGTTTAGACAACACTGCTGAGTACAATCAAAACATAACAAAAATACATGATCAAAATATCCCATCCCACGAGGACGACCCAATGTACGGAGCCCTCAGCATATCACCCACTCAGGATCACTCTGCAGTTCTCCTAACCTGCAAAGAATCTACAACACGGTATAAAACCGTTAGCTAACCATACACGTATATGAGATGAGCATAAGCACAAGAACACATCAAGAATATTAAACACTTCATCATGATATCACGCATTTACCCATTTTATAATCTTTATAAATATAGTCCAACACTCAAATCGTATATATATATATAAGGATATCAATATGAATATATGTGACACGAGGAATATAACCCTCGCCTCTCGGTGCTAATGCCAGCTGGAGTGGTGATGCGGTCACCGTCACCGTATACCCTAAGGGAGTGGAGAAAGCCCGCCCCACAATCCAGAACTGACCTGCCCGCAGAGAACCTCCAGACTCCCAGCGGGATGAAAGGATAGCTGTCACGGCCCTACAATGGGCAGTCACTAAACCATAGGTCGGTAATAACAATATCACATACTAGCAAGCATAAACATGCACCCCTCATGCAACATCCAATATATAGATGGCAGCTAAGTAAGTCCTATGGACTTACCTCAGTCTCGGAAGTAATCCCAGTTATGATCAACTCTCAGATACGTCCATTTCAATCTGGAGGACAACACGGCCTATACAAGGCTTACATATATATATATATCAAACTCCTATCACACAAAGGGGTTACACCTAGACCCAAGGGATCCATAAGGATCATATCCAACTCGTAAACCTCAAGGCTGTAACCGGCATAAACAGTTCCATACTCAATCTCATTCTAACCACTCATACTCGTACCTAGCATGCTACTACCGCTCATACTAGGAAAGGAAAGGATCTACCTAGCTCTAGGTAGAACCGGAACAAAACGCACCTGCGTGACAAAGGGGACGCAGGGGCGAAAGGCAAGTGGCCGCGGGTGTGACGGAACGTAGCCGCGGGGGCGGTGACAAGGCCGTTGGCGAACGCAGGCACGCCGCTGGCACGGCGCGGGCGCTGCGGCGTAGGTGCCACGGGGGCGGTGACTTTTGGCCGCGGGGGCGGCGACAGCGCAGAACAAGATCTCGTGATTCTTCTTCGTCTCTTCACATGATCCAATCACGTCTTTACCATTCCAAATCCACACACCACATGCACATACACATACCAACCATCAATAACCCTAACATACATCTAATCCTAAGCTAAGGAAGAGGAAAAACAAGAAAGGAAGAAGAGAAAGAGAAGATCATTTACCACCACTGTGGTCCTAGGCTGCAGGGAAGATCAACACACCAAGGCTGGCTTCCAAGCTCAGCAAACTCACAATCATCAACCACAAAAGCTACCACACACATAAATCTCAAACCAATCTCTTCCAAACCAAGAACAAGATCAAGGGAAGTAAGGGAAAGCTAGGAACAGGATGGAAGCTAGAGAAGAAAGTGAAGAACAAACCCTTGATCAGCCAAGGGAAAGATTAAGTAAGGTAAAGAGTAAAGCACGGGTCAAAGGTCAACGAAGACGGCTGCAGCCGCCGGAAACCGCAGGGGCGGTCCTAAGATCCGCAGGGGCGGCGCCAGGTACCCGCGGGGGCGGCTAGACCCAACTCGGTCAAAGCCAATCTCGGCCATGGTCCGATCTCGGTCAGAAAGGATAGGGCTCTTACAGTTTCCCCACTAGTTAGTTTAGGCAATGGCCTTTTGTGGTGGGTAAGGCGACGCTTAATGCAACTTTTGGTAAGGTGGCTAAACATGAGAGGGATTGTGTCGAAAACCAACACGTGTTTCTTCCTTTTTCTTTTGACACTTTTGGTTTTCTTACGCCCGATGCTATTGAGGTTCTTAAGAGGGTGCAACGGGTCTTGCACGGTAACGTTGTGTCTCCTAGGGGTCATCAAATGTTGTTTTTAGGAGAATTGGTTTTGCAATTCAGAGAGGGTTGACAGCGCAGCTTGTTGCTCGTATCCCCTCTAGCTCTATGTAATTAATTTTTTAAATATTTTAAATGTCTTCAAAGATTAAAAAAAAAACTAAAAATTATTTTATTTAGAATTTTAGAATATTAAATAATACTCAATAATATTTTTATTAAATAAAGTCCACATCACACACCTCATCCAAAAAAAAGTGTTGACATTTAAAAAATATATTGACACGTCATCGGCGGAGTTAAGACTTTTGCCGAAAAAGTAAGATGTAAAATTAGTTGATAGTTTGTATCGCTCCTAAGATGCTTGACCTTGTTGTGCCTCAAGGAATTAGTTCGGGAAATCTAAAAGGAACTTTGTGGAGTGCTTAGAGACGGTTGAACTTTAATATCTCGAGAATACTTTTTCTAAAAAAAAAGCGGGACAAGTGATTGTCATCAGTTTGTTCGTTTTAAATTGAACATACGATTATTGTAATATCATACATATAAAATAAAAAAAGTGTGATATGACGAGTAAAGCATTGCTGTTGATATATCTCGTTTATGTAATACTATGATTATACCTGAGAAAGTTGGATGCATATAATAAGTGATGAATTATTCATTCGTTGTAAACATGAAATGTCATATATTTTTAGCATTATACGGGTGAATACACGAGAATTATAATTGAAGAATTTAATTCTTGTGAACGAAAAAGTTGATGAGATTCATGAGAATGTGAATATATGCAAATTCAAGGAGAATGAATGGACGTGACCACGAGAATTGTTCATAAAAAAAAAATGATGAAATCATTCTTTTCCTAAACAAAATTGTATTAATAGTTATTTATGAACCCCGCTCCCATTAAACATGGTTGAAAAAAAAGTTATGGGAAATTCTGGATGGTACCCCTGTGGTTTAGGGTTTTCCGGATTTTGCCCAGAGGTTTTTTTAGTTCGGATGATGCCCCTGTGTTTTAACATTTTTCGGAAAATGCCCAATTCCATTCATATTGTAGAGGGATGTTAACTAAAATAAATTTTTTTAAATGAGAAAAACTTCTTTTTAAAAAAGGAGATAAAAGAGGCTAAACATTTTGCACATAAGGTTTTTTTAAAAATTAATTTAAGTTGACATTCCTTTGCAATTTAAATGGAGTTGGGCATTTTCCGAAAAATATGAAAACACAAGGGTACCATCCGAACTATAAAAAATCTGTGG
>CM008279.1:42021743-42113194 GCA_002319775.1 Fagopyrum tataricum | reverse complement strand
ACAAAGGCCTACATCAACCATAGTAATTCAGCCAAGGAAGGATGATAAAGAACTCCACAATCCCAAAGCAGCACCTTCAGTAGGGCCAATGCCAAAGATCTTGAACAAAAGTGTGCAGCCAGTAACTAGGGCTCAACCTAAGTTAGATTGGGGCAGAGCTCAACCAATGACATTACCAACAGATAAAAGGTGGCCAGCTGTCAGTGCATTATCGAGCCCTTCACTGGCATCACCATTGCAGGCACCTTCTCCGCCAACGAAGATAGAATCCCGCCATGCTTTAGTCACAACAGGCAATGAACACAAAAGCTCACATCCGGTAAGGGAACCAATAGTGATGATGCAGAGGCCTCAGTCTGTAAATGGCAAGCTGATGGCCAATGTCAATACAAGCATTTCTTCATCACCACCAGGAGCGTTACCTGGTTGGTATCCTTCTACTTCAGATATGATGAAGCTCAATCCTTACATAGCGACGACAAGAAGTGTGAGCCCAAATGATCTAACCTCAAACCATCAGCTCTATCATCAGCAAGCACAATTTCAGCAGCAACATAATCAGTTTGTCCCAGGTACAAGTCCAGTAGAGTTACAAGCAGCGAGCCGTGCAATGTGGAAAAGAGTGGGTTCATCACCAACACTTCCAGTAGCGGCTTCACTTGGGCTCTTCTCAACATGCTCGTCTGGTTCAACCTCTCCGGTGGATTGGCACACAGGCGGGTCAATGTCTTCTTGTGACTACAACAACATTGACTGGAGTTTGGACAGGACTTTCCTCCCCCCGACGTCCAAGCCAGCTGGCGGATTTTGGCAGGGGTTGGGTTCTTCCTACCAACCCAAGACCAGCAGCCGAAACATCTATGATTCAAATGCTACAACCATAGGTGTCAAGCAAGCTATGAGACCACCTTCCTCTAGTGGGAACGGTGTCTCCGTTGCCGGGTATCAAGATGGCGGGTCAGCTCACTCTGATACGTCGTCTGTCGGATCTCGGGAATGGACATCACCATTTGAAGGGAAAGATCTTTTTAGCGTGCCTAGGCTGTTTGTTTCTTCTCCTTCACTGTGATGTGGTGATGGGAGAGGTATGCTGGTGAATAAAATGAAAAAAATAGACCCCATGTGCTTGCCCTTTCAATGTTTGATGTTGGCTCTTATAATGATGTTCTTGTTTCTTTCTTGGTGGCTTAGCTTAAATTACAATTTTAAACTTTAAATCAGGCATTCTAAATTCATACATATCAAAACTGCTTATTGCATTTCACTTTTATCCCTTTTAAACTCATTCAAAATTCATACATATCATAACTGCTTCAATTTTTTCCCTTTAAATTTCAAATAAGGCATTCAAAATTCATACATATCAAAACTGCTTATTACAAAGATGTGTTTTTCATCAGTAGCTGCGACTGGAACATTCTTCTTGTGTTGTGGACGCATTTGAAATAGGTTCTTTGTACCATTCGCCTGCTTCCCGGGTGATGAATGTAGCTTCTGCACTTACAAAGAAGATCATTCGGTTACAAGCTTTGATTTGCAAACTAATACCCAGAATTTAGATACCCAGAATTTAGATAAACAAGTATACTTGTTTTATAGAGTACAAATTAATAAATGTAGGAGAATTAATGTTAAATAAAGCTTCATAGAAAACAAAAAATGTCATCCGAATCTTATAAAGCATACCTGATAAAAAGACATCTTTGTATTCTTCTTCATCATAGACAAACTGAGGAGGATCTGGGGAGCCAATCCCAACGATGGTGCTTCCACTGCATACACACAGCAGTAGAATGAAAACAAACATGATGTTCTTCTGTGTTATGGTTAGTTCATCCTTAATTTCCAGATTGTCCAAACTATGGATATCTGCGTATATAGATTAACAGAGGATAGTGGTCTCGGGCAAGAGTCAAGTCAACTGTTTGCACTGAAGGAACTATTATCTTACAAGACAAGATCACACATATCCACCTAGTTCTCAAACTCCAACAAACAAGTTCTTTGAAGCATAAATTTTCAGGTTTTATTTCTTGAAGTTGACAAGTCCCAAACTTGAAATTTAGATGGTTCCTTCTTAGTGAGCAGTAACCTTAATAAGAGATAATCTGTGTCTTAAAGTTGCCATGTTACCAAAATATCTCATATATAACTAGTGTTTGAAAAGATTCAACGATATACCTTCCAGACATGAAAACAGCATCATATTGTCCACGGCTGGCTGCCATCACGCGCTTTTTCAATCTTTTAAGAGAGGGTAAAACATCAAATGCTGGAGCTTCTGGAGTGCATAAAAACAAGTATTTTATGTCAGTTCAAAATCATGAAAATTGTGAGCATGGAATTCTCAGCAAATTCTTCCAACAGCAACAAACATACAAGTGCAATTCAACAGAACACAACAGCAGTTGTTATACCACAAAAATATAAATGCCTATTCAAAGAGATCCTCTTATGCATCCTCGAGTAAGGTGTCAAGTTAATATTGTTATCTATGAGCTAATCATTATCTTATATAACACAAGTAATTAATATTGCCCATTACATAAAGTTTGTTTTCTAATATTTACACAATGCACAATTCTTACTTCCAAATTTAGACAAAACTAGTTCAAAGGTAACCATTTACAATGCAAGCCCGTGTAACAAAGAGTCCATCTGAGCTATGAAAAACTGACAAGGATTAGTAACCTGAAGAAACAAGTGGACTAAAGATGATCCTTACCCAAATCATTTATGCAGACATTTTGAGAAATCCCTTCTGTTGATATTTTATCTAGCAACGTCAAAGGATCAACCTTACTCACTTGATCCAAGGATAGGCGCTGAAAATGAGATTGTCAACGCAAGTTAATTCAGGCATGCAACAAACAAAAAAACTTTATTAAGAAAAAAAAAATCTCGTTTTCCTTTAAAAGGACAGTACCTTGTAGACTTCTGCAGTGGAGCATGCCTCTTGAGGCTTTATGAGAACCATGGGACTGTCCAATGGTACAGGTGACATCAAATCCTCAACAACCTACACAAAAGGAAGAATTCAATTGAAAAAATAAAATTGAAGTCTTTTAGTCACACTATCCATAAACATGGAAGCCATTTTTTACATCTTATTAATCAATGATACATTGAAGTCTTAAAATTTCACCTTGATACCTATCCTTTTTAGGATAAGATATTTATTTCAATTATTGTAGGAAAATTAAAAAAATAGGAAGCTGTAAAACGATAGTTGTAGTAGTTGTTTTTGTACATAGAAATGCATACCTCACCTCTACCAGTACAGTATGCTGCCCCACAGGAAAAGAAGAAAGGAATATCAGAACCAATCTCACCAGACCATTCTTGAAGCTCTTTCTCGGACACACTTCCACCAGCAAATTGATTAGCTGCCCACAGTGCGGTTGCGGCATTGCTGCTTCCTCCTCCAAGTCCAGCTCCTGTAGGAACCTTCTTGTCCAGATGTATCTGTCATAACTGTATCATTAATGGGAAATTCTCTAAGTTTCTGGTTTCCTGATTATGAAGAAAATGCATACCCAGAAGTATTGGTCATTGCCTGTCTTTTTTCTGTATAGGTTGAGTGCCTTTATAATCTACAAAACAAAACTCAAACACATTAACTTCTATAATCATCATCACTTTTAAAGTTAAATGAGCTGAAGATTCCTCATCAGTCACTTACCAAATTCCTTTCATCAAGGGGAACCCCTGGTACATTTGTTGACAGACGATCCTTGGTTTTTGAAGGTGACAATGAAAACTTAATTTTGTCTCCAAGACTTATTACCTATCAAGTAAATGGAACAATCAGAGATATACAGAAGATCAACCTACTTTAACTGACCAATCAGATTCCAAACACTTACATGGAACAAAGATGCCAATTCATGATACCCATCTTCTCTTTTTCCAGTTATTCTCAAAAAGACATTAACCTGATCCATACAAAACCCTACTTTCACATGGGTTTCTATGATAAATCAACTACAATGCAAAGAAAACAGATGTACAACCTTGCAAGGTGAAAAGAGAGTAAGCCTGCCAAGCCCTGTCTTCATATCTACCTCATCTGCTAATTTGTTCAACCTTTCCTCTGGGTTGTACACAATCTAATAAAAAACGTAAAGGGCACAAAAAATCATCAAATACGCAAATTAAGAACTTTGGAAAAGGAAAACCCAAATTAAGTGTACCTCCACTTGTTTCCTTCCACCCAACTGAGATTTTATAGCAGACATCGATTTGAAAGTTGGGTATGCCTGAATTTTTGCTTGCAGATTGCAAGAAGAAGACCCATATCCTCTAAATGAAGGAAATCCACTGCTTGCGTTGTTAGAATACAAAGATGGGTGAAAATTGGGATTGTAAAGAAGAAGGGAAGAAGTTGCCATGCGTTGTGATTGTGGTTGCTCTTAGTTGCTGGTGGTTCAGTTGTGAATTGTGTTGTTCATTTCTCTTTAAACCTGCAATTGATTCGGATAATGAATTCGGCTGATAGCAAGGTTCGGAGGATTGGGGCAACACCAACACCATTGTAAATTTGTAATCTAGCTTTGGTAATTTTTGGGGTCCGATTCTAATCAACCCGACCCGTTGAAGCTGTTCGATTGATCTCACCTAAAATCCTGATATGCAGCCTTTCACTGTTAACTTGCTTTGATAGAATGAAATGGAATGTGGACTTTTTAGGGAGTGTGTTGGTAAAATTAATTAGATTCATAATTTTTTTTAAGCTATAAAAAAAAAGCAAAAAATTAATAAGGGTTTGGTGGGTGGAGATTTTTGTAGAGATTAGAGTTTTAGTAGCTTTTCATGTAGCTTTTTGGGTAGCTTTTTAAAACCTATGTGAGAGATCTTTTTCATTAGCTTTCTATAATTTTGGTCCAATTTACCCTCAAATATATATATGCATGTTTTATTATTATTTTTAATACTTATCATTTTTAGTAATTTCACCACAAAAATCTACCATTAAATCTCCACACACCAAACACTTTTTAGCTTTTTCATTAGATTTTCATATTTTACAAAGCTATCCAATACTCTACCCAAAAATCTACCGAAAAAGCTTAAACTACACAAAAAGCTTAAACTACCGAAAAATCTCGCTCCACCGAACAGGCCCTCTTGTCATTGGTTTGGTGACCGTATGGTTCATTCCATAACTTCAACTATTCTGGGATCATTACTTCTGCTTTAGGTTTGTCGTGACCGAGTGTTGCAGAGTTTATTCGTAATGTCATTAACTTTATTGGAATTATGGTGGACTTGTACTTGAATAAATTCAAACAAAACGAGACAAATATAAAAAATAATAAGATCTATTTCACTGTGGTTAATTCTCACCTCTAAACTTTAAAGAGTCCTCTCAGAACACATGTTTCAATGTGTAGGACTGATCCGAAACCACATTGTCTATGGTCAAAATCGATTGTCGATTCATTAAGTTCTCTCAAGGTGTATCTAAAAGCACAACTACCACCACTAGTGTGTTTGGAGCCATCAAAGTTCAATTATATGGTTCCTTCACATGGTTGATCTAGCCCAACGGATGTTACTAGTTTTCCTTTGTTATTGTTTCATTATTACTTTTGCAACAAGTTTTTTTAGCATAAGCTTCACCCCTTTCTTTAATTTGTCTTACGACCGATTCTTCATTATTATTTGTTCTATTAGTTGTTGAAATTCGTTGGTTACTCGCGATCCGAATGGTTCACCATGTGACGGCTAAAAGTTTATAGTGTTATCATCTAGTTTTTAATGTATATTCGATGGGATTTTGGTACTATACTGCAAGATGTGTCCGATCAGGGTAAAAACCCAATAGGGTGAAACAAATAATCAATGAAATCGAATCTCAATCATTCATATACAAAACAATTGGATTCAATAGGTCCTTACATATGAGAAAATTAATTAGACATGAATTCAGAGTAGAAACAATAAACTTGAGAGAGGATTGAAAACATAAATTCAACAAAGGATGGAAGAAAGAAACAAACCTGCAATAACTAAATATATCTTAAACTCTAAGGCCAACAACTTAATGGAAACAACAAAATAATTCAATAAACTCTAGCCAAATCGGTCAGTTATTACGTATTTACATGTCTGAAACTACTATTTTCTTTGTCCTGCCCATGGGATTGCATAAGCAAAAACAAAAATTTTAATTTACTTGACGATTTTGATGTTTTTCTCCTTTCTTGATATCTTTTTGGTTCTTCAATCCTCGGTCGATATTAATGATTTTATGTTGTTCTTGGCATTTGGGTGGATTAAATTCTTGTATTTTGACGTTGCTCTTTATTATGCACTGAAATACACCAATTTTAACATCTAGCGCCCCAAACAAAACAAAAACCAAAGTAGAATCATTTAATAATATATGACTGATTCTACACTAAAAGATACAAAACTTCACTAAATGAGTATGAAATACATGAATTTACTATCTAATATGATGCATGAATGAATGTCATCATTTTGGTGATTGATGATTGACGACAAAGAGATTGCTAGAAATTTTTTTATATTTTGATATGAGAATGCTTCTGAGTGTTGATGATATATTTGTTTTTCAGATTTTGATATATTCATTAAAAATTGAAGAAAACTAGGAAATATGACATTCTTAAAGTATTGTTTCCTAGAATGCTCATCCAGTTAATAATAGTCTAAAGCTTTGAGAAGATGTACAAACTACAACCACATAATTATGTCCTAAGACTACTATTTTATCCGTCACACAATTAATTTATCTCGAAAATACGAATCACATAAAACTTAAAATTAAAAAAAAAACAAAAAAATACCAATCTTCTAACCTAGCTTTCAGATTATATTGATAACATGCATGATCATTAGGTTGTCACCTTTGATCACCTAGCTTTCAGATTATATTGATAACATGGATGATCATTAGGTTGTCACCTTTGATCACACTTAATTTATGTTCATAAATTAGTTTTATCCGCAATTTCTACCACTAGACTTAGTACCCCTTTTTTTTTTTATGGCGTGACTACTTATTCTATATTTTCATTATTTTGTCAAGTAGCATCTAGCTCTTAATATGCTCATGGCTATCCACAAGATTTGTAGATTTGACAATTACTTAGTTTCCAAAGTACTAGATAGTAGATACACAACTAAACAAACATAATGAAAGGTTACATAACTTCTTTTTTTCCCCCAACTTTATGTTCGATATCTAATAAATCAAAATTTATTTTCCAATAGTTCGTGAGACACCACAACCTTCTCAATAATATGACGTAATTTTGAAATTGTAGAACTTTTGAAAGGATATGTGAAAAAGGTGTGTGAGATCCTCGTAAGGATTATGAGTTTATGACACAAAACACATCTCATTAGTATTACAATTCTACATTCTTTTAGTTTACCTTTAGTAGAAAGCCTTTTTTTTTTTCTTCTTATTTTTCAAAGAAATTGTGAATCTTAATAGACACATCAAGCTGTCAAATTCATTTGATTTTCCACTCCTTGCCAGGAAGGGGATAACTCATCACTTTCTCTTATAAATTTACATTAGACAGGTGTTGAATCATGATTTATCACAAATTCAATTTGTCTTTACAACATGACATAATCCAACATAATTCACAAACAACATTCAACATGATTACGCTGCATTTCATGTATCAACATACAGAGATGCTTGAGAACAAACAAGCTTTAGTGATCATAAGGCCACCTGGGGTAGCCCAATCCACGGTTATCGTTACGAGCATTTGTTGTGTTGCTACCATCAGTTCTCCCATGATCACGGTTCAGTGCATTTGACAGGCGATAAGGCCTGAGGAACGAGAACGGATTCCGAGTACCTTGATTCAGGACACTATTATCCCTGCTACTAGTCCCACTGGTTGGGGCTTGAACACGACGATTAGAAGTGGACCCTAGAGGAGGCAACTCGTGGCGACAAACGGGGCAAGAGTTATGTTGCACCAACCACGGAACAATGCAGTCAGAATGGTAAATGTGGTTACAAGGCATTTGTCTTGCTTCAGTGCCCAACTCGAATTTGTCTTTACAAACAGGACAATGTGAATCAGTTCGGAGATGGGCTCGTGAGATCTTTACAGTAGGCATAGCATCTATAGCAGAACTACAAGCTGGTGGCGGTCCTTGTCGGTCATTAACCGTCAGCTGGCCTTCGAAAATAGACCAAGGACTAGACCTTCTCCTTTGGCTCATGAAAGCATCCAGTGCTTCCATAACTCCAACTCTTTGGTTCGAGTTGTTTCGTTGGACGAGGAAATCGAAAGCCTCCATCAACCCTAGAAGCGGATCAACGCCATAGGTTGGCCCACCAAGACTGTAATGCCCTAACTCCTCTAACTCTTGAACAAAACCTCCATTACAATACGAGCATGTCAAGCTACTGTAGTTGCGAGGCCGAATTGCTTGCCTGCATTGATAACACCAATGTGTGTTTCCACCACTTGACATCACACTATTACAACACTTTGTTGCAACTCAATTGAAGCAATGATTCCTGCACAAGGACGCTGTCAAAGTTCATCGTCCACCAGATTAACAACCGAGTACATTTAACAAGTAAACAACACACACTTGTTTGTTTTGTTAGGGCTTGTCAATCGAAGGTAAAAGTAATCAATTTATCAGAATTTTCCAGATGAATGATACAAGGAAACTACACTTCTAAGGAAACCGTCAAAGATGCTACACATATAACAAATTACAGATACCAAAAGCAAATAACAAGGAAACCCAAATATTATCGGCCAACATCTTCAACGGCCGAGCAAAGATGACCTAGGAATTACGAGCATGGCGAATGAAATTTCGATCAATAACGAGATAAACGAAAGCATCCGATCAAAAGCGCAAAATGCAAAGGCAGATTCAGTAACCAACAAAGAATCGCAAACAACGAGGAACAAGAAAATGAGCCAAAATCAGATGAAATCGGTAAAAGCACAATCGATTAAAGAGGGAGGGAGAGATAGTTACCTAAGAAGAGAGAATTTTAGGTTTGTAAGAGTCGCAGCAGAATTGGGGGTATCCGAACAGCACATTTTAGTACAGTGGAAAGAGGGGTTCTTGCGTTCCCAGTCCGCGTAGAGTGGATGGCTACGTGGTTTTCATATAAAAATGATATATATATATATATATATATATATATATATATATATATATATATATATATATATATATATATATATATATATATATATATATATATATATATATATATATCTTCGAGTGAGGAGGGGTTCATCGAGAGAGAGGAAGGGGGGAGCAATTTAGACTTCATTAGCTTAATATATGTGCCTTGTTAAGCGAAATTTGATGGCATAAAATTTGGAAAATATATTTTTAGATGAGATGTGATTTTACTCGGGTGAAGTTGAAATATAAATTTATCGAGAATTAATATTTAAATTAATAATTAAATTTTTAGTATTAATATTTTGACTATAATATATTAATCCTATGGTTAATCAATCGGTTAATATATTCACTATAATACATTTATCTTATCGTTAAAGACTACACAATTTACCTAATATTTTTATTAAAAATAGATTAGGAATATAATATATTAATTAATCGATTAATATTTTGACCATACAACTATCCTATAGTTAATCAATTTGGTGAAAAATATTAAAATTGTTTATACTATATAAATTAAGATTAGTTCTTATATTAAAATTTTCATCATAGTTAAATAAATAAATAAATTTATAATATTAAGATGATATTTGGTAAATGGTAATTCCAAAAAGGAAAATAATTAAGCATGAGATTTTAAAATGGAAATAAGTTTATATCACTCATAACATGATTTATCGCCCTAGTTTAGTCATGTATTTAGGTAGATTTTTCCTTTCCGCATACCTGTTTAGACCTTAGTTTGTGTCGTTTATACTTATTTAGCTCTACTTTGCAAGAATAAACGTCTACACACTATATTGGTGTCTTTGTAGGTGATTTTGCGCATTTCGGAGCTTAAACGGCGCATATGAGGATCAAGCCTCGGATTGGATGCATTGAAGCAATCATACGAGCAAAGGGAAGGACGAAGGAGTTGAGCTAAAAGCATAAAAGACGAAATTGGAGCCATCTCGGAATGGATCTCGACCGAGATCCTTATTTCTAAATGAGATTTACATAACTGAGAGAAATCTCGGTTGGAATCTCGGCCGAGATCACAACAAGTTTTGACTGAGATTTCACGACGCTGAAGAAATTGAAGAACAAAGACCAAAATCTCGGGCCCGATATTACTTGAATCTCGGCCCGAGATTGCTACCGAGATTTATTCCCTGAGCGTTGTAATTTTTTTTTCGGGCCTTTTTATTCAGCCCATGTCTTTTGGCAGGTGGTTGGGTATAAAAGGAAATTCCGATTATTTTCCTGGGGGGGGTTCAATTGAGTTCGTTTTTGTTCAATTTTAGATTCCAATTAGAGATTAGAAAACCTAGAGTTCGCCTTCTACCTTCATCTTCTACTTTCTACCATTGATACATTTTGATAGCTTTAGAGGAAAGATTGAGACTTTGCCATTGCTTTCGATTCAGATACGCTTTGTGATACTGATTTACTTCATTTTGCTAGATTTCGAGTTAGTAAAGTTGAGTTCTTTCTTTTCCCTCTTTTGCTATTTCCATTTTATGTATTGTTTGCTTTTCTTCAATTTAATTGTTGATTTTAATATGATGATTATTGGCTAGAACCATTCTGATTCCAAGGTGAATAGAGATTTTTTTTATGGCTTGAACTATGATGAATTAAGTTGTATTTTATATTTGGTTTGTTTAGCTTGAAACCCTAATGGTTGGTTTGGAATGAATCTTGGTTAGAACCTTCTAAGCTAGTAACCTGAGTTGGAATTGAGACTTACCCATTGATATTCCTCCTTGGATACATAAGTAGATTGACCATAGGTAATAGAGTGAAAACCTTAAAATCCATTCTTAGTTAGAGAATCCGGTTAGGTAATTCCCGAGACTTACCCGGTAAGGGGTTACTTAGTAGTCCTTAGTTAGAGAATCCGGTTTGTGCAAAATTTTCGTCTTAGATACCTTGAGACTTACCCGGTAATAGATTATCACTGAAAAACGTTCATCCTTGTAGCTTTTCTATCATAGATCTTTATGAGTTATACTGAGTTCAGTTGTCATAAAAAATGATCTTGAACCCTTGAAATCCATTCTTCTCTATATTTGATTATATTTGTTTTGCTTTATTAAACTGTTTTTAATTGAATATGATATTCAATTACGAACAACTCAAAAACCTTTCCAAAAATATAGATTTTCTTCCCTTACTTTTCCCTTCTATTTCTTAGTTTAGATTTATATTATCTTTGATCATAATTGCAAATTGAACCACCATAGTCCTTGTGTTCGACCTTGGAAGACTTGTTCTACTTCGTACGATCCATACACTATGGGTTAACTACTTATAAAGTGATTATTACGAGTTGAAAATTTAAAACATATCGTGTGTTGTGAGCTTGAGAATCTTTATCATTATTGATACGGATTTAAGAACGCATAATTCTAGAAAACAAGTTTTTGACGCCGTTGCCGGATACTGTGGTTTAGTTTAATTTTCATCTCTTTGATTACTTATAGTGTAGATCTTTTTTTTGCTTTTGATCTTGTTTTCGTGTGTGTCTTTGGAACTTTCAGTATTTTAGGTTTTTCTTGTGGTGTATGCGAAGTTCTTGGGGTTCTAAAGAACTAGTTCCCTACGATCCCAAGCCTGAAAAGACATTTCGAGAGAGACTAAGAGCTAAAAAGCTTTAAAGATGGCTGAAAGAAATCTTCAAGCTGAGCTAGATGAAGCTTTAGAACAATTGGAGAATGAGAGACGGTTAGTCAGAGAAGACTTAGAGTATGAAAGACGGATGACCAGAGAAAGAGATTAGGCAAATAGAAGAGAAATGGACGAACTTAGAGTTGAAATGAGATGTAAGCTTATTCAAGCTATACCTCATCCTCCTCCTATTAGACCAGTCCGTGTTGAGCCGTATGTGAAACCTCCACAAACACTTGGTCAGAGAATGGATCATGCTCAAAGAATAAACCGTCCAGGAGTTAATTTTGGAGATCCTGCAACCCACGAGCAGGCCCGTCCAATGGGGTGTTCCATTCTGTTGGCGGAACAGGGCCCCAAAATTATATAAAAAAACAAAGAGTATGTACATATTGAATCATCTATCCCAGTGGTAAAGGTGTCTGTTTTGCATGAAAGGAATGCTGATGGTCAGCAGTTCGACACTCTCATGTTACAATATCTCTTGATTCTTCCCCCCCCCCATAATTGGGCTCCTTTTTAAAAATTTTGTGGACAATTAATTTATTTTTCTGTTAAACTTTTATCTTTGATTATGTTTTGTTTTTAATTTTGTTTATTTCCCTTTATGCTATCAACCTTTTAATTTTTTTTTATTAACAGTGTTTTTAATTTTATTTTTAGACTATAACCTTTTAATTAATAGTTTTCAATTTTAGATTATAATCAATTTAATTTGGAGCAACTTGATACTTAAAAATTAATTCAATTATATAATTGATTATTTTAATTCAAAATTAAATAACTTAGACCATTTAAATAAATGACATTAATACACATTATTAAGCGTACCTCGACATAAAATAACTAACATATTCACAAACGATATTAATTTTAAATTGTGATTAAAAATAATTTTATACTTTATAGTAAAATTTTAGTAATAAAATAACTAACATATTCACAAACGATATTAATTTTAAATTGTGATTAAAAATAATGTTGTACTTTATAGTAAAATTTTAGTAGTAGTTAGAACAGGGCCTCACAAATCCATTGAACTGCCCTGCCCACGAGTATGAGCTACGCCCGCAAGTCCTCCAAATGATACACCAAAATCAGTTTGGAGGGATGGATACAAAGTCTCCACACATCACTTAATGAATTATGAGACTTGGCGAACCCCTCTTTTAGGCTTGAATTACTAAGTAATTTCACCATTCCAAAGTAATTACATTCAGACAGTGACAATACATTCTCGTATCATACGACTCCAAGTAGGCGGAAAACTGGCATGAGTAATGGTATCGTCAATGAATTCCCAACGAAGTTTGTCGTAAGCTTTCTCAAGATCTAATTTTAAAACCATCCACTTTTCTTGTTCTTACGCCGCATAGAATGAACAATTTTTAGCATTAAGACAATGTTATCTTGAATCACCCAGCCAGAAATATAACTGCCTTGGGTAGGACCGACAAGAGAAGACATAACTCCTTGCATTCTTAGGACGGAAACCTTGGTAATAACATTGCAGAGGGCAATATGCCTAAAATGAGAGATCCACTCAAGCTTACAAACCTTTGCAATAATAAAGATGAGAGTATCATTCATACCTTAGGGTAACGGTGGAGAATCAAAGAAACGAGAAACCTCTAAATGCATAAAGGGGCCAACAATTGCCCAATATTTCTGAGAGAATACCGGCTGAAATCCGTCAATACTTGTTTCAATCGGCATTATCAATATCCGGAAATTCGGCAAGCATGGTAGAGGAAGCAATATCAATTCCTGGAAGAGCATACAAATCCGGATTGACCTATAACCTCACAACATATTGCGCCGCCGCCGGATCGATGTGGAAGTTTGAAAGAAAGAAGTATTACGGTCACCACAACTTAGCCACTGCTCTCTCGATTTTTGAAATGAAATGATCTCCTCTTTTTCAAGAGCTAACTCAAACTGTCCCTTTAGACGACTTTCTCTCGCCATAAGCCGACAAGAATGGGTCGACAAAGCACGATTTTGTTGGATAAAGACAATATTGCTCGTTAGCGCATAAATATTACCAAAAACAAAACGATTCCACATTAGTAAAGAAATTTTAAATTGAGATAGAGCGATATTTACCGCCGGGTAGCTCCACCAACAAAACGATTCCATAGGCATGAAAATCACCTTCGACAAACAAAGGGGAATGGTCGGAAGAGAAGCGATCAAGATGACGAACACGTAAATTAGGTAGTCTAATATGAGCCTCATCGCTCAGGAGAACTCGATCTAAGCACTTACGAACTTTTGCTCGACCATCCCTTCCATTATCATAAGTAAACTCAGGACCTATAAAACCCAACAAAGCGTGAAGAATCATCATGGAGCTAACCATATCCCCAAACCGTACAGTTTGGTACAAAATACAGTTAAAATCACCAAGAATGATAATATGTGCAAAAATAGCAGCAATTTCACGATCTAAATCAGAACAAAAACTTGACGACGAAGCTAGAGCATCAGGTGAAATGCAATAGCTCTAGGAGTAATCGTAGCAATAATGAAACCTGGATTGGTAACAAGCACTGACACTTGAATTCTATCAACCTCCCACAGGAGCCAGAATTCCAAGATTTTGTTTGCTATTTTTCCGTTTCTTCTTTTGGACCTGTGCAGCCTCATTAATTTGTGGTTGGTCGTCGAAAGTGTTGGCATCCACCACCGCTAGAGTGGTTGTATTTGATTGATCAGAGATTGTCACCATCGAGCTGCCATTAGGGATTTAGGGCCCTCCTTACATGGAACCACCGAACTGCTAGTTGAAGCCTTCTCCTTGGAGGTTGGTTCTGATAGACAAGAAGCAACAGGAGAGGAGATAATGACACCTTTTCCTTTCTGATTAGAAGCATTCTTCTGCAAATTGCTACTAGATGGTGTTTGTTGCATGTTTGATTTCTACATCGGGTTAGTCTTCTGTGTAGGGCTAGGGTTAGTCTTCCTCACTGGCGTAGTTGATGTATGTTGGTTCTTATAAGGTGTAGACTTATTTCTCAAAGGTTGACGTTCTTTCCCTCGACCTGCACGGGTGCATCTGGTACTAGCATCTAGGACCGTTCACAGGTCCGGGAACAAAGTGGACCGGAAATGGACCGAATTTTCGGTCCAGGTCCGGTCCTAAACCGATTCAGGTCTGGTCCAGGACCAGATAGACGGGAAAATCTTTGTCAAACTATTAATTAATTTAATTTTTTTGTTTTTAAAAATTTTTTCGCACTAAGCCTATTATGGATTATGGACTGACCGAGTATTTGATTAATTAATTTTAATTTTTTTTCTACTAAAATTTTAATTAATTTATTTATTTTCCACAATTTTTTTTAAAAAAAGATATAGGTCCTAGTTTTGGACTGGGCCGAACCGGACCGGTTGTGGACCGGACTGTTTGGACCGAAGAACGGACCTGTTTGTTTCGGTCCGGTCTAAAACCCGGATCGAACCGAAAATTGAACGGTCCTACTACTGGCACCCAGGGACCGAAAAGTTGCATCACCCTCACATAATTGAACATGATTATTCGGTGCATGGCTAGTATCCACAGGGGGGCGTGATAAGCTGAACTTTTCTCTACAAAGTCGCAGGTGATGCATAGGTGACCATATCGAACACATTTGAAACAAATGACATCGATCTAGACCTTCATATTCAATCGGGTAGCGGACTCTGTTTATATGGACCGCCTTTTTTACGGAACGACGTGTTAAATCACGTTTCGTTGTTAAGGGAATCCACTACCAAAGACAATTTCCTTGCAAAACGTCCTCGGATGTAGCCCGTTGTCTTAGGATTAACAGTAATGGGATCTCCCACCCCTTTGGCCATTGTCCATAGGATGTCCGGGTGATACCATTGCACTGGTATACTAGTGACACGAATCCAAGTCTGTGCCGAAATAATTGGTTCAGTCGCCACAAATTTGGTAGTCCACTTTTTCATGATAAGACATTGGCCGAATATAGGCCAAGGTCCGCCGGTGAGAATCGCGAGTAACTCAGTTTCAGTCTGGAACCTAGCCGTATAATACTGATTCTCAAGATCAATTAATTGAACTCTATCACCACATTTCCATATTTCTTTGGTCTTCCTATCCGAAACACAACTAGATACCCATGCACTTTGAATACAATGAATGCATCCATCGGGACTCAAGAGAAGCAGATAGGCCATCAGCAACAGCAATCACCGGATCACCATTAACACCAAAAGGATAGGTCATAGAGATCCGGTCTTTGGAAATATTCCCTAAATCTGGATAATCAGGAGATGAATCATTAGAAATAAGTGACTTCCAAGATTTCAATGGAGTTGGCAATTCAGCAGCCTCAGATGTCTCAAATTTGTTGGTCACGGCTATAGGGTGAACTGTCGGAGTATTCTCAGCCACAGTATTAGCAACTACAGATGAACCCGCAGTAAAAGTGAACACAGGGTGACGAGTCACCATACCAGATGATTGGGGTTTGAAGTTTGAACTGAACCGACCAGCCGGACGTCATGAGAGACGCCACCAGGCGGTGTTGGGTGAGGGTCTGGAGGGTCAACCTCCATCAGGCGGTGTTTTGAATGAGTAGGAACCCATTGTAAAAACTGGTTATTTTTAGGAGTACGTGTAGAATGAAATGTAAAAACACAACCGAAGTACCCAAAATCTTGCATCTGTAGATTCCCAAAAACAAATAAACTCAAAAACTAAAATTCTCTAGAATCTCAAACTAAAAGCTGAAGAGTTTTTGACAGACAATCTCCTCAGTGCGGACAAAATATTCCGCCAACAAAAAATGCAAACAAAATGTTCGGCCAGCAGCATTGGTCACTGATGCAAGAAGATGAACCAAGGAGAATCCGAATCATCCAGGGAAAAAAATCTCCAAGTTGAAAGAGCCCAAGTTCAATGATTAATAGAAAACTGAAAGCCGTCCATGGTGTTCTTCCATGCAAAACAACCAGGGTCGCCACTTTGATTTGAATCTGCACAACCGCCAAATTGTTTGCATTCGCCATTCAGATCATCACCGTTAAGAATCGCCTCCATGTAATCTGCAATTGCTTGATCCTCATCGAATTCAGTATAATTCTCAGACCGAAATGAATCAAGCAGAGCATCCTGCCTCGTGTACTCCAACCGATTAGACCAATCTTGCCTGCCGACATCATGTTCTGCTAGATACATATCAACTTCGTCTTCACATATGATTCCTAAGAAATAAAAGCATTAGGAGACATAAAGTTTTAGCGATTACTACTTGCCCCCCGTTTGGTTGTAACTCCGGAAATGAAAACGGAATGGAAATGCATCTAATCCATATATATATATATACCCTTGTTCATGAAGTTTTTTGGAATCATTCCTTGAAGCAACCACTAGGAATGATTCCAAAAAACTTCATGAACAAGGGTACACATATGGACTAGATCTGTTTCCATTCCGTTTCCGGGGTTGAAACCAAACGGGCCCTTGATGGGGATGTGAATGAAGCAATATTCTCACCCTGCAGGGATTCTGCTGACTGGGGCTCTTCATAGGAATTCCCACTAATAGGAGTATGATCAACGAAACCAGACACCATTGACTGACTAGGAGGTGATATAGGATCATCAAAACCCTCCAATTTTGCGTTCTTTGAATTCTGTGACTCGTAAACTACTTCCGCCAACAGGCCGCTAGGATATGGTGAAGGACAACTTGACTGAGCTTGCTCAGACAAGGGTGATTGGATAAAGGTATCAACAGACTCAGGGGAACAAGGTGTCTGGATACCTACTTGAGATGCTAAATATTGGAATGAAGGGAGCTCTAATTTCATAGCCATGGAAACAGGCTGAGAAGAAGAGGAATTGCCATTTTTAAGGGCATGACTACCAGTAAGAATATCTACCGAAGAGGAGTTGTAGGTGTTCATATCAGGATCATAAGGTGTCCAGAAAGCTTTACATCCACTAGGGTCATCCCCAAACTGGCCAATTCCTGTGGAACTAGAGACAGGGGTCTCTGTTTCCCAAAGATGCTTTTGAGGAAGCAAGAAACCGAAATCGTGTGATGAGATCATGCTAGAAGGTAGGTGGTTGAGCAGGGCCGGGGTAAGAAGTTGTTCACGCAGATCCAAATTTTTGAACTTGATAGCAGGAAGATCGAAAATATTTGCCTGGGATGTCTCAGAAAGGTTTTTCTCCCTGGTATCATGGTTTTCTTGGCTCTCAATCATAGCCTGCAAATGGACTTCTGCTGGATAAATTGGGTGGCCTGCACGTTGCAAACGTTTAATCCTTGTATTCCAATAGTTTTTTATTTCATTATCCGTACGCCCAGGCAACTGCAAGGAAAATACACAACAATAAGGGAAATACAGAAGATTAGTATAAAGCAAAATGATCATCCTTTTGCATGATAATCCATCTCAGAAAGGAAGGCCAAACACAGCAAAACCAAAATGTAACACAGAAAACTTCTACCCATTTGGAGGTTGCAGAAAGGGCAGAAAAAAGTAAAACTAATTCATGTCATCTTACCTTAATCTTTAAGAATAACAAATAACAATATAAATTTGTGCTGACATCATCATTTTTTATCCCAAAAAAAGCTTAATTCTCATCCTTAATCTGGCTGGTGATCGTAATGGCAATGAAGCTTTTAAACATCATTAGACATTGGCATATGTCATTTATTGTTTGTGGTTTCAGCTTACCCTTAGACTTAGTTGCTACTTTCTAGGACCTGTATTATCTTAAAACAATTCAGTATCCCAAGCCTTCACTATAGCTTGGCATCTCCTTCAGCAGTTCAGCCCACCAATTCATAATCTCTCATGATAAATCCTTAATTAGAAATTGAAAGCTAGGCAGTTTCAAATTTTACTTGCAAAAAAAGCTCTTAGTTAAGTTCACATGCTATTTGTTGATGGTGACATATTGACATGTCATTAATTTATGCAAACACTCACTTGGCATATTCCTATAAATATTCCTTTAAGTTGACCTACTGTGAACCCTGGTTCAGCACTTCAGCTAACACCATTTCAAATGCCAGTGATCGTATCATCCAAAAATAGAAGAGTCCTAAATATCATATTCATAAACTTCAGAAGTGACTGATTATCAGATTTAAAAATATTGAGGATGGATGTAGATTTTAAAAAAATGAAGTTCATCAATGAATTGGATAGTAAATCAAATAACGAAGCAGATAGCTACTGCAATAAACAAACCTCTTG
The DNA here is from genome assembly GCA_002319775.1 of Fagopyrum tataricum. Lineage (NCBI taxonomy): Eukaryota > Viridiplantae > Streptophyta > Magnoliopsida > Caryophyllales > Polygonaceae > Fagopyrum > Fagopyrum tataricum. Next base: position 42,094,145 of record CM008279.1, on the reverse strand, counting down.
GGCGTGCCATTCCACACATAAGAAAAGATAAACTAAATAAGTTCAGGATTTTGAAGCCAGTGGTGTGTGCAGTGAAAATGGAGCAGTGACCCCCACACCACACCACACAAGGCATGCCATACAATTATTATAGGATTCCTACCCTACACAATCGTGAGTCTTGAAAGAATCAAGTCTCATCAAATAATGATAATACTTAGTAGTCACAAGATTAGCATACATAATAACCAAGTGCACTTTCGAAACATAGTTACTTACAACTATTTAATAATAGATCATATTAAAAACAAAAACATGCATGAAAGTTGGAAACGATTTTCCACTTATACTGGCACACTATTGGTTTAACTATTATGTTGACAACATCTTGGGGGAGGGGGAGAAGCTACCCTACGATGGTGAAATCTTAAATCTATAATGAATATAAGAGAAGGGAACCAAAATATTATAATTATTTAATAATAGATCATATTAAAAACAAAAACATGCATGAAAGTTGGAAACGATTTTCCACTTATACTGGCACACTATTGGTTTAACTATTATGTTGACAACATCTTGGGGGAGGGGGAGAAGCTACCCTACGATGGTGAAATCTTAAATCTATAATGAATATAAGAGAAGGGAACCAAAATATTATAATTACTTAATTTATTTGATGTACACCTGACAGCCCAACAAAAAGTGAAATAAAATTTCCAAAATCGGCAAAATTATGCTACAATTTAATTGCCACGATAATGCTTCAGTCCAAAGTAGAAATTGTTTTCATGCCAGCTAGACCTGGGCAAATGTCTGGACCGGAAAGCTCGACTCGGGCAAGTACGAGCTCAAGCCAGTTTGGGTTGCTTACTACTAGTTTCAACAACCATGGGCTACTGTTTATTTGTATAATGTTTGTATTCTTTTTATATTTCATATGAACTTTTCTATGAGAAAAAAATTAAATTCAGAACTCAGCAGCCCGCTCGAAGCCTGGCTCAGGCGGATACGGGCAAGGCCCGAAATCCAGGTTTGGCCCGAGTCTGGTCCTTGAGAACAGGCCGAGTTTGGGTTTGGGTTTGCCTAGGTTTAATGTTAACACATTTAAAATTGGAATTTATATGCATAATCAAGTCCAAGATATAAAATTGACAAGCAATTCACAGCAAACTTTAATTTTAAAACAGACATCACCTGTGTAGCCATATGAGCCCACTTATTTCCCATCCTAGCATGGAGTTGAATAATAAGATTTTCTTCCTCAGCAGTGAATGCACCTTTTTTAAGATCTGGTCTCAAATGGTTTGCCCATCTCAAACGGCAGCTCTTTCCACACCTTGACAATCCTGAGGATTTCTGGACAGCATTCCATTTTCCCTCCCCATTTCTGGTGACATAATCAAACAAGATTGCATCCTCTTCAGGTGTCCATGGACCTTTCCTTCTAGGACTAAGACCGGATGTTTTTCCACCACTGCTATCATAACCGGCTGAAGAAGAAGCTCTCCGAGGTCTTGGTGTTTCCCTTGTCTCAACCTCACTTAATGAGTCACACATCATGCCTTTTTCCTGAATTAAATCATTAGCAGTCAGTACCAACAAATAAGTAAAGGAGCAAAAAAACTGGATACTAGATTTGGGTATCAACATATAAAAGCTCATAACTAGTGTTTGATATATACGTATATGTATCCTATCACACTTTTTCTCTCTTTATGATATACTCCAAAAGTAGCGGTATCTATATCTTATAATTCTCCTCCCTCTTCCATTCTTCCTCTCCTAAACTCTTTTTCCAGAGGAAAAGCTTTATAAAATTTCTCTCTTCCTTGTATTGTCATTCATATACTAAAAGCTATTAAACAAAGATATTGATATCAATCTCATACCCATATCTTGATACCGGTATGTGATATATTGATACCTAGATATGAATACCAAACATGGACACTGCCAAGATTTCACCAAGCTTGTATCAGCTCATAAATTCCAGCATAAGCTAAAATCGGTTTAACTAATTCCCAAAGAAAGAGGCACATAACAACTCAAAATGATGTTTCTTTAAATAAATGAAAGCATAGATAGATCAAGAGAGGAAGCAGTGGATAACATCTCCGGAATCTAGAGTTGATGAATAACCTCGGATGAAAAAAGAAGAGATAGCTGCAAAATCCAACGCCCAATAACCTCCAAAAGACAACATTGAAGAGAAAATCCACTAAAAATAAATCGACGTAGTCGGGGTAAAATTGAACCCTAGAATTCAGGAATTGTCACTACATAATTTGAACTTAGAGTATACTAAATTACTGATAGAAAAAAAAAAAAAAAAAAGAAGAAGAAAGAAAAGCGTTTAATCAGCGAAACACGCCACCGGGAGATCGAGGAATACAGTGAGAAAGAATAGTAGAGCACTGATTTATGGATAAAAGAATAGTGAGATCTAACAGACCAATGCTGTAACGGTCGCACTATCGGAGATGACGATCAACAACAATCAAATCAATTAAAGCATTTTCCATTGAATATCATAATCAAATAGAACGAATACCTAATCGAAGTCAGTTCGAATTCATCGCGAGAAAGAAGCCACGCTAAGAGAGTGAGAAACGGAAGAAAGAAGAAAAAGAGAGAATGGGCCGAATGGCTGCTTTCTTTTCTCTGATTTTTTTTTCCCGTCTTCCTCTATTATTCATAAAAATTAAAAAGAAACAAAATAATTCGTTTTTTCTGTTTAAATTTTGTAAAAACATAACTCAAAATAACACCAATTAAGATCGTATCCAATACTACAAAGTCTGCAAATCCCTGGACGTCCTTATCCCGATGTTTTTCATCTTAAAAATTTAAATTCAGAACTACTAAACATTTGTGGAACGGGATATGTGTGTTATATTTTTCTTTTCGCTAGACTCATTCTGTTCTACGAGCCTAAATTTATAAATAGTGAATTGAAAGTTATAAAATATGCTTATAAAATTAATATTGTATAGTTTATCGGGTTGTTTAGAATGACGATGAACCAACAATGTTGTATTCTCAACTAGTTTATATTTTTATACTTGCATAACATGAAAACACCTCTAAGCAAAAACAATTGTCCACATCCATCTATATTGACTATGTATGTCATGTGGAATTAGTCATATTCCGGCCCGGTCCCAAGTGGAATAGGCCCGGTGGTTTTTAGTCTAAAAACACAAGGTCTGTCCCGATCTCGTCCCGGTTCCAATCGGGATGGGACGACCTAAATCCGTCATGTCTCGTCTCATGCCCAACCCTAATTAAAATAATACAACTTGGTTTTTCGGAAAAAAAAAACGACTTTATCAATAATGTGACAAAAATTTGTTAAAAAAGGATTAAATATGTAATGTGGGATTTTAATTTTTATTAAATTAAGATTATATTATTTTATCTGTCAAAAACTTATTTTAAAATTATTTTTAAAATTCGATTATGAATTTTTTTCGGAAACTTCTTCACGGATAAAAAAATTCAAAATTTTGTCCATATATTATGTTTATGTAAAATTGTGTTATTAAATAATCATAAAAAATTAATATTTGTTTATTTTAATTAGTACGGAATCCCGGCTGGCCACTCCACTCCCAATTTCTCGGTAGAGATCTATACTACAAAAACCTAACAACACGGTAAAACCGTTAGCTACAATTCTAACACTAAGGTCACTAAAGCATACACACATTCAAGGAAGTACTATAAATCATTCAACATGCATCACACAAGATTCCGGTTATTATCTTTTGTTTGGTGAAATTTGTCATTCCAATTTTCAACTTTTCATGGTAGCGCAAGGGTCTCCCGATCCTTACCCCCAACCCCGTTAACCAGTAGGACTGGTTTTAATGAATCCTTCCGTATACGCTATTGGGCTGGTCGCGAGGAAATCTTCCGGCACCCTCGGGCCGGACAGAAAGCTACGGCACGTTATAATACACTTGTGTCTCTCTTTAGAAATTTAAAGATAGTGATATAGTTCGTTCATTTTATTTCACAAGCATAACACACACTACCCTGCACACTCAGTATGAAAAATGTAACTAAGTGAGTCCTACGAACTCACCTTATACTGGTCTCAACGATTCTCGCGATCGTGCCTGTTAGAGATCCGATTTCCGTGATCAATATACATCAACCCTTAGAACTATATCAACCGTTAACATTGCTCGACTTATCATTCTAATCAATCAGGGTATGATATCTAGCATCGATACCCCGACGTAATTCTACGACCTAGGTTCCCGGACCTAGACGTCCATTCCAGATTATTATCACAATCGTTTCCCTAAAATTTCGCTATCTCGGAAGTCTGTATTTAGTCTATCGTTATCGATCCGCTTAACTACTCATAGTTCTCATTCCGATTCCACTAACATAACATTCCTCAAATTCTTCTAATTCCAACATTCTGGTCCTTCCAAACTAGTTCCGCAACTACCATTCATCTCAACCTTTCATTACTTAACTTAATATCATTCACTAAAAAATAATTCACTAGATTATCACAAAATTAATTAAATAAAAATTTATAGTTTAAATAATTATAAATTATCAGAAAATAATTTGACGGAAATGAAACTAGGTTCGGATCTAACCTGAATCGGATCAAAAGCAAGGTTAACCGGTTTAAGATTGCACCAAACGATGTCGATCGATGCGGCGATGACCGGGCTTTGATGGCTAACTGGTATCCTCCTTATCTATGGTTCTACAAGACATTAACAGTGGGGTTGTTTAGGAAGAACGCAAGGGGGGAGAAGTGAAGGAGAAGGGTGGGTGCTTATTTTTTATTTTTTTAATATTTATATAGATTCTTACGTGGCAGCATTCATGGCCAAAATAACGTAGAGTAATGGTCGCCATTATGACGACATTCATGGCCATAATAACATGGAGTAATTGTCGCCATTATGGGGACATTTTTGACCATAATAACGTGGAGTCACGGTTGCTATATGGCGGCATTCCTGACCATAATAACGTGTAGTAACGGTCGCCATTATGTAGCCTAGGTTTTCAATGGTTTCCGTCATCAAGGTTCTATGGGATAACTAATAAAATTTTAATTAAAATAATTATATTAAATTCTCGAATTTTCGGTTATTACAGACGCTCTTTGGGCATATAGAACGCATTAAAGACTCCCATCACAATGACTTCACACAAGCTAGTATTCTGAAAGACTTGTCATCTCCCCGTAGAATCTACACACAAGGCTTTTTGGGCAACAGTTGCTATTATGACCTAAAAAGCGTTGGAGAGAAAAGGCTTTTCCAAGTCAATGAGCTAGAGAAGCTAAGGCAAGATGTTTACCAGAGTTCTCGGATCTACAAGAAGCTCACCAAGATATAGCATGACAGACGCCTAGTGCCTAAAGAACTTCGGGAAGGAGATCTTGTTTTTCTTTTCAACTCAAGACTAACATTTTTTCCGAAAAAGCTCAAGTCAAGGTGGGAAGGGACATATATCTTAAAGAAGACTTACTTTTATAGAGTGTTTGAGATCTATAAAGAAGAAAAATTGAGCCAATCAAGGTAAATGGGCAAAGGAATAAAAGGTGCCATAATAGGAGCATGCTTAAGATTTGAGAAGATAACTCATATCCGGCTTGGAACGAAGATATAAGGAGGAAAAGTAGGGTCGAACATAAGACCTTAAACAAAGTCATTCAATAGAAGGCAACTCATTTGATACGTTTGTTTCTTTTCGTTTTGATTTTTTTATTCAAATTAGTTGGGACATTTGTGTTGGTTCTTGTTTGTTGTTGCTTACCTTGAGGATAGGATGAATAAGGATCAAGAGCTCGGATTGCCAAATTCGAGAAAATTTAGAGAAGATCGAGTGTTCAAAGGATAGGAAAGTGAAGCAAGAAAGGAGACCAAGACATTCAGACAGAGTTCCATGTATACATGTACCAATCCAAGTGACTCTAGCCGAGTTTGCCCCCTATTATGTGAAATTCGGTCCAACCTTTTTCGCTTGTTGGACCGAGTTTTGCCCGTTGAGATAAAATAGAGTGGAGAATTCTTTGAAGTGACCAAGATTGCAAACCATTTTGGAATTTGCTTAAAATAGAGTGGGGCTTATATGAGTGAACGTACAAGGGGATAATTGCTATGGGACCCCGAGTGCTTGGTTGTGGTGCAAATAAACATGAAGACGCGTTAGAAAAGTTTTCTAGGAAGAGAGAACAAAAGTGACATTGACCGAGAGGAGGAAGATGTGAGACTTGTGGATGAAGAATCAAATCCTCAAGAAGATTAAAATGGTGTCAACGATGATGAGGAGAGGGATCCCCAAAAGGATTTTGAGGATGTCAACGAGGATAAAGGCCCTAAGAAGACTTTGAGGGTGTTAATAAGGAAGATTGGGATCCTCAAGAAAAAATCGATTCTAGTAATGATGATAATGATCATGACAATGACAACGACAATGATGAGGGGAACTCAATTCCTCAAAGCAATGACCCGGAACATATTCTGGGTAGGGCAACAACATCGGGAATTTTGTAGCCTCAAAATCATGGTCAACCACCTTCCCGCCAATTAATGAAGGAGGTAACATGCAACACATACACTCTTTCATGGAACAATAACAACAACAACAACAATAATGGATCGAAGGAATGATGACCATGTTAGGTGGGTGAACGATCATAATAGGAGGAATGTTGAGATCAAAGCACAATTGAGAAAAATCAAGCACTTGGAGATATACAACGCTCCATTAACACTTTCGGGCCGACGTTGCCCATATGAAATCCAACATGATGCTTTGTAACACCCCGAATCCGTAGGACTCGGGGCGCTACTGGGCTAGGATCTCACAATGGATCCTGACCCTAGCTTGACAACAAGTTCACTGGATCTTACAACAAGGCACAAATAGATTAAAACCAAAACATAAAACTAATAAATATATATATATATATATATATATATATATATATATATATATATATATATATATATATATATATATATATATATATATATATATATATATATATATATATATATCAAAAGGTTTATACAAGGTACCGCTGAGTACATCAAAACATATAACTATACATAACAAAAGATCCCATATCCCACGATAGCAACCTAGTGTACGGAGCCCTCAGCGGATACCCACTCTAGATCACTCTGCAGCTCTCCTAACCTGCAAAGGATCTACAACACGATATAAAACCGTTAGTTAACCATACACATATATATAGAAGATGCAAGAGCACAAACACACTTCAGGATAACATAAACATATAATCATGTTGTCACACATTTATCCGGTTAATTATCTTTATAAAGTCCAACACTCAATCAGATATATAGATAGGTGTATATGAATATATGTGACAAGAGGAATATATAATCCTCGCCTCTGGGTGCTCATGCCAGCTGGAGTGGTGCCTGGTCACACCTCCCCGTGTACCCTAAGTGAGTGGAGAGTGCCCGAACCGTGTGCCAGATCTGGACAACCATAGAGAACCACCCAGACTCCCAACGGGATGAAAGGGAAAGTTGTCACGGCCCTACAATGGGCAATCACTAAACCATAGGTCGGTAATAATCAATATCACATGCTATCAAGCATATATCGAACACCACTCATGCATACATCCAATATAAGGATGGTAGCTAAGTAAGTCCTATGGACTTACCTCAACCTCAGAAGTAGTCTCAAACCCGATCAGCTCCAACTCTGGAGAACAACACTGCCTAATAACAAGGCATAACAAGATATCAAACTCCTATCCATCAAAGGGGTCACACCTAGACCCAAGGGATCCATAAGGATCGTATCCAACTTATAAACCTCAAAGCTCTAACCGGCAAGACGATAACATACTCATCATCATTCTATCCTCATACACATACCTAGCATGCTACTACCGCTCATACTAGGAAAGGAAAGGATCTACACTACTCTAGGTAGATCCGGGACAAGACGCACCTGCGTGACAAGAGGGACGCAGGGGCGAAGCAAGGCAAACCGCAGGCGCGGCGACACTCGGCCGCAAGCGCGGTGATAGTGGCCGCAAGCAAGCGCATGCGCTGGGACCGTGGCCGCGGGGGCGGCAGCTTCCGAGCGCGGGTGCGGTGACAAGGTTCCCGCAGGGGCGGCGGCTTTCAGACGTGGGGGCGGCGACTTTGCAGAACGTAGAGTCCCGACTTCTCTTCCACTCTTCACGTGATCAAATCACGTCTTCTCCATTTCATATCCAAACACATACATATACATACATATTCCAACATCAATACACATTCAAACACATCTAATCCTAAGCTAGGAAAGATAGAATGGAATCAAAGAAGAAGAAAGGAGAAGCAAGAAGCTTACCACTGTTGTGGCCTATCCAAGGAAAAGATCACCAAACACCATCAGCTGGCTCCCAAGCTCAGCAACACACACATCATGCTCATCAACATCAACTACACAACACTTCTCTTCCAAACTCAAAGGAAAACAAGTCCATGATCAAAGAGAGGAAAAGAGGGAAAGAAGGACGTGAGAAAGCTGGAGAAAGAAGATGAAACCCTTGCTCAACAAGCAAAGGAAGAAGCTAAGAAGGAAGAGAAAAGAGTAAAGCACGGTCAAAGAGTCAACAAAGCCGGCTGCAGCCGCAGGAAACCGTAGGGGCGGGTCCCTTGGCCGCAGGGGCGGGTCATAGCACAATCCGTAGGGGCGGCCCTCTGGATCCGCAGGGGCGGCAACTCTGGCTTGGCTCCAAAAGACTAAGGCTCTTACATCTCACCCCCTAAAAACAAGTTTCGTCCCGAAACTTGTGAAATCCTCGAACCACTCGGACTCAAAAGCCGAGGTATAACTCTCTCTATAACCTCAAACACGAGTATGGAGGAAATCATCATCTCCAGCAACACAATGACTATACTGTCCAAGGCATAGAGGAAAATCATCTCTAGCCAAACCACAACACATCACAAGGCATAGAGGAATCACATCTCTAGCCGTATCATACTCATAACAGAAGGGCATGGAGGAAAAACATCTCCAGCAACACTATGTCCATCAAAATAGCATGGAGTAATAACCATCTCCAGCTGAAGCCTAATCATATCACAATAGCATGGAGGAAAGAGCCATCTCCAGCTATAAATAGTAATCGTACTAGTACAACAAGATCTAATAAGATCACACAACATATCATAACTAGTACGAAAATAAACACATCATAGCATATAAGCACATAAGCATAACACTCATCAAGATAGTACTAAGATCTACTCGTCGATCCTACTGGTACATCTATCTCGGCATAAAACTCTGGATAGTTCCTCTAGATATTATCCTCAGTCTCCCATGTAGCCTCATCAGGTCCTCGTCTCGACCACTGTATCCTCAGCATAGGAATGTCCTTCGAACGCAGGCGTCTCATACCTCGTTCTAGAACTGCAATCGGGTGCTCAACAAAAGTGTTGTCCGGCTCAACCACCAAATCATCGTAACTCACTATGTGTCTCGGATCTGGTATGTACTCCCTTAGCTGAGACACGTGAAACACGGGGTGAACACCCTCTAATCTCGGAGGCAAGGCTAATCTGTATGCTGCGCTCCCAACTCGGTCCAGAATCTCGAACGGTCCGACATATCGGGGGCTCAACTTCCCCTTAATGCCAAAACGTTTAACACCTCGTGTCGGAGACACTCTCAGCCACACATGGGCTCCTACTCTAAACTCTAGAGGTCTACACCTCCTATCTGCATAAGACTTCTGACGGCTTTGTGCAGTCAGCATCCGATATCTAATCAGTGCTACACGAGCCACATCATCCTGAATCTGATCAGGTGTCAACCCACTAACACTGCTCGGCTCATCCCAGCATAACGGAGTACGACATCTTTGTTCATACAGTGCCTTATATGGGGCCATCCCAATAGATGCATGCCAGCTGTTGTTGTATGAGAACTCAACTAGTGGGAGATGATCCGTCCACACTTGTCCACAATCCAACACATAAGCTCGCAACATATCCTCCAGTGTCTGAATGGTCCTCTCTGACTGACCATCTGTCTGAGGATGGAACGCAAGAGTGAAGTGCAAACTCGTCCCCAGGGTAGTCTGAATCTGTTGCCAAAACCTCGAGGTAAATCGTCCATATCTGTCTGAGACGATCGTCCTCGGTACACCATGGAGTCTTATTATCTGCCTAGCGTACTCCTCTGTTAATCTGCTCACTGCCCACGTTTCCCGGATAGGGATAAAACGTGCCATCTTCGTCAGTCTTTCCACTATAACCCAGATGGCATCAAAACTCCTGCTCGGTCTTAGGCCAGTAACAAAGTCCATGGTGACATCCTCCTACTTCCTCTGTGGTACAAGCAGTGGATGGAGTTCACCTCCAGGTCTACTATGCTCGATCTTGACCAGCTGACAGATCGCACACTGGGCCACAACTCTGGCCACATCGGGTTTCAGCCCTCCCTAACAATATGAACGTCTCAAGTCCTGGTACATCTTACTCGTACCTGGGTGCACTGAATAAGGCGTACAGTGAGCCTCCTGTAATATCCTCTGGCGTAGATCCGCATCAGCGGGTACACAAACGCGACCGCGGCGTCTCATCACTCCATCTGCTCCTAGAAGGAACTATGGTGCCTCATCCCGAGACATCCTCTCTCGGATCCTCATCAGTGTCGGGCAGGTCCCCTGCTTCTGTTGGATCTCGCCCAACAGATCAGGAAGGACCTCTAAAGTACGCAGCTGGGCATCCTCATCAGGAAACTGGATGTCCAACTCTAACCAGATCAGATCCCTCTGTAACTGATGTTGAACTGTCAATCTCGCAATCGCCTGCTCTCGAGGCGTCTTCCTGCTCAGGACGTCGGCGACAACGTTCGCCTTCCCCGGATGGTACAGAATCTCTAGATCAAAGTCCTTGATCACTCAAGCCATCTACGCTGGCGGTTTTTCAATTCCCGCTGCGTGAAAAGATACTTCAGACTCTTATTGTCTGTGAAGATCTGACATGTAACACCATACAAGTAATGTCTCCAGATCTTCAGTGCATGAACTACCGCTGCCAACTCCAGATCATGAGTCGGGTAGTTCTCCTCATACGTCTTCAGCTGTCTAGACGCATATGCAATCACTCTGCCCCACTGCATCAATACACATCCCAAGCCTAGCTTGGATGCATCACTGTAAACCACAAAATCCTCTGTACCCTCTAGTTGTGCCAAAATAGGAGCGGAAGTCAAACGTCTCTTCAGCTCCTCAAAACTCTGCATACACTGCTCAGACCATACAAATCTGGTAGTCTTCCTCAGCAGACTCGTCAGTGGACGGGCAATCACAGAAAATCTCTCCACAAAGCGTCGGTAATAATCGGCTAGGCCAAGAAAGCTACGTATTTCCTTGACGTTCGTCGGTGTCGTTCATGCTACTACTGCCTCTATCTTCGCCGGATCAACCTTGATCCCCTCGGCGGAAACAATATGACCCAGAAATGCTACCTCTGGCATCCAGAACTCGCACTTAGAGAACTTAGCATAAAGTTCTCTATCCCGTAAAACCTGCAATACAGTCCTCAGTTGTCTTGCATGCTCCTCTCTACTGCGAGAGTACACCAAAATGTCATCTTTGAAGACCACCACAAACTGATCCAGGAAGTCGATGAAGATGTTGTTCATCAACTCCATAAAGACTGTTGGGGCATTCGTAAGCCCAAATGGCATCACTACAAACTCGTAGTGTCCATATCTGGTCCGGAATGTTGTCTTGTGCACATCCTGCTCTCTCACCCTCAATTGGTGATATCCTAAGCGCAGGTCAATCCTGGAGAATATTGTCGCTCCCTGAAGTTGATCCAACAAGTCATCAATGTGCGGCAATGGATATTTGTTCTTGATGGTCACCTTTTTCATCTCTCTATAATCTATACACAATCTCAACGATCCGTCCTTCCGTACGAAGTGGACAGGTGCTCCCCATGGGGATACGCTCGGGCGGATAAAACCCTTCTCAGTAACTCCTCGAGTTGCTTCTTCAGCTCCAACATCTCAACAGGCGCCATCCAGTATGGGGCCTTCGAGATCGGTCTCGTACCAGGCTCTAACTCAATACCGAAGTCCCCACTCCTCTGAGGCGGCAAATTGGACGGCTCAGCAAACACATCTGTAAACTCACATACCACTAGGCTATCCTCTAATGCTGGACTTTCCCCCTCCTTCATGGCATAACACCAGAAGGCCTCACAACCCTATGCAATCAATCTCGATGCCCGTATCACACTGATAACCATGCCTGACTTTCCAAGGTCCCAACCTCGGAAGACCTCTATCTGTCCTAACTCAGTAGAGAGGGTAACAGTCCTCCTACCTACATCTAACACTGCCTGGTGTCTATCCATCCAATCCATACCTAGAATGACTTCTTCATGCTCTAATGGCATGACAAAGAAGTCGACAAGTAATACACGGGTCCCCACAGAAATGGGACAATCACAGATCTCACGGGTACCTCTAACCATACTACCATCGGGTAACCCTATACTAAAGGATATCCTCTCAGTTGTATCTAGACTCAGACGCTCAACACATGCATCAAAGATAAAAGAATGCATAGCACCCGCATCAAATAAGACTCTAACAGGTAAACCATGAATCAGAATGGTACCTGTAGCAGTCGGTGCAGCTGGCTCCTCTGCACTCCTCAGCTCAAAAACTCTACCATGTGGTCCTCTGGTGTCCGTGGTACTCCCACCACGACCTCTGCCTCTACTCGGCCCAGGAGCAGATCCCTGAGTCGTAGGACGATCTGGGACTCTCTGTTGTCCCTGAGTTTGCTGCTGCTGAGGTGGCCTCTGCCCACCTCCCGCTACACTGGCAGGAGAAGAACCCTACTGTGATGGAGCTCCACCCTGTCTACAGAAGACAACTCCGTGGCCTCGTCCACCACAAGTGTAGCAAGTCACTGTCTGCCTCGTACACTCTGGTCGAATGTGTCCATAACCACCACAGTTGAAGCACTGACGTCCCTTATCTGTAGCCGGTGCAGATGACGATAACTCTGGCAACTCTGGCCTCGCCCGACACTAGCAGCTCCACCAGTACCACTGGTCTGCCCAGTACGCTGTCTCTTCTCAGACCCTCCGGTCTGAGAAGCTCTCCTCTGCCCAGCTCGCTCCCTCTCATAATCGGAAGCTCTGTCTTGGTAATCCATCAAGGTCTCACAGTGAAACCCCGCCATGTAAGTCCGGGTAGTATCACTCAGTCGTCGGGAGAAAAGATACACATGCTGATCTGCAGGAGGTGAAGCTGTGTAACACCCCAAATCCGTAGGACTCGAGGTGCTACTGGGCTAGGATCTCACAATGGATCCTGACCCTAGCTTGACAATAGTTCACCGAATCTTACAACAAGGCACATATAGATTAAATACAAAACATCAACTGATATATATATATATATATATATATATATATATATATATATATATATATATATATATATATAAAAAGGTAATACATAAGTACCGCTGAGTACAAATAAAACATAACTGTACAACAAAAGATCCCATAAACCCCGATAACGACCCAGTGTACGGAGCCCTCAGCGGATCACCCACTCTGGATCACTCTGCAGCTCTCCTAACCTGCAAAGGATCTACAACACGGTATAAAACCGTTAGATAACCATACGCATATATAAGAAGATGCATAAGTACAATCACACACCAATGAATAGTAAACACATCACCATGCTATCACACATTTACCCGGTTTATTATCTTAATAACGTCCAGTCACTCAAGCGTATATATATATATATATATATATATATATATATATATATATATATATATATATATATATATATATATATATATGAATATATGTGACACGAGGAATATAACCCTCGCCTCTCGGGAATGGTGCCAGCTGGAGTGGTGATCCGGTCCCACCTCCCGTGTACCCTATGGGAGTGGTGCAGGTGGCCGGCCCACTGAGCCAGACTGGTCTGCCGTAGAGAACCTCCAGACTCCCAGCGGGATGAAAGGACAAGTTGTCACGGCCCTACAATGGGCAGTCACTAAACCATAGGTAGGTAATCATCACAACGCATGCTATAAAGCATATAACACACACCACTCATGCATACATTCAATATAAGGATGGTAGCTAAGTAAGTCCTATGGACTTACCTCAAACTCAGAAGTAGTCTCACTACGATCAACTCTCAACCTGGTCCACTCCAACCTGGAGGACAACACCGCCTAGTAACAAGGCATAACAAAATATCAAACTCATATCCATCACAGGGGTCACACCTAGTCCAAAGGGATCCATAAGGATCGTATCCTAACTCATAAACCTCAAAGCCATAACCGGCATAAACGATATCATACTCATCATCATTCTAACCTCATACACGTACCTAGCATGCTACTAACCCGCTCATACTAGGAAAGGAAAGGATCTACCTAACTCTAGGTAGACCCGGGACAAGACGCACCTGCGTGACAAGAGAGACGCAGGGGCGGAACAAGGCAACCCGCAGGCGCGGCAAAGCTCGGCTGCAGGCGCGGTGACAGTGGCCGCAGGCAACACAGGCACAACGCAGGCGCTGTGACATGGCTCCCGCAGGGGCGGGGGCTTCCGGGTGCGGGGGCGGCGACGGTGCAGAAAGTGATCCCGCGGTTTCTCTTCGGCTCTTCACATGATCAAATCACGTCTTCTCTCATCCAAAATCAAGCACATACATATACATACATAAACCAACATCAACATGCCTCTTCATACATCTAATCCTAAGCTAGAGAGGAAAAACAAGAAAGGAAGAAAGGAAGGAGAAGCAAGAAGCTTACCACACTTGTGGTCCTAGGCTGCAAGGAAGATCAACAAGCTCCACAACTAGCTCTCAAGCTTATCACAACATCCAACATCATCATCCCCACAACAAAACACTTCCAAACTCAAGGGAAGAACAAGATCAAGATCTAGGAGAGAAGAAGAAGAATCAAGAAGGACGTAAGGGCTGGGAAAGGAATGAAGAACACTTGCTCAGCAAGCCAAAGCAAAGGAAATAGGTTAAGGAAGTGAAAGAGTAAAGCACAGGTCAAAGGTCAACAAAGCCGGCTGCAGCCGCAGGAAACCGTAGGGGCGGAAAAACAGACGAGCCGCAGGGCCGGCCTCACGGACCCGCGGGGGCGGCTAAGGCCAAAACTGGCTCCCAAAGACTAAGGCTCTTACAAGCTGGAGTTAGTAAAGCTAGCTCCTCCTGGAATCTCCTAATGGCCTGTGAGACTGGTACATCCTCGAATCCAGCCTCAACAAAATCCCGCAGTTTCTCCCTCCTCAATGAGATAGGGCATAAACGCTCTCTAATCATAGTCCTCATTTGGTCATAACTGCTAACCTGACCCCGTACAGTCGGTACAAATCTTCAACAGTATTGTGCCAAGTCTCTGAACAGAGTATGCACCAACTCTATCTGCCTATCTGCTGGACATCTAATAGACTCCAGAATTGAGTCTTCATGTCCTATCCACAACTCAACCTCTAGTCCCACCTTCCTAGAGAAAGGAGGTACTCTCATCTGATGAAACGCCTTCAACCAAGTATCCGTCAAGACCCTCTATACTCCTCTGGAACACGAGCAGTCTCAGCAGCATGTGCCTGTACAGCTGGAACCTGAGCAACTTCGTGGGATCTCCCAGATGATCCTTCTTGTGCTGGCATATCAGGGGCACGTCTACCTGCTCTGGCAGCCTCCTCAACTTGTCTGATATACTCACGGAATGTTGGTCCCTCCATGGAGACACGATCCGAGTCATCTGACTGGAATATCTGTGATCCCTGTCTCTCAGCTGCACCGTTCCCAGTCTCAGGAACGACACTCTCAACAACATCCTCGTGAGTCTCCTCCGCTGCACGTGTATCACCAGCAGAAATCCTACCCCGTCTTCTACCTAGAGGGGGTCTACCCCTACCTCGTCCAACTGCAGGTAAGGCTCTAGTCCGAACCATCTGCAGAGGATACCAACCTAACTTAGAAGGCTATATATATGCCATATGAATAGATATATATAAAATCAATCACAACACAATATCTATATCTATATATATATATATATACTGTCGAGATCTTTTAGAGGGGTGATGGTTTCACGTACACGTTATCCCAAAACATTTGTACTCATTTCAAAACCAAAACCTTTTGAAAAGTCAAACCCCTTTCGGGTTCTGTTTATTTATCTATTCGACCTTTATCGCAGATTACAAGTGCCATTGTTGTCAACCTAAGGCTCTGATACCAACTTTGTAACACCCCGAATCCGTAGGACTTGAGGCGCTACTGGGCTAGGATCTCACAATGGATCCTGACCCTATCTTGACAACAAGTTCACTGGATCTTACAACAAGGCACAAATAGATTAAAACCAAAACATAAAACTGATATATATATCAAAAGGTTTATACAAGGTACCGTTGAGTACAATCAAAACATATAACTGTACATAACAAAAGATCCCATATCCCACGATAGAAACCTAGTGTACGGAGCCCTCAACGGATCACCCACTCTGGATCACTCTGCAGCTCTCCTAACCTGCAAAAGATCTACAACACGGTATAAAACCGTTAGCTAACCATACACATATATATAGAAGATGCAAGAGCACAAACACACTTCAGGATAATATAAACATATAATCATGATGTCACACATTTACCCGGTTAATTATCTTTATAAAGTCCAACACTCAATCAGATATATAGATAGGTGTATATGAATATATGTGACACGAGGAATATATAATCCTCGCCTCTAGGTGCTCATGCCAGTTGGAGTGGTGCCTGGTCACATCTCCCCGTGTACCCTAAGGGAGTGGAGAGTGCCCGAACCGTGTACCAGATCTAGACAACCACAGAGAACCGCCCAGACTCCCAACGGGATGAAAGGGAAAGTTGTCACGGCCCTACAATGGGCAATCACTAAACCATAGGTCGGTAATAATCAATATCACATGCTATCAAGCATATATCGAACACCACTCATGCATACATCCAATATAAGGATGGTAGCTAAGTAAGTCTTATGGACTTACCTCAACCTCAGAAGTAGTCTCAAACCCGATCAGCTCCAACTCTGGAGAACAACACTGCCTAATAACAAGGCATAACAAGATATCAAATTCCTATCCTTCAAAGGGGTCACACCTAGACCCAAGGGATCCATAAGGATCGTATCCAACTTATAAACCTCAAAGCCCTAACCGGCAGGACGATAACATACTCATCATCATTCTATCCTCATACACATACCTAGCATGCTACTACCGCTCATACTAGGAAAGGAAAGGATCTACACTACTCTAGGTAGATCCGGGACAAGACGCACCTGCGTGACAAGAGGGACGCAGGGGCGAAGCAAGACAAACCGTAGGCGCGGCGACACTCGGCCGCAGACGCGGCGACACTCGGCCGCAAGCGCGGTGACAGTGGCCGCAGGCAAGCGCAGGCACGTGTGCAGGCGCTGGGACCGTGGCCGCGGGGGTGGCAACTTCCGAGCGCGGGTGCGGTGACAAGGTTCCCGCAAGGGCGGCGGGTTTCAGACGCGGGGGCAGCGACCCTGCTGAACGTAGAGTCCCGACTTCTCTTCCACTCTTCACGTGATCAAATCACGTCTTCTCCATTCCATATCCAAACACATACATATACATACACATTCTAACATCAATACACATTCAAACACATCTAATCCTAAACTAGGAAAGATAGAATGGAATCAAAGAAGAAGAAAGGAGAAGCAAGGAGCTTACCACTTTTGTGGCCTATCCAAGGAAAAGATCACCAAACATCATCAGCTGGCTCCGAAGCTCAGCAACACACACATCATGCTCATCAACATCAACTACACAACACTTCTCTTCCAAACTCAAAGGAAAACAAGTTCAAGATCAAAGAGAGGAAAGGAGGGAAAGAAGGACGTGAGAAAGCTGGAGAAAGAAGATGAAACCCTTGCTCATCAAGCAAAGGAAGAATCTAAGAAGGAAGAGAAAAGAGTAAAGCACGGTCAAAGAGTCATCAAAGCCGGCTGCAGCCGTAGGAAACCGCAGGGGCGGGTCCCTTGGCCGCAGGGGCGGGTCATAGCACAAGCCGCAGGGGCGGCCCTCTGGATCCGCAGGGGCGGCAACTCTGGCTTGGCTCCAAAAGACTAAGGCTCTTACAATGCTTGTATGAATGGTGGCTTTTTTGCTAGCTAGAGTCAACACCAATGACACACACACATGCAATTTGTGAGTATACCTTGCCCTTTTTCTTAAATTCTTGCATTGGGGACAATGCAACTTTTTAAGTATGGGATGGGACATGTTTACATATCATGTTTTCATATGTGCTTCCATGTTTTCTTTTTGTCTTAGTTTTTCTTTAGTTTATTCTTCTCGTTTTGTTAAATAAAAATCCCTACAAAAATAAAATTTTGTGCAAGCTTTTCATAATGTTTGAAATGATCTTAATTATGATAACTATGTTTTTGTCATGGTAACTAGAACTTGTTAATTGTAAAGCTCGTGAAAGACACATGTGAAGTGCGTTGATGAATCACCTTGACATGTATAGGACAATGGACCAATGTTATGCATTTTAATTCTTTCTATTGGTTGATGTTCGGTTCAGATGAACCTATGTTTAATCTATAACTACTCCATGATCCTAATAATTTCTTGTGTATTATTGGTTATGTAATCTAAATTGCTTGGTCTAAGGAAGCTTACATTGATCGACACTCAATTGAGTGAAAAATATCCAATCCATGAGGCAAAAGGCCATCAACTGAAAAAGAATTAAAAAAGCCGTGATAGTGAAAGTTCAAAAATGGCTTAGTGTTCAATAGTTGATTTCCTTTTCTTTGCCTATTACCTAAAAGGCTTGTATATATGCATATGTTATAAATGCAAGTGAATCATGCCAATGTGCAAAAATGTAAATTTGTATTTGTTCGGTGGAGTCATATATTCACCTATTCAAAGGTTGTAAGAATACACGCAAAATGTGGATAGCTCTACGTGCGGAATTGTTTATGGAGTATTTCTTTATGGCTTCATTGTGGCATGGATATGAGGTAACCTTATAACTTTCTCGTGTTTTTAATAGTATTTGTATGTGAAACGGGTTACTTGCATTTGGACTTTAGTGGACTTCTAACTTCAATAATACCATGAGTAACCTTTTAACTTCAACAATACCATGTGTACTTGGAAAAGGCATCGAAGTGTTAAAAAGAGAGAGCATACATTGTTGCATGGGTTAGAGAGCAAGGGTGAAGCCATAATAGTCTCATGCATGTAACTATTATACACGTCAGTTGGGAACCCTCACCTTATGGAATCGTTAAAGTTAATAAAGACGGATCCCAAAGGAGTGATGGACACGCTATGATCCCTGGAGTGGTAAGGAATAATGTAAGCTAGTGGAGAGGGGGTTTGCTGCTAATATTGTTATATGTGATATATGTCCCAATGGTGGAGTTGTAGGTTGTGGTGCATGGACTGATAGTGAAATTCTTGTTTTTGTGACCGGTGATGTGATTGGAGTTCATCTTTTCTTTGTTTATATCGTCGAGAGATTCGAAGGGCTTGTCATATATACCCCAGGAGACTCGATGACCTATGATATATATTCCGTGTTTCATACTTTCATTATCTCTCTAAATCTTGGTGTCTCGTCAAGTCGTAAAAATTGAATAAAAACAATTATGAGTTTATAATTAATAAAATTATAATGGTTATTCTTTGAATCATAAAATTAAAATAAAAACAATTATGAGTTTATAAATGTATAGAATGGTTATTCTTTGTATATTATAATAAATATATATATAATGATCCACATATACATAAAATCTTACAATATTAATTTTTAGTTTAATACAAAATAGGGTGAATTTGGTAAGTGTGTAGGTTTTTTATCAAGGAAACAAAGTGTGTAGGGAAAATTTTATAGAAACACTAACTATGCACTTTCTATTTGTGAAGAACCCAACGTTATACTATGTTACCCAACTTTGTTACCCAACGTTATACTCTGTTAACCAACTTTGTTACCCAACGTTATTACCTAACTTTGTTACCCAACGTTGTTATCCAACTTTAATACCCAACGTTCTACATCCTTTGTAATTCAATTATTCATCATTGCAATATTCAATTATTTATCGGTTACCCAACTTCGTTGTTACCCGATTTTAATACCCAACGTTCTACATCCAAATTCACTTATGTTACCCAACTTTGTTGTTACCCGATTTTAATACCCAACTTAAAAGTAACTCATCTTGATGTTCTTGTAGCTCCACGACTCTTTGTTAATTTATACAAGTAAATTTGGTGACGTGAATTTACTATTTGATACATAGTTCTTGCACCCCTCTACCAAGTTCAAGTTCATATGAATCATATCATTATTGTGTGATTAAAATAGTTGTAAGAAATGTTGTTGCGTATTATACTTGACTCATATATTTTAATAAATATTTCATAAAGTTCAAGTTCAAGTAAATTTGGTGAGGAAAACCACTAGGTATTCAATGAAATGACATTGAGAGTAATTGTTACAATCTTTCAGATGTTGTTGCTACTTTGCTAATTAGTTTCATCTTGCTTCCCACATAGTAAGTAATACTTTTTGTGGCGGAGACTTAATGGTGATATCCATTCTCTGTCGTATTTCATAAAATATAGCTCACATGTTCAAGGTTCATGTGTTATTTGATTTTTCTTTTTGGGATGATAATCACACATTGATCATCATGTTGCCTGACAGAAAAAGATATCAACAAGATCAAGATGACATGATTCCTGACCGTTTTGAGAATTTTTAAGTTCTAACTATCAACCCAGAGAGAAAAAATAAACATGGGTATTATAATCAATAAGTATAGGGAAGCAACATAAATGAAAAGGGAAGGAAGAATCAATTTGAACAAACATTTAATAAACTCTAAACAAACATATTAAAAACTGCAAGTTTTTCAGCAGGAACATAACAAATGTCCAAGACTAAACTAAGCAGCAAGTGTCTCAGGGTGTCTTAAGCATCAACCTTTGCTCAAATGCAATACCAAGATCAATATGCACATCAACCGTTGCATCACTTAATGATAAATCACTCAACTTTATTACTAGATGAAAAGATTACGTTGCAGCAACCAAAGAAATAATAAATTCCGGCAAGAAAAGTGATCCTCCTAAGTATTTTATAACAAAATCAAAATGAGATCTGCATATGAACAATCACTCAACTTTATATGTAAGTAGAGACAATCTAATGATGAAAATGTAGGAATTGTATGATAGAAATGTGACAGTAACCTATGTGAGAGTTGAACCCACATCTTTGTGCATATGCACAACACTCTTCCACTTGAGCTAATAGGCTTGAAGACGAACTCAATTACAATCAAACTTAAACTCATATATTGTTGAGGGCTTTTTCACTAGCTGAGTGAAATCAAACTAAATGGATAAACAGGAAGGTTCAATACTTCAATCACAAAAGCCTGTACTAAATTTCCATAGCCAACTTAGGGCTTTTTCACTAGCTGTCGTGAACATTGTCTAGAGAACATAATCAATAAAGGAAACCAACAACAAAAGACGCCACCAGAGTGAACATTGTCCTTCTCGATTTGGTCTCAAACACCTGTCAAATACAGTGTAAGTTCAACCATGGAATCCAAAGGGATTGCCTAGAGAACAGAATCAATAAAGGAAATTAATAGGAACAAATTAGACGAATTATATCATTATATAGAAAGTTGGGTAACAATCAATAAAAAGGGATTGGTAAGATGAAAAGACTTGTATTGCTAATGATAACAAATATGAGAATAAGTTTCCAATGAAAGCTTTTAAAGTTATCTGTAATGATGATAGTTATAAGCAGAAACAAATAAAAAGGGATTGGTAATATGTCATGTCATGATCTTCAACATAAGAGCATGACAAGACAGATTAAAACTAAATTATCCAAGAGAGAACAATATTATGATAACACTGTAAGAGGAGACATCTCGGTTGACACCTCGGCCCTTAGGATCGATCCTTGTCAAATCTTCAAATGGAGGACCCAAACTATCTAAAATATATTGGAGCTCACTCATATTCATCAACTCTTCTTCAGATAGACTACTTGGGCGCTTCATAGAATCAGAAAATGTTGATTTTTCTGAATAGTCAGGCTTTTGATGAATATGTAAGAAGCAAAATCTTTCAAGGGGAACATTAACAACCATATTTCAACAAGTTACCTGCTTCTTGATTGCACTATCAAATATTGAAGGTGCACTTTCACGAGTGAAAACAGTGACCAATGGAAGCTTGTTCGAAAAAACAAAATCAGATATTGCAGACTTTGTAAATTTACCATCTGTAGTAAAAAGAAAGCTTACAAAATTAGTCTTATAGGAAACAACTTTTGATGAATGCAAAATCAGATATTGCAGAATTTGTAAATTTACCATCTCGTCCTCCTTTTTCACCAACACCAAAGCAGGGTGTTTGACTTCTACATCAATGTGGAACAACTTTGCTACATTTGCATCCGTAGTTTGATAGAAACTGACATCATCTTCAACTTGTGAGGCAGCTTCCAGTTCTTTAGTCTCTGAACCCTGCACATACATTATCGAGCCAATGAATAATGACATGGGAAAAAATGACGTTCGAGCTGATATAGTGAAATAGCAAGAATGCTTCAATGTGATACTATGCATTTTCACCTTACTAGTTACCTTGACCCCTATCATTCTAGATGACCAACATAGATTTCATGATACAGTTCAGTTACTTACATATGACATAATACACAAATTTATCAATAACTTAGACTACTAGACATGTCAATACTCTCTCCATCTCCATAACTTCTTCAAACAAACGCAAATCCGAACGAGATCAAAAAAGTTTATCAAGAACAACAGGAGAAGAATAAAAGATTTTCTTCAATCTTTGAGAGGCGATTTTCTTCAAACAAACGCACCATGGCAGAATTCAAGGCAAGCTCAAATTTCATCTTCCATGTCTTCTCTAGCACCAGGAGGAGGAAGCGGTATTAAATGCGGAGAAATACCCGATTTTAATGAAGTTGCACCTGGAAGACTCAAGGCAGGTAGGGTTAGTAGAAGCAAAGCAATAAATTTGAAAGCAAAACAACGCAAAGGAGACGAGCGAAGAAGCAATCGAAGAAGAGTAAGCAATCAAAGAAGAAGCAATCGAAGAAGAAGCAAGAAGAAGAGTGAAGGAGACGGCGAATAATCGCCAAAATCGCCCAGCTGAAGAGAGAGATTGGAAAGGGGGAACAAAATTCTAAAAACCCTATTTATACCTACATACTTAATACCTATTAAAATTTTGCCTGCATACTTAGTGTACCTAATTAAAAAAACGCATTATTAGCTCATTTATCTCAATAGATTTTGAGATCTAATATAGTATGATGTAATTTATAAATATATACGAAAATCATCACAAAATTATTCAAAAAATGGTATACCTTTGAAATATTTTGTTTTAGCTGTTAAAATTATTCCAGCCAATTTTAGGATTATATATTTGTGCAAAGGCAAAGAGTATTACTTGTTTAGTTGTAATATTAGTTATAAAATTTGAAACATGTAATTCATCCGACTTTACCCGAAGTACTTGTGTTAAAACACTATATCACCCAGTGTCTCTCCCCCTCCCTCTCCTAACTTGACGATATCTTTCCGGTATCATTTTTATATTGAAATATTTTTACAATTACAACAATCAGTAATATTAGAATGTATCTTTCCTATAGATATTACTTGGAGTCTGTAATAACCCCAACTCAAATTGTCATATCCTTGTTTCAATTCTCTCCGTCGTAATTAAGGGTTTACCAAAGAAACATATTGTGCGAATTCTCCAAACAAGTCCGATCATGAATTCGAATGAAAGCTCCCATCCAAAGCCGAAGAAGAAGAAGACTGAGAGGAAGAAAATAGCGATCACGAAGATCGAGGATAAGAGCAGGAGATACGTCACCTTCACCAAGCATCGGAAGGGACTCTTCAAGAAAGCCAGCGAATTGTCGGTTCTATGCGGCACAAATGTCACCATCGTCACCATGTCGGAAGCAGACAAGGTTTTCACGTTCGGCCACCCAAGCGCCGACGTTTTCTTCCAATGCTATCTAGCTCCAAGGCTTCTCCTCCGCTCCTCCTCCCAGACACGAGGAATTCCATAGCGATGATCGGGTGATGTTTTGGTGGCAGCGACCGGTCGAAGACTTAGGGTTTGAAGAGTTACATCCGTTTGCAGCGGTGGTGAGAGAACTGAGGGGCAATGTGGAGTGGAGGTTTAAAGATCTCGATCTTCATCATCAATCCGATGCTGCAATGATGAGCGAATTTGAATGCGAATTTCTGGTTCAAGAAACTATGGCCGCAAACTGTAACATGGATGGATTTGGTGTTGTTTGGCCGGATTTTGTTTCTCAATATCAAAATTCCATCCATCATCAATATGAGGGTACGAGGATAGTGATTATGGTATCAGTAACATTGTTGTAATGGCGAATTCCAACATCGCTTAGTTTGTACGCGAAGAGCGAATTTGAACTTCTTGTTCAAAAAAGTATGGCGGGAAACAATAGTTGGTGTAACATTGATATCGGTATCAGTAGAGTGATAATGGCATAGGTAGAGGATTCCCATTAGGTCTATTTCTATCATAAATCTATAAGGGAATTAGCTTAGTTAATCAATTCTTTTTTCTAGTTAGGTAGTTGGTATCATGATGTCAGTATGATTAGGAGTCTTTATGTGATCGGTTAAAACGCAAAATTACCATCTCTCTTAATTCTTCGACCAATTATCAAAGTGTACTTTTTAAAGAGAAATACATTAGATGAACATCTCTTCCTGTCTTTATGGGTTTTGAATTCTCTCCTCTTTGTATTTCTTGTCATGGATGAATTTGTTAGTAAAAAAAAGTAGCAGCAAAGCAACCAACATTTAGATGTGCTGCACAAGACCACTATTATTAGTCAAATTTCATTTTCATTACAAGATTGGGATCAGACACATATATTAATGCATGTTTCCAACTTCAAAGTTTGAATCAAAGAAGACCACATTTCAAGTACTTAGATGATAATGAACTAGTGTTCGTTTAACGTATATATCACGTGCTTCCTGGACTTTGTTACACTTATAAATCTCTATGGCTTTAAGAATCTCTGGGAAGCCTCATCACTTATTCCCTCATTCACCTCTAAGATTGCATAACACAACTAATCATATATCATTACCTGAACAATGAGGTTAATGCATAATATGCATCACTAATAACAACTCAAACTTACCAATTTACTGTAGACCACACATAAGTCGTCACATAACTTCTCTACCTCAACCTCACCAACCTTACAAACAAGAAAAATGACTAATAATAATTATATATAATATCAACAAGCTGATGCACCTTGTACCATCCAAGGCAACAAGTCATAATGATATTCAATTTCATGTAGATGACTAATATAACACTATCACACTCCATTTCCCCTCATCTCCTTGTCAAACCAAATACTCAATGCATCATCTATTCACTTGCTTTGCTAATACATTTGTGTTATGCTTCGAGTGGTAGAAACAAGACAAGTCTGTACAAGCATGACAAAATCCCATTCATATAAAAAAGCAGGTGACTATAGCTCATCTTCAAGGTTAGGATCAGAGATGTGTAGAGGTCTTCAGGACATAAATAATCTAGAAAAGTGAGTCATTTTGAATTCCTTATACAAGTTTTACAATGATAAAATTCACGATTCGACATGATTATATTCGTAAAAATTTCAAAATTTCAAGAAGACATTAAGATGCTTGGCTTTGAGTGAATGGACGAGATGAAGTATAGACCTTATTCTCAGCAGCCAATCTTAACTTACCCAAATAAATTATTTGTCAAGTACAATGGATAAAATATCAAATCTAGCCATTTTCTATCACAAAACACATTTTTGTACAATGTACGAAAACTGCGTCATTGAATAAGACTACAACTACAAAACATGACAATTACAACCACCTCAGCTTCACCAAGCAATTAAGTGAAAAACTCAAATCACAAAAACTAAATAGTTTTCAAGGCCTATAACTTGACAAGTTTAAAGAGCTGATAACATGTTGCACCTCATCACATTCGTTCATACCATGTATCTCCCAATTCTTATTACGCTCTTTATGATAAGAGCATTTTGTTAAGAGGTTGGTAGTTTTTTTTTTTGTTTTTTTAAATTTTTATGTTTGCTCTAAAATAGTTATGAAATACAGATTGGTTGTTAATGAATACAATCTAAAATTAACGTCACAAACAATTGATAAACTGAAACTAAAAGCTTCATAAATCTGAAATTAAAACACACAAATTGGTATACGAAAAAAGAGGGGGGGGGGGACTTGTAACACCCCAAATTCGCGGGACTCGGGGTGCTACTGGGCGAGACCTCACAATGGGTCCCGACCCTTAGCCTGACAACAATTTCACCGGACCTTCCAACATGGCACAAATAAAGGCGAAAACTAAAAACCGTTTTTAATGCATATGGAAACGAAAAGTAACAAATACAAAGTGGAAACTCAGCTGAGTCCTCAAAACAATATAATCAGATACGAATTCTAACCATACGACAACATCCTTAAACAAGAACATGAAACATGACTCAAAACATCCCCGTCCTATAATGTACGGAGACCCCGACTGTCCACTCCTCCACCTCACTCGGCGGCATCCCTAACCTGCAAGGCAACTACATACGGTTTTAAACCGTTAGCTCATATTCTAGGTATTAGAAAAGTGGCGAAGGCACAAACACATCCATACACAAAACATAAATCACACAAGTCCGGTTTATTATCTTTCATTATTAAGTCGTATTCCATTCTAGTTCAACTTCTGTTGTGACACGAGACCCCAGTGGTCTCGCCTCGGTCCCTTACCGGCAAGGAATGGTGCAGATGCATCCGCCCGTATACCCGCCGGACTCGTCGCCGAGAACCTCCTAGACCCCGCCAGGGCTAGGCAGATGATGTCAACGCCCGTTATCATACACTTGGGCCAACACATATATATATATATATATATATATATATATATATATATAGAGTCGGTGGTCCTAATTACCGGTTTCATTGTTATAACATAAAATAACACACACCACCAAACACACACCAATGCTAATACATAAAATACGAGCTAAGTAAGTCCGGAGACTTACCTCGTCACCAAAAACCCAAGTCAACCACACTCTTGCTTCCTTAAGGAGGAAGCCCACAACTGTCGAAGAAACGCAATCGCGGAGTCAAGCTGGCGCCCCGGCGGAGCAGGAGCCGCCCCTGCGGAACCAGAGGCCGCCCCTTGCGGCGCTGCCGGCCGCACCCGCGGCGCTGCCGGCTGCACCCGCGACGGAAAGGAGCCGCCCCCGCGGCCGTCTTGTCTTGGAGCCCCGGAGCCTGCCGCCGCCCCCGCGGCCATGCTGAGCCGCACCTGCGGCGGTGCTGTGCCACTCCCGCGGCCGTGCTGAGCGGCCCCTGCGGCCGTCCGCGCCCGCGGCCGTCCGCGCCCGCGGCCGTGATGATCCGCCCCCGCGGTTGTGCTGCAGAACGTCGTCTTCTTCGTTTTCGATCGTGGATCCTTGGCTCCCAAGTGCTTCATCTCTTGTTGGATCTTCTCCAAACACCCATCACTAGTCTTAGGCACCTCTCCTCGACCTAATCGAGCAAAACAAAGCTGGAACTTCTCCACTGCAGTCCACAATCCAAGCTTCAAGCAAACAGTGAGAAGAGAAGAGAAGAGAGGAGAAGAGAAGGAGTGTGTGAGTGACTAACGTGAAATGAAAGCAAGGGGAGGAGAGAGAGAGGACAAGATGGCTGAAAAGGGGTGTGGGGATCAAGGGGTCAACTGACCTCTTGTCCCTCCCCACGGACCGAGGGGTTGAAAATGACCCTTTGTTATTTTTAACCCGGAACGAAGGGTCGGAACGCGGAAAAAGAGGAAAAACGACGAGTCGGCTCGGGATTTTCTTAGGAATAAATCCCGGCTCTCGGCATCTCGGGATTACGGGATAACTACAAGGTGCTCCAAGTCCGGAATTAAATTAATAAAATTCCGGGCGTTACAGAACTTGGATTACATTTTCTGATTTTCAGCAAGGGAGAAACATCAAAATCAGAAGTATTATATAACACAGAGCTATTAATGATTGCAATCTTTTGTGATCTTCCTCCTCTTAGGATGATTAATTAATTGAACTACATTTGATTTTTGCCTACTTGAAACATACAATTTATGTTCAAAAAGTAATTAAAAAAAAGAAAATAATTTATTTCTAAAAAATGGTCTCCTCAAGCATTGTAAGGTGGTGGCGTAGGCATGTCCTTGACAATACCACAAAGAAGAGTTGTATTAAGCATGTTATACTCATCCCTCAACGAGCGTTCCGGTGATAACACACTAAAGTATAATTGTTGTCCGAGGTAACTCCTCTCAACATTAGTCGATCTCAAATTCCACATTCCTGCATTGTCAAATGTCAATAGAATTGCTGCCCATGATTTTGGATACACTTGAATTGAGTATCTGCTCACTGCGTCAAGCACATTGTAGTTCTTCCTCCTTTCCGGACTCCACTCTCCCACCTCAATCCTGCATATATATATGCAAAGTACTTTAAAATTTAGCTATTGTGAATATATATGAATGAATGAATGAATGAATGACTTACGCAACAGGGAAGAAGGCGTATCCGCTAAGTTGCCAGTACTGAATGCCCTTCTCGTGATTTTCCAATATGATCTCAATATAATTTCTGAAGGTGGCATTTAGTACAATAGGTCCAACTATAATCTTGTCGGTAGTGTCAATGTCGGCGGGGGGATTATCGGGTATAGTGTCGTACTTGAACACCTTGTCTGCAACCCCATAGTATTCAGCCAACTTCATAGGCGTATCGGGATCTGTGTGAGACACGCCAGAGATAGCATACCTGAGCTTCCCATTGACAGTATTGGCAGTGTTGGCAAGCTTAATTGTTCTAGTTATGTTAATATTTCCATAGTGGTATGATCCTTGAGGATTAGGCCTTGCAGCACTAGCAGTCAGGTCCCATCTAAATGACCGAAACTGATTTAACGACCACGCCCACCCTAAAGGAGGGGCAGGGAGGGCAGCGGAGGCGGGGCCCTTGCCCCCCTCATAACTTATCTTCCCTGTCGCTTGAAGATTATATTTAGTGAAGCGGGATGATGCAACCATGTAATAATCCTTGGGGTCCTGATCCGCGGTAACAAGAACCGAGTAACATTGACCAAGATGAACATCAAGTGAATCATACATGTTTTGAACTGTATGTGAGCCTTCTAACTCAACTAGCTTCAATTTATGATTTTGAATCCTAAAATTTAAAGAGTTCTTCATCCCGGCATTACAGATTATATACCTATATGTCTTTCCGGGTTTCATTGTGCATTGAGGTGGCTCTTGCTCATCTCCAACCTTGCCTCTCTTTCCATTGATGAGTACACCATCCGGCTTTCCCAGAGATCTTCCTCCGTCGAGGATTTTCCTTAGAGCAGTATGGCTTTGGCTATACCAATCACCGATCATGATAGTAAAGTCATCTTCTGGGATATCAAAGGGGATTGGGATTAGGTCACGACTGTGGATTTTTAACCCGCCATAACCGCCCGACGCTTGTTGCAAGTTGAGAGTTGGGTAATAGTAGAAGCTTCCAATTTGATCTTTTACTTGGAAATGGTATGTGTGGTTTGTACCGGGCAAGATTGGACACATGGTTCCGGGGGTCCCATCTTGCCACGAGTTCTTCCTTTGTTGAACTCCAGCCCTATACAAATTAAATAGATTAAACCATACATTTATGTTTATATATATATATATATATATATATATATATATATATATATATATATATATATATATATATATATATATTTATATATATATATATATGTATATAGGCGGAGGGGAGGAGAAAATTTTGTTTTTTTTGTATTATCGGGTATATTTTTTATATTTTTTTATAAAAATGAACGTTTTTTGTTTATAATATAAAAAAAATAAAAAGTGATACCAAAATAAAATAAACTCATATTATAAAAATAATAAAATTTCTCCTCCCTCCTCTCTATAAGGAGCCTCGTATTTATATGTATATGTATATGATGTATATGATGTATCTGTATGTATATACCAGTGAAACAACAATGGCTCGTCTAGATTGTTGAAGACATTGATGACAACGTTGTTGTTTGATGTAGTGTTGAGAGTCGGACCGGGGAACTCGTTGTTTATAAGGATTACTTGTTCAGGAACACCCAAGGGGGAGAGGGTACCGTATGTAACATGCCATTCAAAGAACAAGTATGGATCTTCAGCTCGAGCCACCATTACCACCATGGATAACAACATCCATGGTAAGAAGGAGCTCTTAAAGACCATTTTTATTAGGTTTTTTTTTTTATAAATGTGATGATAAAGGACTTCACCTCTTTTTCTATTTTTTTTGTAAATTTTTTGTAAGGTGAAATGAGACAGTGATGATATACCTACATGCCTGTGGCGTCAAGGGAGAATCTGAACAAGAGGAGTTCTTATACAAGGTTTGTAGCAGATTGAGATCCTCAAATTGGGCTTAAATTACGGCTTTCCTCATAACTTACTTTGGCAAATACATGAAAATAGAAGAAAATGGTCAAAGCTCTATATTTGCTTCATTCGTCCCTTTTCAATAAATATATATTCATCGTGGAGTAAAATTCTAATTCCTTGGATATGAACTTTAATTTGCATATCCAAACATAAATTAAATTCAATTTGTAATTACAATGGATATAAAATTTTTAATTTGAATGGGAGTTGTTTTAGTTTTTCTTAAAGAATAGGATTCAAAGAAAGTAATATCTAATTTAAATATTAGTTGTAAAAGAATAGAAGTAAAATCTAATTCTAAAAAATTGATAATTTAAATAGAAGTAATAATTTGAGAAGAATGGGCTCTAAAGTCCTTTTTATAAACTAAATACTAAGTAGGCTCCTAATAATTGATAACTAGTATAATACTCGTGCCTTGCACGGGATTTGATAAAAATATTTTTTGTTATTTATTTTTTTAAAGGATTATATATAAACTATTCATTTGTCATTAGATAGAGTAGATAACAACAAATATTTGTACACTTTATATATAATATTATATAATACATTAATAAAATATCTAATTGTATAATAACTCATAATATGATTTTTTTTTCTCCCTTATAATATTGGTTCATATGTTAATATTTTTATCTATTATATAATATCATATAATACATTAATAAATATTTGCTTAGGGAAGATATTTGTTTTGTTAGTTGTTGAAATTTATTAAACGTTCAAATTTCTTGTGGGATTCAGCAGAATCTATATTTTTATACATTTTTTTTCCCAGCAGAATCTATGTTTTTATACATATTTCTTTAAATATTTTTTTAATAAATAAATTTAATTAATATTTTGTAGGTTGTGGTTAAATTCTAAAATGACACGGGTATGTTAGCATTTTTCTGTGTGACACATGGCAAGGAGTGCTACTCCTATAACATATACTAGTGTATTACCCGCACCTTGTGCGGGTTGAGTTTTAATAAATTGTACGAACTTAATTGAAAGAAAAATATTTAAAAATAAAAAGTGTAGTGAAATATATATATTTGAAATTAATTAGTTATCTAATCGCAACTAAAGAAACTAAAAAAATTCAAAATTTAGAATATTCCGATTCTAAAATAAAAATTTGTTCCTTTTTTTTGTTAAGATTAAATTAGTTCAGATGAAATGATTAAAAAAATTAAAATAGAAAAGAAGTTTAAATACTCCGATTTTAGAAAATAAAATTAAAAAATTTAGAAAATAATTTTTTTTCCAATTTCAACCGATGAGATTCAGACTTTTTTGATAATTGGTTAAATAGGTTTTTTATATTATTGTATTGGTTTTAAATTACGTAATTAAAAAAAGTTTAGGTTGACGTTAATCGTGGAGGCGACATGTGGTAGCAGAGGCCTGATAATTTTTCGTTGGGCTGAGAAAAATCCTGGAGGCGACACGTGGCAATAGAGGCCTCTGCTTTAATATATATAAGATAAGATAAATTTTAATTCTAAATAAGAGGGTTATAGTGAGAAATTGAACAAAACCATGTCATCACTAAACCCTGTTCGGTAAGAGATCTCCCTAATCTTTTCTCGTCACTATTTTGTGCTTCTTGTTGTCAATCTCCACAACATCGTGGAAGACCGTAGGTTTTCTCTCTATGTGTAGAGAAGAGAGATGACTAGTAATGTTGGCGTGTTTAGGGGTGAATGTTTGAGAGACAAACTATTCTAAGTTGCTATAGTTCTTTGAATAGAATATTCAATGGGATTGAGTTTGTTGTTCGGATAGTTGTCATCAACCACAATTCAACGTGAATCCTATAAGATGTAGTAACTTTTTTCAAAGACAACACCATCTTTGGAGAGGCCAAAAGAACAAATCGATGACCCTATAAGACATTGAGAAATTTCTCCACCTCTTCGCCGCCGCTTAGTAGTGGTTTCAATTATTTTCTTCTTTCTTTTCCTTTTGAGCGAGACTAGGCGATGAGAATCCCGACACGGGCACCAAGGCCAGAGTTTGCATTCGCTCTCCTTGGATAAGATATTGAGCTTTAGAGATTATGAGGAGGAGTTTATACTTAAACAAAAGAGAGAGTAGAGGGATTTGGGACCAATACCAAAACGGAGGTTTCGTGATATTGGTGTTTTGTTTTCAGGTTTTTTTTTTGTGGCGGCGGCTCCAAATGGTATTTTAGCGCGTGGATAGGAGCATTCTTTAGAGAGATGAGGTTTTTCGATTGTCTTCGTATGTGAGAGTGGATAATATTTTTTCTTGTCTCGTATCCTTGTCTCATGTTCTTATCTTCCGATACATCTGTTTGTATTTTGTCAAACAAAACATGATGGTTACCTGTTTGTCCTATCATGACCTCGGAATTCATTAGATGTGATCAGTGCGTCGGATTGATTTATCTTACAAAAAAGAAAAACACATTAAAATAATTAAGATGGTTTGAACCAACAATTTATTTACATTTGAAAACAGTTCAAACGATATAAGTAACGATTTTATCCATTACATCTAAATCTGATTCAAAAAAACAATTGAATAGTTAATTTGAAAATAGGCGGTTTGCCGGTTACCTATACCCGTAACAAAATTATTTAAAGATGATATAAAATTGAGTTAAAGTATATATATATATATATATATATATATAAAATAAAAAAAATATTTTGTTTGAATCTTTATTATTTCGATATTACATAATTTCATAGAAAAATTATAAACCCTTGATAAAACCCCTTCCGAAGTGAGCGGATTTGGAGGAGAAGATTTGCCAATGCAGATGCAGTGTCGAACCCTTCTCCGCGCAGCTCACAGACTTTCCTCCTCCGTTTCTCATCAATGGCTTCCCCGCACTTATTCTCTCCTCCCTAAGCCCTGTTTCACTCCTCTTCCACACCGGCAACTGGCTTCACCACTTCCATCTCTCTTCAACTTCTTTTCTCCAATCACAACCACCTCTTTCCGCTCCAATCGCGACGGCATTAGTATTGGCCTCGAGAGATACGAGCAGGACGGGGTTGACAATGGCGATTCCGGTTGCACCGAGGATGGAATGGTTGCGCGTCCACTTGGACTCGATGCGCCGAATGCGAGGGCGGCGGTGGATGCGTTTGCGGCGATAGAGCT
This sequence comes from Fagopyrum tataricum, assembly GCA_002319775.1. Classification (NCBI taxonomy): domain Eukaryota; kingdom Viridiplantae; phylum Streptophyta; class Magnoliopsida; order Caryophyllales; family Polygonaceae; genus Fagopyrum; species Fagopyrum tataricum. The sequence goes on along the minus strand of CM008279.1, from coordinate 42,060,295 downwards.
CGCACTTGATTCTGTCATCAAGATATTCACGGTGACTAGCAGTCCCAATTACTTCCTTCCTTGGCAAAATAAGCCCCAGCGTGAAACCATGGGCTCTGGTACGGTTTTTCACAACCTTTTTGAATTCTATTTTTACTTGTAGCAGAGGGCAACTTATTAGTTGATTTAGAAAGATGATTTTTCAACATAGTTTTGGAGTTTCCAGTTCAATTTGCGTGTATCGTAGTATCGTAGTATACACGCACATCCTGATTTAGTATGCTTTATGATGGTGTAGGATTCGTTATTGAGGGGAGAAGGATTCTTACCAATGCTCACGTGGTGGCGGATCACACCTTTGTACTTGTAAGAAAACATGGTTCTCCTAATAAGTATAGAGCTGAAGTCCATGCTGTTGGTCATGAATGTGACTTAGCTATCTTGGTTGTCGAAAGTGAAGAATTCTGGCAGGGTATGACTCATTTGGAGCTTGGAGACATCCCATTCTTGCAAGAAGCTGTTGCTGTTGTTGGATACCCTCAAGGTAATGCAAGCGTTTTTGTACTTCAATATTCAGTTGCAAATAATTTTAAACTAGGTGAAAGTTCAGAATCAATATTCCCGCTAAGTTTTATAAAAAGTATCTGGCTGCTAATAAAATTTGGAGGTGATAATCACATGATTAGTTTATGGATTTTTCTAATCTATGCCCCAAGGCATAGAAAATCCTAATCACAAATGGATAAACCCTAGAAATATAATGAAAGTTAAATAGGTGAATCTAGAAACATCTTTCTAAATTAGGCTTCTTAAGTCTTAACAATGGCTTAACCTATGTCCGTAGGGCATGGATTAGAAAAACCATTAGAGAAATTACCTTGAGAAACTAATCAGTAATATCATTCTTTTGAGCTGACTAAAGAGTAAATACTGGTGACAGGTGGAGACAACATTTCTGTAACTAAAGGTGTTGTTTCCAGAGTAGAGCCAACACAGTATGTACATGGTGCTAGTCAGCTGATGGCAATACAAATTGATGCTGCTATAAATCCTGGGAACAGCGGAGGCCCTGCTATCATGGGTGATAAAGTTGCTGGAGTTGCTTTCCAGAATCTTTCAGGTGCAGAGAATATTGGGTAAGCCTTGCTTGAATTTTGTTTTTGTAGTTTGTTTTGGTTATTTGGGGATGTTTATGTTGTCAACTATTGAAGATAGAAGGAAAGAAGGATTTGGTCTTCATTGTTTACCAAAAGTGTATTTTACCATTTTTTTTTGCTGGGAGTGTCCTCTTTGTTTCCTGTATCACTCTATTAACAAATTCTCTCTTTTTTATTACAGTTATATAATTCCTGTTCCTGTGATTAAACAATTTATCTCTGGCGTGGAAGATTTTGGGAAATATTTGGGCTTCTGCTCTATGGGTTTGTCATGTCAATCAATGGAAAATGTTCAACTCCGGGAACACTTTGGAATGTCCCCTGATTTGACGGGTGTTCTTGTCAGTAAAATTAACCCGCTTTCTAGTGCATATAAGATTCTAAAGAAAGATGATATTATCCTTGCGTTCGATGGTGTAACCATAGCAAATGATGGAACAGGTACGCTTTAACGGTTTCTTATTTTAAATGAACTCTGGTAAATATCTGGTTCATTGTCGGGACTTATTATTTGCCATATTCCTTACCTTGAAGACAATGTAAAAGTGAAAAAAAAAATACAAACAGACATCACTTACTAGATCTCTTTCTATAATGACAAGTTGAAAAAGAAAGTGGGAGGTTTTTATATGAATTATGCAGTAAATTATAAAAAAATACAATATATGGATAAGATTGGAATCCCTGAATTGTTAAAGAGCTTCCGTGTTTATAAACTGAATTCTGCTAGGGAATTTTTTCCCCAGTTGCTTTCCGGAATAGAGAGCGGATAACATTTGATCATTTAGTCTCTATGAAAAAACCGGATGAGAAAGCAGATGTGAGGGTTTTGAGGGATGGAAAAGAACACGATTTCAGCATCACTCTACATCCTGTAAGTTTGTTGCAGTTAAAGTTCTCTTGTATTAGATACTAATTGTGCTTTCTCAATATGAGTATCTTTGAATTATATGCCCTTGGCACTCAATTTTCATTCTGTGGTATTCATATTGTTGTGTGACTTATGGATATGCAGTTGCAGCCTTTGGTTCCGGTCCATCAATTTGACAAGCTTCCTAGTTACTACATATTTGCTGGTCTTGTTTTCATTCCATTGACCCAGCCATATCTCCATGAGTTTGGAGAAGATTGGTACAATACATCACCTCGTAGATTATGTGAACGTGCACTGAAGGAACAACCCAAGAAACCCAGTGAACAGCTCGTCATTCTATCTCAGGTTTTCAAATCTTCCCTCTCCCCTCTTACCCTTGAGATTATGTTTAGTTAAAGTGATTACTGATGGTTTGCCTCTGCTAGTGGAGGTTGATCTAATAATGTACTGCATATGAACATGTTATTACGATCATTTAGCTGGAAAGTGGAGAGGATTTACATTCAAATATGCAAAACTCTGGTTTTGTATACTGTAAGTAAAGCTTAGTCAAAGTTGAATCATCTTCATTGAACCAGTAGGATCTCCAGAACTCAATATGTGATGTGGTAGATCTTCCTCCAATCCAGTTAAAATATTTATCACTTTGTCCGAAGAAAAATGTCATGAAATGACAAAATATTTGCAGAGTGAACAAAAAGGTTTATTTCGTAATACTTAAGCTGGAGAAGATTTATAATCGGAGAATATGAACGCTAGAAAACGCTAACCCTAACTTTTCTGCTGAACAATGATGTTTTCCCCAATCAGAATTACCTTTTGTTAAGATAGATGTTGCTTGTTCAATGTTCGTTTGTCAGGTTCTGATGGATGATATTAATGCTGGTTATGAGCGCCTTGCTGAACTACAGGTACTGGTATATAATATTTGTGCTGATGGAATTTACAATTCAGGTTGTGTTTTATGTTTATAAATCTCCATCCAATTTGATTTCTTCACAGGTAAAACGAGTAAACGGAGTAGAAGTAGATAACCTAAAGCATCTGTGTCGGCTCGTGGAAGACTGCAATGAAGACGACTTACGATTTGATTTGGACGACGACAGAGTGGTAGTACTTAATTACCAAAAGGCAAAACTGGCAACTTCTCGTATACTGGTGCGGCATAGAATACCGTCTGCCATGTCTAATGATCTCGCATATGAAAATGCAAGTGAACCCGTTGCCTCATCTGCTGAGAGTTGAGTTATACTGGAAAAGAAAATGTATTTTTTCCCCTTCCGTTGACCCTATTCGTGTAACATTTCCTACAGATTAACTTACCCTGCAAACTTGTAGTTTTGTAGCCTTGATTATTTTTGTAGCCTTGATTCTTTTCAGCTACATAGGTGGTGGTAGTCGCCCCACCCTCGTCTAAAATATCCGTCTGACCTCTAGCTTGTAACCCGTATCCGTTGGGTTGATCCTCTATTTTGGGAAATATGTAAATTCAAAATATCTTATATTATTCTAAAATATAAAATTACGAAGTTAAAAAATCAAAATCATACGCCAATGAAAATTGCGTAAAAGTAGTCTTCTCTCTTTTTTTTTTCCTTACTAATTCTCTTTGGTAAAGGATACGTTCATAGGATAAAAAGATAATAAGAAATTATTTATTTTGGCTCAAAAAGTGGGATTCAAAAGTCTAGATTTCATGAAATTTTAATGTAAAGTTATGTATTATAAAGCATAAAATGTATATACATGTTACTAATATATATAATTCTAAAGAATATTTATAAAAAATAGTGATGAGTGTGGATCATGGGTCTATCTAACCCACCCACTGCCCGTCGTTAGGAATGACAATGGGTCGGGTGATGGGTAGTTATATCACTTTCATCACCCAATTCATACTAAGAAACCGTTAACCCGAACCATTATTTACCCATGATTCCTAAACCATAACCGCGGGTGTTCGGATGGGTTGTTTCTTTTCTAAATTCACCCTAAAAAATACGCGACTTTCAAAACAACCAACCAAATTTAACACAATAGGATAATTCAATAACCCAATATCCAAGTGTCAAACTGACAATTAAAAATTACATGCGTACTTAAAATCTAAAACAACGTTAGCTTGAAACTAAATTTGTAAATCAAAAATCAAATTGTTTTATATATATTTTCATCTTGATCGACATTCGACTTCCAATAATTTCTCCGACTTATAAAAATGTTCAAGCTTGTAATCTTCAGAAAGTGAAGGAATATTTAGGTTAGAGATGAAGGAATATTTCGGTTTAGGAATTTAGGGTTTAATTTTGGATTTTTTAGTTAAAGTGTCAGGTGAATGTTGGATCGGTTGGCGGACTGGTGATGGTTTTTATTTATCTTCACACAGAATCGCAACCGGACCATCGTATTTTATCGGGGTTTTAACCATCTATCTAATTCGGTTTATCGGATAACCACCGGTTGCGGTTGAGATTGTCATCATTACCAATCATCCAAGTTTCACCCACATGATTACGAATTTTCATCCCATTTTTCTAGACCTGACACCCATTAGACGCCGGTGATATTAAGGTGAAAATTGAACCGGACCAGAAAACCGAACTGGACCGATTTTTTCCGATCCGGTCCCCGGTACAGAAATTTTGGAAATTCCGGTCCCAGTCCAACCGGAAAAGACCGGCTTGGACCGAAATATATTTATTTTTATTATTTTATTAATTTTAATTTATATAATTTTAAAAATCATATATATTGTGTACATATATATATAAATTATATATATATATTTTTTAATTTTTACACAATTATATTTATTTTATTTTTTTCCGGTCCGGTCCCCGGTCCAGATTTTTAAAAAAATTCGGTCCACCGGTCCGGACCGAATGCACAGCCCTAGCTAATATTGTCATCTCACTCCCTTTTTCTCCCGGTACATAGGTTGCACAAAACTCGGACCCTGTCTGCACAAGTGTATACAAGGGCAGAGCATAACAAAGTGCCCACTAAACAATGACATGCAGGGCATGGTAACTATGTAAAGTCCCGTATTTTCTTTACAATAAACTGGTGAGACATGCCAGCATGTTATCGTCGCTATTCAAAGAAAGCAAAAAAAAACCCACATAAGTGAGATTGCCGTGAATCTTAAATTCAGGGCGACCATCAATCTGTCAGAAATTTTCTTATCCAGGCAATTCCATAATTCCATGTAAAGTGCAATCCAGAGTCCAGATGTATATTACACATTTATGAAAGCAAGATGAGCAAACAGCTTCTATAGTTCTATGCCCGCAAAAGCAAAGCAGTCATACAACAGTTCAATGATTGTTTGTATTAGATCATGAAACCCTTCACATACCGCAACTATATACCTAAAATATGAAAATATGTGATCAAACTAAATGAAATAAAGGCATTACTAGGACTAATTTCCACCCAAAATTACAATAATAGAAAATATTATGGCTTTCAACTAATTAATAGATGAATTGATCCAACTCAGAGAACCCAGAATGTGCTTTAAGCTTTATGCAATTCAATTAAAGCATAGAATAGCCTGCTTGACTTTCAATGGGTTCAGCTCATATACTCGTGTATTTTCTTGAGTAATTCACCTGTCAGCATCATCAATAATGTAATTCTTCTTGCAACACAAGAATAATTGTTCTTTTTTTTTATCTTTCTTTCCGATGAAGCCTTCAGACAGAAAAACTGATAGCTATGGAGAGCCACGGAACTTATATTGACGATAAAGAAACCCCCACCTGAATACATGAACCCTCAGGAGTCGGATCTAGTGGCAGTTAACGATGAAAAAAGACCTGAAGCTTGCATGGGCAAGATATCTCCAAATGTAGACATGGCAGAAGCAGACCGATCCTTGAACCTGCCAACTTGGGAATCTGCTAACATGGAGCCCAGTTTAAATGTGCTCTCTCCAAATCTGCTGCCAACCTGGTGAACAGAAGCATACATGTTTACAACTTTAATAGACTATGGCCCTACCAAGGGCAATTTTAGAAACTACCGTTAGAAAATTGGTACATAAGAGTGCCTTTAAGTGAGATAAGATTCATCAAACAAGTGCTTCAGTGAGTACTTGTATATTGAAGTGGTAAACAAGTTTAAGCTTCTGTAGTTCCGTGGCAATCAAAGCCAGTTTTCGGTGTCTCTCAAAAAGTATGATGTTTCAAAGAATTAAGAAAACATATTGCTAAAAGCTGTACACCAATGCATTCTTTAATACAAATATGCTATGCATAAGCAATGTTCCCGAAGAGTAACCCAAACATTCGTTTGATAAAATCCTTCAGCAACCCAAAGTACCTACAACTTTATGCCATGTTTATATGCATCCTACACGGTGTTTAATCTGGAGGGGAAGGAGAAAATAAATTGTGATGATAGAGTAAATTGTGTTATAGCTTTTTCCTTTTTTACTTTTTCAAAAAGTTACTGATTTCCTCCCAAATTCCATCAAACTGGGATGACGGACTTCCCCCTCCCTTTCTCCCTCCTTTATCTCACCTTCCCCAAAATTCCCTCCCTGTTAAAAGTGAACCCAAACACAAAATAACTCCCCTCCCCTTCACAGAAAATTCTTTTATTTTCCTCCATCTAAACCTTCTGAAACGTGTAAGCTATACATTTTACATACAAATAAAAAAAGCCTCCAAACAGCAATATTCAATAAATGAAAAATAGGAAGCACAAATATATCTCGATCATATCTCGGTTTCGGGATCTAATTTGGCCAACATTACCTGGTGAGTTTGAGGTGGTTTCTATGTCCAAACAAAATGTCTATTAATTATAGGGAACCAATTCTAACTACAAATCTAACATGACTACTGTTGCAACTGCTCAACACTAAAAAATGAGATAGTGGAAGGTTATTGACCAGCTTGAAAGGTTTACCTGCATGAAGGATTTCAAGAATGGAGTTGCTACCCCAAAGCTTGTGTTTTCATCAAAATCAATCTTCTGTGAGAGTTCTCCATTTGCATAACCCAGTGAACTTCTTGATGTGATATCATCAGAAGATGTCCTCAGAGGGGTCTTGGCAGCATTCCTTGATGATAATGCAGGGGAACTAAAAAACCAAGCAACACTTTAGATGACAATAAGTAAAGAGTGCAAAGAACAAGATAAGACAAAAATGACGTCCTTGTACAGCATCAGGAAAGGTAACTAACATAACAAATTCATGTGCATAAAATCGACAATAATACCTGATGGGAAGATACTTGAAGCGAGGAACTGTGGAACACCTCATCAGATTGGATTCTGAATTAGTTGGCAGTTTCTGCACAGTGTCCGTGTACATTCTGTTAAGTTGCACAAAGAACCCAAAGAGAACAGCATGCCTCAGGTAGGACTGTTTCTCATTCTCCCATAGGTACGGCTCATACCTATACAGAGATAAGACCACGATGAGATATTAAAACTTAAAAAATATAATGACAGAACTATGAGGGCTATACTTGTCACATTTTCCAAGTAATCAAGCAGTACCTATATTATGAAAAGAATTGTAAAATGACAGAAAACGGAAACTTCCCTGGACGCAAAAGTTTTTACAAACAAAATACATATTCACTACCGCCTGCTGTCTGATTCATTTAACCTAATTGGTGATTGCTATTTCCTTAAAACACGTCAAATTCTTTGAAAGTAACAGTTGAATTTTTTATAATGCAGCAAGGAAACAACTAAATTCTTTTCATTATCAATCCTTGAGGTAGTAATCAGCTTAATCGGAAGACGAAAGTAAATTTCATGTCTGTACAGTCAATAGACATTCCAAACTAGAATTCTATCAACAAATGTGTTCTATTTCCAACTCAAAGTAATCAGTACAGGTTCATGTATAGCAATCAAGCCCAATTAAATTGCTAATTTCAATTAACAAATTGAGAATTCAAAAACATCTTACGTTTGCCAGTCAATGGGATCAAGCTTCTGTGAAAAATGGTTAAGCTGTTGATCTACACGCGCTCTCATGACTGATTTAGAATTGCCATGTTCCTGCTTTCTCCGGTAAGCATATTTTGTTGCTGGGCTAGTAATAGAAACCTCATTTATCCTCGAATCACCACCGGAAAGAATATCAGCAGCAAATCTTACGTCCAACAAGGTTTGCAGAGCTCCTTTCTCTGACACTTCAAGTCCATGGTTGGCAATGAAATCACCATAGACATTAATAACCTGAATGCACTGAGCCTTATTAATGGACTAGATCAAATAACATTCCACAGCAAGGAAGGTCCATGTGTAGAAAAAGAACAAAAGGAAGCTTATATTGGTTTAATAATGTATCTGCACCAACAGAAAATGAATAAAACAGGAGGAAAAATCCAGACTTCAAACAACTATGAATCACCTAAAACGATTTACCCTCAGATGGGTTGCAGTGTCTTTCGAATAATTGCGTATTCACCAGATTAAACCAACTGATAAAATAATCACTGGTTACATACCGATTCAAGTAGCCTCAATGCAAGTTGTTGCAGAATAGTCTTGTCAAGAACGTGACCTCCCACTCGGTGAATTTCTTCACATGCTCTGAACAAAAACGAGATCACATACAAAGAAGGCATACATGGGAGAGAGATCTTCAATTCTGTAGCCTCACCAGGCTGTTCTTGCTTGACAGCAATCTCCTCCCAGCCCTGTCCAAAAGAAAAAAGTACAAGATGTCACTAAAAGAACACCTAAGAGCAAATATTAAATAGGACATAAAACAAAATATTTACTTAATTCAATAGTTTGGCCAATGCATTCATCTCACTTTTTATCATGCAAATAGTATAAACGACAAGCAGTATCAATGAGAGGAGCCCAAGTGCTACACAGCCCTCTGTTCTTAACTAAAATGACCATATGCATAAGAACGAATAACGGTAGTATCACAAAACACGACTTCAGTATCAAATTGCATATCAGGAAGAAGAAAAAATCTGAATCAGTTTATAAGCATCTAGAAAATAGACTAAACTACGTACAAACTGTTAACCATATAACGTTTTAAAAAGCAGAACACGGATGTAAATGGAAAGCAAGCATAATTGGACAACAAATTACAGATATAACTGAATATTTGGAAATCTCACTTACTTTCAAAGGAGTTGTAGCACATAAACCATCATCTTGTCTGAGGTCCTGAGAAAGTATAGCTGAGAGCTCATTTGCCAGCCATGAAATCCACAAGCCGTGCGCATCAACACATAGATCCCTCATACGTTTGATAAGTTCTTCAAGTTTTGGGCTCGCAATGTCACCGGACCCATATAAAGCAGCTGCAACCAGAGAGGTATGCCTTTTAGAACCACTTATGGCATGCTTTCTTGGACTATCAGGCGTTGAGTAATCAATGGAAAGCCTAGAATGCCTGAAGACCGACGTTAGCTTCTCTGAACCTGATGGTAAAGGTTCACTTATCCATATCCTTGGTGAACCAAGGACTATAGGAATGTGTTTGCAATGCTTCTGGAACGCAAACAACAATCGGCCAATAAAAAGGGATTTTTCAACAGCTTTAGCTTGTTCTGCATACTCCATGGCCTTGTTCTTGTTGTCCAACTGAGCACGTAATTGATCAAGTTCATTGTTTAGATCCTTCAAAATTGTTGATATACTTTGATAGCATTTACTTTGTAAATATGGCACAAGGTCCTTCAACCTTAAAGATGCCTTTGGAGACTCTAAGAAACACAGAAGGTCCTCGAGCACGCTCTGGCAACAATTATCCACTGCATCTCTAATTTGACTTGCCTCAGGCCCAAAATATCCATTGAGGCAACTACGAAAATCATTTTCGTCAGCCAAAGGTTTAGCCCCAGGCATCAGACCAGCCTTCTTTAGATTTGGTTCTATAAACCAAACTCCACCTTCTAAGGATGTTCTGTTTAAGTAGGCTTGGAAGTCATTGATATTATCAGCACTTTCTCCAACTGCATAAACTGAACCTGTCACATTAACTATCTTGTTCAAATCCTCAAATCCAGAGTCAACGATCACCTTCATCCTTTGAACAAATGCATCCTCAAAAATTTCATTCCACAGATCCAAATTCTCTTCCAGAACAAGTTCCCGGATCCTACACCAAGGCAACTCGATATCAGAGCCAAAGACACTCCTTAGCCACTCCAAGCTTCCTTCTAGAACATGTTTACTATCCATTGCCTCCCTTATCTGCTTTTCTGCTGAAGCAAGCTCAGCACCACTAGCAATTGAATCAAGCAAAAATCTTCCATTGATCTTCTTAACAATATCTCTTCCACATTCCCTCAACCAGTTCGAACATGACTTGGCAATAAACTCACGATCAAGCATTACCATAACCGACTCTAAATTATCCCTAAATTCATTCCACAACCTGACCTCCTCATCTGGATTAGGAATTCCACCAAACAACTGAGAAGCAGGGGGGCAATCCAAAATTATCTTATAAAATAAAGGCATATCATTCAGGACCTGCAAGAACAACTCCCCAACTTGCCCCACAGTAACCTGCATTATCTTTGTTACTTCATAAAGAACTGAAATAATTGCAGATGCATCAAACGTAGCCTCAGAACCACCTCTCAAACCGCAGGAATGCAATTTTTGCATTATCCACGACTTCCTGGAGTCTAAAAACAAGTTAAATACCTGCCCAGGAAGCAGCTCATCGACAACTGCTACACCTGCCAAGGCATCAGCAAAAGCCCCAACTGACAATTTTCCAATGCCATTCTTATCCATAGCCAACAACCTCTCACGACTTCTCTGTGAAATCTGAGCCTTAAAGCTCTCAACAAGTTGCCACTGATGACTTAATAATGGAAATTTCTTAGACAAGATCTTACCATCCCCCTCACTATCCAACTTGTTCACTAAATTCAAGGTCTGATGAACCAGTTTTGCCCTTACATATCTGGCAGCGGATTCCAAAAACATGGATTCATCCAAACAGCCCCAAATATTCTCAGGCGTATCAACCAAATACTTGACCCGACAAGCAATGCCGTAGATTTTAGCTCTATTAGGGTTAGGATGTGGGGCAGAAAGAGCAAGATTAGGGTCTTCTGAGGAGAGAGAAAGTATCGATTCAGAAATGCTAGAAACATTAGCAGAGATGGACTCACAAGATGATTTCATCGATAGAATAGAATCAGCAGAGTCGATCAGATCACGGTACCGATTGCCTATCAACTGCCTGAGCTCCTCCTTCTTATCCTCGATCTGCTTCCTGGTGTTCGATTCCACATTCCTGATTTCCGATATCGGCTTCGTACGGAACAGCGACTCCGCATCCCGATATCCAACGCCAGCGAGAGCAGCGGATTGATCGGCCGACGAAATCCTCATTGCAAAACCCTAACTCACCGTCTATACCAATTTATCGTTCTTCACCCACTATGCTCCGTTCGCCACTTAGCGAAGAAGCCGATTGCAGCAAATCATACAGGATAAGGATGAATTTTCAATTTGGAAAGCTAGTTTGATCCAAACTGCACGGCAAACAGACAGAAGTGAAGCCAGTCTCCGAAGGAGGAGAGATTCAGAGCAAAATTGGAAAATACAGGAGGTCGGATCTCGATTGATCGAATTTCAATCGCCTTAGTCCCTTGGTACCGTGTAGATCTTAAGAAGAAACGAACACCTGGATCAGAAAGATGAAGAGGTTGATCTACGACCGACTACCAGATCTTGCCTAGACTCGTGTATGAGGTCCCTGTGAGACTGAGACACACTGGTTGGGAACTTGTGCCTGCCTAAGAGGGGGAGAAAAATCAAATTCATTTTACTAGTTTCATAAATAAAATAATAAAAATGGGAACATTTTTTCTTTCCAAAGACCAAATTTGGCAATAAAATAAAATATTGTCTTGTAAAAATGATTCAAAAGTATATTGTAATACAGTAAAAATATTTCAGGTACGACAGAAAAAACACAGCTAAACTCTGTATTTATTTAAATTAAATTTGCAGGGTTAAAATGATTTTATCAATTTAATTTTTTTAAATAGAGTTTATTTAAGGCAATGAATTTAATCACAGAGTTTGAAAAGTGATGAATATGTTTTCACATATCGTACTTCGAGTTTAGTTTTAATTAAGAGGTTTGATTCTTTAGGTAGGACGTTGGAGAAGAACTCTAGCACAAACAATAATAAAAATATGTGTACACGCAAAAATGCATAATTTGATTGTGGTTGTTGTTAGCTGGTTTTGCATATTAAGAATCCGTGTCAATTATGACAGAAATTAAAAGATGGAAAAAATAAAAGAGGGATAATTTTAAATTTATAAATCTGTAATAATTTCCTTAAATAACAACGAACCTATAGTGTATGGATCGTACGAAGTAGGACAAGTATTCCAGGGTCGAAGACAAGGACTGAGAGAATTAATCTGCAACAATGATTAAGGATATAATATATTTCGAATATAGAAAGAGGTTGGAAAATATAAGGGAAAGAGAATCAAATGTTTTTGGCGAATTTAGTTATTCGCAATCGAATGTCAACTTCGATCGAAAACAGTTTTATAAAAGCAAAACAAAGAAAAGATAATCATTAAAAGAAAGAAAATGGATTCCAATGATTCAAGGTCATTGTTTATGGCATAAGGACTCAAGCCGACTTAATATGATATATGGTAGAAACGTAACAGGGATGAACGTTTCTATGCTGATGGTCTATTACATGGTAAGTCTCAAGATCATCTAGTTTCAATCCTAATTACCTATTACCGGGTAGGTCTCAAGGTAAAGAGGGTAGAAATTCACTACAAACCAGATTATCTAACTAAGGATCAAGTAACCCTTTACCGGGTAAGTCTCAGGAATTACCCAACTTAAATAGAAATCATGCACATTCAAACCAATAAAGGTTTCACCTTTATTACCTATGGTTAATCAGATATGTATCCAAGAGGAATATCACCGGGTAAGTCTCAATTCCAACTCAGGTTGCTAGTTTAGAAGGTTCTAACCTAGATTCAAGTCCAAGTCAACCATTAAGATTTCAAAGCTATTCAAAGTCAATTCTAAGCGCAATCTAATTCATCATAATCCAAGGCATGAACAAATCTCTATCAACCTTGGAACCACAAAGTTCTATCTAATAACAATCATATCAAAATCAACAACTAAATGATGAAAGGGAAAAAAAGAACTCAACTTCAATGAAATCTTGATTCCAACAACGTCTCCCAACGAATCTGAATGCCAAATTTTCCAACTTTAATCTAAACTAATCAAAGCTATGAAGAACAATGGTGAAGAAAAAGGGGAGGGTAGGAGACGGCTCCCCCCTCTAAGGCTAACTTTGGGCGAATCCCAGCACACCTTGAAATGAATCCAACACTTCCTTTTATACACAAAACTAGCTAAAAGACATTTGGCCCAAAAGGAAACAACCCGTAAATAAAATAAGACGCTCGGGGAAGAATCTCAGGCTGGATTGAATAATCTCGGTCAAAATCTCGGGGGAGATTTTGGATCTCGGTCGGGATCTCGGCGGAGATTGCCTTTGGTCGGGTCGAGATTTTGACTTCGTACTTCAGCGTCATGGGATCTCGGTCAAGTCACCCGAGATACCACCCGAGATGCCGACCGAGATATTGCAACAGAAGCTTCCAAGCCTTCCATCTAAGACCGAGATAGGTAGATCTCGGCCGATATGCTCCTTGGTCGTTCCTTCATGCCTTTAGCTTGATTCCTAGCTCTTTCCCGTGCACGTATGCTCGCTCCAATGCATCCACTTCGAGGCTTGATCCTCAAATACGTCGTTTTAGCTCCAAAATGTGTAAAATCACCTACACAGCCTCAAATAGTGTGCGTAGACATCTATTCTTGCGAAGTAGAACTAAACAAGCATAAATGACACAAACTAAGGCTAAAACATGAATGCGGAAAGAGGAAAATGCATGACTAAAACAAGTCGATAAATCATGTTATCAATTGTAGTGTAACGTTAGGTTTCTTCGGTTAGCATTAGGAGTTGAGGACCACATGGAGAGGTGTTATTCTTCTCCGTCATGCGTATCATTGGGGAAAAAAACCATCATCATTGAGATTTCTCACTTTCTCTACATGATTATGCACTTTTTTATTTTCCTATTCAACAATCTTGTATTGAATTGAACATAAATTAGATTGTTCATTTGAACATTATCTAGTATATTCCTCTTCTTTGTGTGAATCTACATGATTGAAATCCATATTTCAATAACGTGATTAGTAAGACTATGAATACAAAACTCATATGATAACTAAAAAGATGATCACAACAGAGTTAATTTACCCCTTAAAAGGCGCTTCAATTTCTTTCACATCCGGATGAGCTTGTTGTCAAAGAGAATGACCTACTTGCAAGCTTTTTTTTTTTTTGGTAAGGGTGACGGAGAATGGCCAAAGCCAAACCCGTATTATTTGAATAAAATAAGAAAATGGTTAACCTGTGATAAACCTTTGGATCGCCACTCCGCGGGTATCATAGTTCATTAGAGTAATAAGATCCAAAGGAGGATCGTTAAAAAAATGAACACCTAAAGGAAAAGAAGAAGTAAAAGACGCAAGTCAATCCGCTGCACCGTTTGCTTCACGATAAATGTGTCAAAATTGGATGACTCAATCTCTACGTAGAAAGCCTTGACATTGTGACAACAGACTAAAAAGCGGGTGAGATGTTGTTGACAAGTTTAACTACCAAACTCGAGTCAATCTCTACCTCAAGCTTGTGAATACCCATATCCCAAGCCATTTGTAGCCCAGTAAACAAACCTCATAGTTCCGCCATGGGAACCGATACCAAGTCGATATTGAAGCTTAATCCCTTCTGTAACACCCCAAATCCGTAGGACTCGGAGTGCTACTAGGCTAGGATCTCACAATGGATCCTGACCCTAGCCTGACAACAAATTCACTGAATCTTACAACAAGACACCAATAAATTAAAACAAAACATAAAACTGATATATATATATATATATATATATATATATATATATATATATATATATCAAAAGGAAGTTACAAGGTACTGCTGAGTACAAAGTCAAACAGAAAACCGTACAACATAAATAACCCAAAATCCCACGATATCGCCCATTGTAATACGGAACCCTCAGCATATCACCCCTCTGGATCACTCTGCAACTCTCCTAACTTGCAAAGGATCTACAACACGGTATAAAACCGTTAGCTAACCATACACATGTATAAGAAGATGCTAGAGCGCAATCACATATCAATAATATTAACATCTCATCATGATATCACACATTTACCCGGTTTATTATCTTTATAACGTTAATCACTCAAGAGTATATAAATCAGTATATGAAAATACGTGACACGAGGAATGAATATAATCCTCGCCTTTGCGTGCAATAGCTAGCTGGAGTGGTATCAGCGCACTTCCCCGTTTTCACCATATGGAGTGGTAGGTGCCCTTCCCGTATACCAGAACTAACTAGCTTACAAAGAACTTCCCAGACTCCACTACGAGATGAAAGGTAAGTTATCACAGCCACTACAATGGGCGGTCAATATAACATAGGTCGGTGACCAATATAAAGCATGCTATAAAGCATATAACAAACACCACTCATGCACACATCTAATATAAGGATGACAGCTAAGTAAGTCCTATGGACTTACCTCAATCTCAGAAGTAAACTCAACCACGATCAACTCTCCGACTGGTCCACTCCAAACTGGAGGACAACACGGCCTATACAAGGCATACATACATATATCAAACTCCTATCACACAAAGGGGTCACACCTAGACCCAAGGGATCCATAAGGATCATATCCAACTCGTAAACCTCAAGGCCGTAACCGGCATATCTATATCCTACTTGTCATAAACCGATACCTAGCATGGTACTAGTTCCCTCATACTAGGAAAGGAAAGGAGCTACCCAACTATGGGTAATCCCGGGACAAGACGCACCTGCATGATCAAGGGACGCAAGAGCGGAACGGGAAACCCGCAGGCGCGGCAGGGATCAGCCGCAGACGCGGTGACACGGAACGCAGGCAACGCATGCAAGGCACTGGCGCGGGCGCTGCGGCACGTCTTCCGCAGGGGCGGCGGTTTCTAGGCGCGGGGGCGGCGTCTGTGCAGAACGTGAACCCGCGGCTTTTCTTTGGCTCTTCACGTGATCAAATCACGTCTTCTTCATTCCAAAGTCACATACAACCATATACATACATAAACCAACATCAAAACCCTTATCATACATCTAGTCCTAAGCTAGGAAGAGGAAATCAAAGAAAGGAAAAAGAGAAAGAGAAGATAGCTCACCACACTTGTGGTCCTAGGCTGCAGGGAAGATCAACACACACCAAAGCTGACTTCCAAGCTCAACAACACACATCACTAGCATCATCAAACACCAAGGTCACACAAAACTCTCTGCCAAACTCAAGAAACCAAGACAAGATCAAGGAGAAACAAGGGAGAGGCAAGGAGGACGTGAGAAGCTGAAGAAAGAAGTGTGAAACCCTTGCTCATCGGCCAAGGGAAGGACTTAAAGAGGAAGGCAACGAAAGAGTAGAGCACAAGTCAAAGGAGTCAACAAAACCGGCTGCAGCCGCCGGAAACCGCAGGGGCGGTTCCATGAGCCGCAGGGGCGGCAGTCAGGCCAGCGGGTGCGGAAAGGCCAATCTCGGGCAAGCCAATCTCGGATAAGGACCAAGACTCAGTCCGAAAGAATAGGCTCTCACATCTCACCCCCCTAAAAACAAGTTTCGTCCCGAAACTTGCAAAGTCCTGAAACCACTCGGACTCAAAAGCCGAGGTAAAACTCTCTATAACCTCAAACATAAGCATGGAGGAAATCATCAACTCCAGCAGCAAACTATACTATTCAGGGCCTAGAGGAAAACCATCTCTAGCCAAACCATAAACATATCACAAGGCATAGAGGAATCACATCTCTAGCCGTATCATACCCATAACAGAAAGGCATGGAGGAAGAACATCTCCAGCACTACTATGTCCATCAAAATAGCATGGAGGAAAGAACCATCTCCAGCTATAAACAAGAATCATACTAGCACAACAAGATCTAATAAGATCATAATCACATCAAAGCTAGTATGAAATAAACACATCATAGCATATAAGCATATAAGCAGATAAGACTCACCAAGCTAGTACTAAGATTTACTCGGTGATCCTACTGGTGCATCTAACTCAGCATAGAACTCTGGATAGTTCCTCTGGATACTATCCTCAGTCTCCCATGTAGCCTCCTCGGGTCCTCGTCTCGACCACTGTATCCTCAACATAGGAATGTCCTTCGAACGCAGGCGTCTCATACCTCGCTCTAGGACTGCAATAGGATGCTCAGCAAACGTGTGGTCCGGCTCAACCACCAAATCATCATAACTCATGACGTGTCTCGGATCTGGTATGTACTCCCTCAGTTGAGACACATGAAATACAAGGTGAACACCCTCTAATCTCGGAGGCAAGGCTAATCTGTAAGCTGCGCTCCCAACCCGATCCAGAATCTCGAACGGTCCGACATATCGGGGACTCAACTTCCCCTTAATGCCAAACCGTCTAACACCTCGTGTCGGGGACACTCTCTGACACACATGGGCTCCAACTCTGAACTCTAGAGGTCTACGCCTCCTATCAACATAAGACTTCTGACGGCTCTGTGCAGTCAGCAAACGCTCTCTGATCAATGCTACTCGAGCCATATCATCCTGAATCTGATCAGGTGCTAAACCACTGACACTGCTCTGCTCATCCCAGCATAACGGGGTACGACATCTCTGTCCATACAGTGCCTCATATGGGGCCATCCCAATAGATGCATGCCAGTTGTTGTTGTATGAGAACTCAACAAGTGGGAGATGATCCGTCCACACTTGTCCCCAATCCAACACACAAGCTCGCAGCATATCCTCCAAGGTCCGAATGGTCCTCTCTGACTGACCATCTGTCTGAGGATGGAACGCAGTCGTGAAGTGCAAACTCGTCCCCAGGGCAGTCTGAATCTGCTGCCAAAACCTCGAGGTAAATCGTCCATCTCTGTCAGAGACGATCGTCCTCGGTACACCATGGAGTCTCACTATCTGCCTAGTGTACTCCTCAGCTAGTCTGCTCACCGGCCACGTCTCCCTAATAGGAATGAAACGTGCCGTCTTCGTCAATCGGTCCACAATAACCCAGATGGCATCAAAACTCCGGCTCAGCCTCAGTCTAGTCACAAAATCCATGGTGACATCCTCCCACTTCCTTTGTGGAACAAGAAGTGGATGGAGCTCACCTCCAGGTCTGAAATGCTCGATCTTGACCTGCTTGCAGATCGCACATTGTGCCACAAATCTAGCCACATCGGGCTTCAGCCCTCCCCACCAATATATACGTCTCAAGTCCTGATACATCTTACTCGTACCTGGATGTACAGAGTAAGATGTACAGTGAGCCTCCTGTAAAATCCTCTGCCTCAGCTCTGTATCAGCAGGTACACAGACGCGACCGCGACGCCTCAAAACTCCATCTGCTCCAAGCAGGAATTGTGGTGCCTCATCCCGAGACATCCTATCTCGTATCCTCATCAGTGTCGGGCAGGTCTCCTGCTTCTGTTGGATCTCGCCCAACAGATCAGGAAGGACCTCTAAAGTACGCAGCTGGGCATCCTCATCAGGAAACTGGATGTCCAACTCTAACCAGATCAGATCTCTCTGCAACTGATGTTGAACTGTCAATCTAGCAATCACCTGCTCTCGAGGCGTCTTCCTGCTCAGGGCGTCGGCGACAATGTTCGCCTTCTCTGGATGGTACAGAATCTCTAGATCAAAATCCTTGATCAGCTCGAGTCACCTACGCTGGCGGTTATTCAATTCCCGCTGCGTGAAAATATACTTCAGACTCTTATGGTCTGTGAAGATCTAACATGTAGCACCATACAGGTAATGTTTCCAGATCTTCAGTGCATGAACTACCGCTGCCAACTCCAGATCATGAGTCGGGTAGTTCTCCTCATACGTCTTCAGTTGTCGAGACGCATAAGCAATAACTCTGCTTCGCTACATCAAAACACATCCCAAGCCTAGCTTGGATGCATCACTGTAAACCACAAAATCCTCAGTATCCTCTAGCTGTGCGAAAATAGGAGCAGAAGTCAAACGCCTCTTCAACTCCTCAAAACTCTGCATGCACTGATCAGACCACACAAATCTGGTAGTCTTCCTTGACGTTCGTCGGTGTAGTCCATGCTGCTACTGCCACAATCTTCGCTGGATCTACCTTGATCCCCTCAGCTGAAACCACATGACCCAGGAATGCTACCTCTGGCATCCAAAACTCACACTTAGAGAACTTAGCATGAAGTTCTCTATCCCGCAAAACCTGCAATACAGTCCTCAGATGTCCTGCATGCTCCTCTCCACTGCGAGAGTATACCAGAATATCATTAATAAAAACCACCACAAACTGATCCAGGAAGTCGATGAAAATACTGTTCATCAACTCCATAAAGACGGCTGGGGCATTCGTAAGCCCAAATGGCATCACTACAAACTCGTAGTGGCCATATCTGGTCCGGAATGTTGTCTTGTGCACATCCTGCTCTCTCACCTTCAGCTGGTGATAACCTGAACGCAGATCAATCTTGGAGAACACAGTCGCTCCCTGTAGCTGATCTAACAAATCATCAATGTACGGCAGTGGATACTTGTTCTTGATGGTCACCTTGTTCAGCTCTTTGTAATCTATGCATAACCTCAGTGATCCGTCCTTCTTCCGTATGAAGAGGACAGGTGCTCCCCATGGGGACCGCTAGGGCGAATGAAGCCCTTCTCAGCCAACTCCTCGAGTTGCTTCTTCAGCTCCAGCATCTCGACAGGCGCCATCCGGTATGGGGCCTTCGAGATGGGTTTCGTACCAGGCTCTAACTCGATACTGAAATTCACACTCCTCTGAGGCGGCAAACTAGACGGCTCAGCAAAAACATCAAGAAAATCACAGACAACTGGGATATCCTCTAAGGCTGGACTCTCCCCCTCCTTCATGGCATAACACCAGAAGGCCTCGCAACCCTATGCAATCAATCTAGTTGCCCGTATAGCGCTGATAACTGTGCCTGTCTTTCCAAGGTCCCAACCTCGGAAAACCTCTATCTGGCCTAACTCGATAGAGAGGGTAACAGTCCTCCTACCTACATCTAAAACTGCAGAGTGTCTATCCATCCAGTCCATACCTAGAATGACTTCTTCATGCTCTAATGGCATGACAAAGAAGTCAACTAATAACACACGGGTCCCTACAGAAATGGGACAACCGTGAATCTCACGGGTACCTCTGACCCTACCACCATCAGGTAACCCTATAATAAAGGGCATCCCCTCAACTGTATCTAACCCAAGACGCTCTACACAGGCATCAGAAATAAAAGAGTGCGTAGCACCAGTATCAAATAAAACTCTAACAGGTAAACCATGAATCAGAATGGTACCTATAGCAGTAGGTACAGCTGGCTCCTCTGCACTCCTCAACTAAAAAACACATTCAATATAAGGATGGCGGCTAAGTAAGTCCTATAGACTTACCTCAATCTCAGAAGTAAACTCAATCACGATCAACTCTCCGACTGGTCCACTCCAAACTGGAGGACAACACGGCCTATACAAGGCATACATACATATATCAAACTCCTATCACACAAAGGGGTCACACCTAGACCCAAGGGATCCATAAGGATCATATCCAACTCGTAAACCTCAAGGCCGTAACTGGCATATCTATATCCTACTTGTCATAAACCGATACCTAGCATGGTACTAGTTCCCTCATACTAGGAAAGGAAAGGAGCTACCCAACTATGGGTAGTCCCGGGACAAGACGCACCTGCGTGATCAAGGGACGCAGGAGCGGAACGGGTAACCCGCAGGCGCGGCAGGGATCAGCCGCAGGCGCGGTGACACGGAACGCAGGCAACGCAGGCAAGGCGCTGGCGCGGGCGCTGCGGCACGTCTTCCGCAGGGGCGGCGGTTTCTAGGCGCGGGGGCGGCGTCTGTGCAGAACGAGAACCCGCGGCTTTTCTTTGGCTCTTCACGTGATCAAATCACGTCTTCTTCATTCCAAAGTCACATACAACCATATACATACATAAACCAACATCAAAACCCTTATCATACATCTAGTCCTAAGCTAGGAAGAGGAAATCAAAGAAAGGAAAAAGAGAAAGAGAAGATAGGTCACCACACTTATGGTCCTAGGCTGCAGGGAAGATCAACACACACCAAAGCTGGCTTCCAAGCTCAGCAACACACATCACTAGCATCATCAAACACCAAGGTCACACAAAACTCTCTTCCAAACTCAAGAAACCAAGACAAGATCAAGGAGAAACAAGGGAGAGGCAAGGAGGACGTGAGAAGCTGAAGAAAGAAGTGTGAAACCCTTGCTCATCGGCCAAGGGAAGGACTTAAAGAGGAAGGCAACGAAAGAGTAAAGCACAAGTCAAATGAGTCAACAAAACCGGCTGCAGCCGCCGGAAACCGCAGGGGCGGTTCCATGAGCCGCAGGGCGGAAACCCGCAGGGGCGGCAGTCAGGCCCGTGGGTGCGGAATGACCAATCTCGGTCAAGCCAATCTCGCCTAAGAACCAAGACTCGGTCCGAAAGAATAGGCTCTCACACCTTCATCCATCTACCTTACTCGTCTCTGATTAATCCTCCAGCAAACTCCTTGTCCAAATCGGTGCAAATAGATACGTCAATGTTTAACTTAACAACTCCATGCATGGGGGGTTTCCATGCAACGTGAATAAACTCCCCCTTCTCCCGTTCTTTGTAATTTCTTGTAGTTTCCAGGGCGGACGCCATATTCTGGATTTGGTCAGCAAAAACAATAGTATGGTTGATGGGAGGAGGAGAGTTACTGAAGACAACTCCATTCCTCCATTTCCAGCACCACCATACATTAAGGGCGAACCAAGATGACCATGGTAAAAAAAAAAAACCTTCTTTCCCCAAGAGTACGCGCTCCCCACGCACGTCTCTTCCCCTTTCCCTCCCCTCCCCCACGCTGTTGCACCACCGCCAAAGCCTAGCGCTCCTTCCACCTCTCCTCCTTCCCCATGGGAGGACCGAAACGTCCCAAAAAAACCTTCATCTAGCTGTCCCTTCTTCCTGGACCTAACACCCCTCTGTCAAAACCTCGACCCACCTCTCGGATTCTAACTCAAGCTCGTTTGAACCCATACCGGAAGACCTTATACGAAGCAATAACACCCGCCTCGCCAAGTGCCTTCCTCTTCCTCCCTAGGATCTTTCCCCCCTACCGATCCCTTCCTTGCCGAGTGTGAGAACTCTTCGTAGCCTTGTTCATATGGAATTGTTAACCCACCGACCTCTAAACCTTCTACGACACCTCTCTGTAGTCAACCCCTCCTAGTGACCACCATCTTCATTGACAGTCTCTCACCCTTGGATGAAACTGACTCTGACCCTTTCCCCCAGAATGTCGTGGAGAAGCCCTCTCCTGCTATTGACCCTATCCCCCCTCTACTTGCCCTTGTTCACGGGGTCTCCCTCAACTTCTCACCTTTCCTTCAAAGAAGCTCTCTTGGGTTGTGCCCCGACCTAGAACCACGTCAACTTGACTTTACCCATGTACTTGATGATGGAGTGATCCCTTTCTCACAGGAAGACGTTGCAGAGTTGTCTTACAAATGGGAACTTCCCTTGTTGGATTTCCATCGGGAAATCCCTTGCTTTCACCAAAATGAAAGACTACGCGTCCAAAGCCTGGAATATGGTGGTTACGCCCAAAATTATCCTTAATGATAATGGCATTTTTATCTTTCACTTTGTCTTTGAGGAGGATCTCAACTAGACCTGCACAAATCTGGGCCGGCCCGTCCGGCCCGCCCTCCCGCCCGGTAAAAAACATGGGTACGGGCAGCTAGTTTGGCCCGGTCAGGCCTGGCCCGGCCCGTTTTTTAATGGGACGGGTATGGGTATATGTTTTGGCCCGCGGGCCAACCCGGCCCGGCCCGTATATAGTTATATACATATAATTAATTTATATATGTGTATATATAATTTAGTTTGTTTTGAGTGCCACCTATTCTGATTTTTCATTTAGTTTGTTTTGATTATTTTGACGATTTATACTCGTTTGTAATACATGATTGCACGGATAATTTAACTACAATTATACTTCTTTTCACGTATTTGAATTTATTCATTCTTGCATGTTGATTGTTGTTGAACTCGTTGGTAGTGCACTATGTAGGTATAATTGTGTTGGAAATTTTGAGTTAATACATTATATTACTTCTTGAACCATAAATCTAAGGAAAAAACGCACAATCAAGTTCGCACGGGCCATCCGGGCCGGCCCGCTTTTTACGTGGGTGGACACGGGTAGTGCTTTTGGCCCGGGCAATGTGGGCCGGGCCAGCCCGGCCCGCACATACGGGTAGAGTTTTCAATTATGGCCCGGCCCGAACCCGGCCCGAGCCTTGCCCGAGCCCGCTTTTGTGCAGGTCTAATCTCAAGATTATACTTCTCTTGAGCCCCTGGATTGTTAACAACTCCTCCACTATTCTTCTCAAGAAATGGTCTAAAGCAATGCCTCTGGGCTACTCTTGCTTACACTCGGTTCCGGTCTAGGTCACCCTTCCTAACCAAGACATAAGGTTCTGATCGAAGCATATGCTCGCTCGTATTGGATCGGCCATCGAACGCCCCATTCTCACGGATGTCTTCTCAGCTAATCAGGATAGACTCTCCTTTGCAAAAATACTAATTGAGATTCAAGCTTCCAAACCTCTGCTCAAAGAAGTATCTCTGATGGGTCATGAGAATGAGATTATCAAACAACAATTGTTTTATGAATGGCTCCCTCCTCACCGCTCCACTTGCAAGATTTTTGGTCACAATTGCTCAAAAAGGAAGACCTCTGCTTCGTATTACACTGTTAACCCACACTCTTCAAAAATCCCAACTCCCCACTAACTTGACAAACCTCTTCTCCCAACTCCTCACTCTTCACAGTTAATCCACAATCAATCTAACTGCCTAAAACAAAAACAACCCTCCCAAACCTATTGGAAGCCTTTGAACAAACAACTTACCCCCACCCCTTACCAACACCAATCTCCATCTCTCCCACACCTTCTTCAACCCAAGCTACTCCTTTAGACCAGACGAAAAAAGCTCTCGACCTCCCTCCTTCTACCTCGACCGAACCCGCTTCCTCATCCTCCCCTACTGTTTCACCTTTCCCAAAAACAGAGAGCAAGTGCTCAAATCTCCCTTCCACCAATGTCTTCAATGAATATTAAGATCTGTAGTTGGAACATTAGGGGATTGAACCACCCCACTAAACAGAAGGCAATCAGAGATTGTATTTTTCCCACAACCTTGATGCATTGCTATTATTGAAACAATACTAAGAAAGTCCAAAGAAGATAGAATTGCTACTCATCTTATTCCTCAGTGGAACCATATCTTTAATAGTTCTAATGCCTCCAATGGCTCTGGTGAAATCCCTCTAAATTGAAATTCAACACTATATTCACTTCTGACCAACTTATCCACTGCCAATTCAAACTCCCAAATGACTCCCATCTCCTCCACTACACCTTCATATAAACCCACAACCTTCCTGATGATAGAGAACCCCTTTGGAATGACCTCATAACCATCCGCTCGATCACCAATGACCCTTGGCGTTATTGGGTGATTTTAATATCATTCTTCCCCCAACGAGAAAACTTCCAATAACACTCCCACTGTTGACCACCTTTCCTCCGAGCTTTCTGATCTTCTTTCCTCCACAAACCTTTCCGATCACGCTTTCTCTGGATGTCGCCTCACCTGGAACAACAAACAAATTGGTACTCACATTTGTAGCAAGCTTGATAGAGTCCTCATTAACTCTAACTGGAATGACTTCTTTCCCAGATCCTCTATTCTTTTTGGCATGCCTAACATCTCTGATCACTCACCTGCTATCCTTTCCATGAATGACTATACCCAAAAACGCAACACTCCTTTCCGATTCAACAATGCATGGACTCACCATGAGGAAATCTTGGATAAAGTCCAAATTGCTTGGATGTACCACCATGAAGGAAACCCCATGATCGTTTTGACTAGAAAGCTGAAGACTCTCAAGCCGATCCTGAAGCGCTTTCCTAGTGCTAAATTTGAAGGTTTGATGTTCAAAATGGAACAGTTTAAAAGTAATCCGAAGCAGATCCAATAAAACCTTCAGAGAAGACCTTTTGACACTAATCTCTAGATCGAAGAAAGGAAGGCCCTTTCCAACTTTACCTTAGCCTCGAATGATCTCAAAGTCATTCGTACTCAACTTGCAAAGATCAATTGGCTCAAGTTTGGGGATCATTGCAACTCCTTCTTTTTTAACAACATTAAATCCAGAAGAGCTTCCAACAAAATCACCTCTATCCTAGATCATAATAGCCGGTCTATTTATGACCACGATGGGATTGCTAACTTGATGGTTAGCCACTTCACAAATATTCTCAAATCAACCTCCCACGCTCCTCACCCTAACATTCCCCCATTACCGGCTTCTCCACCGTTGGTACTGACAATGCCAATATTCTTACTGCTCCTATTACCGATAATGAGATTAAGGATGCTCTTTTCTCTATAGGAGACAATAAATCTCCTGGACCTGATGGGTTCAATGCCTACTTCTATAAATCTGCGTGGGAGATTGTGAAACATGAATTTTGTGAGGCTATTCAGGACTTCTTCAACCATGGTCGTCTTCTCAAGCAAGTCAACCATACGACTCTTTCTCTGATTGCCAAGATCGATAACCCTACTTCTCTCTCAGACTACATACCCATCTCCTTCTGCAATGTAGTATACAAAACCATATCCAAATCATTGCTAGTCGCTTAAACCCCCTGCTCCCTAAACTTATTGGGAATTATCAAGGTGCTTTTGTCAAAGGCCGCTCGATAAAGCATAACATTCTCCTCTATGATGATATCCTAAAGAACTATGACTGAAAATATATCTCTCCCCGCAGCGCAATCAAGGTTGATCTCAAGAAAGCTTTTGACTCCATTGAACACGACTTCATCATTTAGATCCTTCTTTTGATGAAATTCCCTCCCTGTGGTTATCAATTGGATTCGTGAATGTATCAATATTGCCACCTTCTCCATCAACATCAATGGCAGTTCCGAAGGTTTCTTCAAGGGTTCCAAGGGCCTTCGTCAAGGCTGCCCTCTATCGCCTACCCTCTTTGTGCTCGGAATTAAATATCTATCCCACATGCTCCAAACCAGAACTGCTAACCCAAACTTCAATATCCACCCGAAGTGCTCACGACACCGTATAACCCATCTTTTCTTTGCTAATGACATTATGCTTTTTTTGCGGGAGACCTCACATCTATCCTTATCTTGAAAAAACTCTTGTTGACTTCGGGGCCCTATCTGGTCTTAATGTCAACCCTCACAAGACTACGATATTTTATGGAGGGGTTCCAGATGTTGATAAAGACACCATTGATGCTAGTGCTAGGTTCCCCAGAGCCTTCCCGCCCTTTCTCTACTTGGGGGTTCCCTTAGGTACCAAAATATTATCCATCTCAGACTACTTCCTACTCATCAACAAATCACTAAAAAGATCAACTCTTGGACGACCAAACTTCTATCCTACTCCGGTAGAATGTAGCTAATCAAATCCGTTTTATTCGCTATCCAAAACTACTGGAGTTTCATCTTCCTTCTCCTCTCTAATGTTCTTGAGAAGATCACCAACCTTCTTCGTTCTTACCTTTGGTCCGGAAAGGAGAAAAGTGACAGGGCTCTTGTGGATTGGAACATGATATGTCGCTTCAAACGGGCTGACGGGCTTGGTTTCAAGGAGCTCCTCTCCTGGAACGGAGCGTGCATTGCTAGATACCTCTACGAAATCTACACTAACGTTGATATCATCTAGCGCTCTTGGGTCTTTGTTCACACCTCAGTCACTCCAACATCTGGACCCGCTCTTCTAAGAGTTCTAACAACTTCTTTTGAAACTCAATTCTCAAGGTAAGAAATGAACTCCTCTCCAAAACAAACCTCCCTGGGCTCATCACTCAAATGCAAAATAACAAAGGTTCCTACTCTACGGTTAACATCTATAACATCCCCCAAGTCTAACCCCACCTTCTCATGGAACCTCGACATTTGGGGTAAATTAAACATTCTGAGATGCAGCTTCACTACTTGGTTGGTTTGTCAAGGTAATCTCCCCACCCTTGACAAACTTGTCGATTGGCAGATTGCTACTGACCCTACTTGTAAACTCTGCAACTTGAATCCGGAAACCCTCTCCCACATTTGGTTTGGCTGCCCCTATACCTCCCAAGTACTAGATATCATTTTGCAATGGCTTTGTATCCCCAACCTCTTCTACACTTTAAATGATCTACTCAAGGATTTTTGCTACTTCAGCTAAAAAAAAAAGAGAACTCATCCGAGATGTTAGAGGTGCCACCGTCACCTCCCTTATCTACCATACCTGGAAGTAGAGCTGTCAAAATCTGACCCGACCCGTGAAACCCGCCCGACCAGCCCGATCTGAACCCGACCGATACCCGTTAAAAGGAAAAAAGGTACGTGCATGAAACCGACCCGGTGTTAACCGATTTAACCCGAAACCAAAAATAACTCAAACCCGAAAGGAACCATAACCTGATTATACCCGAATGAACTAGCCCGGCGACGCCCGAAATAACCCGACCCAAAATGCCCGAAAACCCGAAAGCCACCGACCCGACATGACCTATGAACCCGTAATGACCCGACCCAAAATAACTCAACCCGAATTATTCTAAAGAACTCGTAGTAAGTTGACTCAAATTACAATGCATATTAATCAAATTCAAAAATAATACATATTCATTATGTTACCACATAGTATTGTTTTATGTATTCATCACATGTTAGTTAAACTCTTATATATTTTTATTATCCCTTATGATATCAATTTGTATAAGGTTAAACATGAACTTAGATACAAGTATACGATTTAGTTGAATTTTAACTTACAAATAGATAGCAAAATTATAATTTTTTCACAAATATGTATATTTGATAATCTTGGAATAGTATTTATAATACTGACAAATATAAAAATTTATAGAAAAAATGAATGATTTAGTGATTATATACTACTATGTATCTAATTATAAAATAAAATTTATATAATATAAATATAAAGTGTGTTATATGACAATTTAATCAAAAAAGTAAAATATAATAGAAGAATTTGTTAAAATATATATAAAACTATATTTAAAAAATATAGTTAGTTCACAAACTTTTTAATTAAAAAAGTTATTAAAATAAGAATGTGACAATAATGACACATGATGAAATGAAAAAGAAAATGTGACATGTGGTATTAAAGGTTTTTGATCTTTTGCTTTAATATTAGGCATTAGCATATAGATATATAGATACAAACTAGTTTAGTACTCGTGCCTTGCACGGAATTTGTAAATTTTGATATAAATTTTTGTAATCGTAAATAAAGTATTGCTAGTTATATAACAAATATAATTTTAAATGATATGTAATATAAAAGAATAAATTATTATAGCTAAGAAGTAAAAACTGAGAATTTAGAATGAAACAATAACAAAACTATACAAAAAACAAATTATATCATCAACAACCTATGTAACGAATGTAAATAAAATATTGGTCATTACAACTAAAGAATGTAAAATATTAAATAAAAATATATAATTAAGGAATACTATACACTATAATTAAGAAATATGGAAAAAAAAATTCTATAATATATCCAAAAATGTAGCTTAATAGTTTAATTTTGATCATTGCTTAAAATAAAGATTTGTGTAAAGATAAAATAAGCAAGTGAAAATTGAAACAATCTTCCATAATTAAAATTACCAAATATGCGGTTTAATATGATAATGACACGTGACAAAATCCTAGGTGGCGTAATATAGTGTCGCCAAGTGGCAAAGGTTGAGGTGGCTTAGTGTGAAGACGACAAGTGACATTATTCACTTCTGTTTTAGTATTATATAGTAGATTAATAATTAGTGGCTGAGTCATATATATATATATATATATATATATATATAGTCATATAGATACTAATTAATGAGAGTAGTTTATTTATAATATAATGAGCCAT
This sequence comes from Fagopyrum tataricum, assembly GCA_002319775.1. Classification (NCBI taxonomy): domain Eukaryota; kingdom Viridiplantae; phylum Streptophyta; class Magnoliopsida; order Caryophyllales; family Polygonaceae; genus Fagopyrum; species Fagopyrum tataricum. The sequence continues at coordinate 42,031,111 of CM008279.1, read as the reverse complement.
ACATCGAGTATAGCTCAATGTAAGTTAGTCAAGTGACATAGTACAAATTTCCCTTTAAAAAAAATGTTGTTGAGTTAAATGTCAATTAGTATTATTATATTATATTATTATAATGCATAATTAGTTTTGAATAAATATTAGTTAAATTGTTTATAATTTTATGCATGAAAAAGCATAAGAAAGTAATAAGCATATAATTTGATTATAAATTTACAATGTAACTCGTAAATAGTTTTTATACGCATACAAAATAACGATGTTGATGTTAAACAAATTTGACTTTGTATGTACATGCAAACTATAAAACTATCATGTTATTATTTATAAGAATAAACTCTCACATAAAATAAAATACTTTGAATTTACGTTATTTCATGATATAATACATTGGTTAGCCGATGAACAAAGATGAAGATAATAGTTAGTGATCATATACGATTTTACTAACGCTTATCATATTAGTACAAAGATCACAATATATACATTTATTTATAAAACTATATTATAATTTTATTATTTACCATTTAAATTTATTTTCTTAATTTTATAAATAGTTTTTCTTAATCTATATCTTTATATTTTATAAAAATGATAAACATACTATATACTTATAAGTTACTACCAACAAATGGTTTTGTAAAATAACCTAGCTTTTGTAAAATAACATTTTCAAAAGACCAAATATGAAAGATCTATGATCCAACCAAAACACCACCCGTACATAGTCTCGGAGGTAGATTTAATAAAATAAAACAATACAAAATTGTAAAAAAAACTCATTAAAGTAATTTTATTAATTTTTTTTGGAATAATACAAAAAATAAACTGAATAAGATAGTTATTAAAATTTTCATTATTTCGTCTATTAATATTTTTAGAATGTAATTTCATACATTTATTTTGAAAATTTTGTTTTCATTCTACAAGTTAAAAAAAAGAAGAAGGTATGAGTCTTATAACTACAAATTTAAATAAACAAAGAAGTTAGAGTGGGACAAAGTTCGAACTCGAGAGGACGAGAACAAAAAATTCTATCAGGTTGTAAAACATTGAGTATGTCTGGCCAATAAATTAAGAAAATTATGTTTAAATTATATTTGTTTTTAATATTGTGTTAGAATTACAATTATAGAATAAAAATAAAAATTATATAATACATCAAATTGTCATTTACTTTTTGCATGTCAAACAATCGGATGTTTTGGATTTAAAAATTATAACGTAAAATAGTTTAATATTTATTAAGTAACATATATTTAATTTATACTAATGATCAATTTATTTTATTTCTTTTAAATATATTTTATAGAAAACATTACATAGTCCGTTATCTATTAATGGAAATATTGAACACATTTATTATAACCTAAATATATATTACATCATGATTGATATATATTTTAGGATAATCTTATAATAGAGTAATCCTATACATTTTTATTTTAAAAAAGTTTTAAATTTTAGCATTTAATTTTAAATTAATTTAATAATAAATTTTTGCATACAACTTGTAAAATAGAAAATAATAGAAAGAAAATGTAGTAGGCAAGGCTTGAACTTTGATCTTCAAGTTTAGAAAAGAATTTGTAAGGATCCTAAACCACTATAACAATGAGACTTCATGTCTATAAATCATACACAAAAATAATATAATTTGAAACTAAACCGAGGTTGTTTGTGATCCCCTCGCACATTAGGACGTAAATGAGTGAACAACCATCCGACCTAACCGGTTAACCGAACCAAATATACAGGTGAAAATCCGATGAATTTCGGGTGGTGAGCGGTTGATGGTCGATGGGTTATGGGGTGGGTATGAATTTAGATACAACCACATACCATCCGACCAAACCGGTCCTACAAACGTGTTCATCTCGCACATTGGTCAAAAGGTATAGGTTAATTGACCCGATCGACTTTTGTATTTTTTTTATTTGAAATATGAATACGGCAAATCGACCCGTCAAAAAAAATTAGTCCAACCTGAAACAACCAACCCCGAAAAGGATCAAATCCAAAAATTGTCGATCTGAAAACAACCCGACATGATTATACCCAAAGTAATTCAACTTGGATTTACCCCATACATAAACTAGACTGACCCAAGATAACCCAATAATTGAAACGACCCGATATAGACCAAGAACCCGAATTTCAATTGTACAAATGATCTTGACCCGACCGCACTAGTACATAAATAGGCTCTCAGGGGTAATGTAACACCCCAAATCCGCGGGACTCGGGATGCTATGGGCGAGACCTCACAATGGGTCCCGACCCTTAGCCTGACAACAATTTCACCGGACCTTCCAACAAGGCACAAATAAAGGCAAAACTCGAAAACGTTTATAATGTATGTGAGACACAAATACAAAGTGGAAACTCAGCCGAGTCCTCAAAACAACACAACCCTGATCCGAAAGTCTAAAACGTATAACAACATCCCCAAACAAACGATATAAAACATAACCCAAAAACGTCCCCGTCCTATAATGTACGGAGACCCCGGCTGTCCACTCTTCCACCTCACTCGGCGGCATCCCTAACCTGCAAGTCATCTACACAAACGGTTGAAAACCGTTAGCTCATATTCTAAGCATTAGAAAAGCGGTGAAGACACAAACACATACATAACACAAAACATAAATCACACAAGTCCGGTTTATTATCTTTTTATTATTAAGTCGTATCCCGTTCTAATTCAACTTCTGTTGTGACACGAGAACCACCGTGGTCTCGCCCCGGTCCCCCCTTCCGGCGAGAATGGTACGGATGCACCCGACCATATCACCCGCCGGGCCAGTCGCCGAGATCCCCCTAGACTTCACGCAAAGCCTAGGCAAGAGGTCACCGCCCGTTATCATACACGGGCCAAAATATATATATAAGGTCGGTGGTCCTAATTACTGGTTTAATTGTTATAACATAACATAAACACACACCACCAAACACACATCAATGCTAATACATAGAATACGAGCTAAGTAAGTCCGGAGACTTACCTCGTCACCACACTCAAGTCACCACACTCTTGCTTCCTTAAAGCGGAAGCCCACAACCTGCTCACAAGAGATATGCATATCAATACATACTCACGCTCAAGAAGTCTTAGACTTCACTCTAGTGATCTATGCAAGATCACCTAACCCTCAAGCTAGGAATGCATCCTAGGTCCCAAGTACTCATCACACTCTCCACACATGAAACAACCCACAACAGTCCATAATCCTACAAGAGTAATCCTCAACCAAAGAGGCACAAGCTAGCCTAGAAGGTCCATCATGCTCACATGCTCATATCCATCAACTATATCGAGCCTTAAGGGCTCCTAGGTTCACAACCACTAAGTGGCATTCCAAGCTACTCTAGATCCATCCTAGGCATGCTACTAACATGATCCAACATCAATACTAAGGAAGGAACGACGAGGAAAGAAGAGGAGGAACCTACTGTCGAAGAAACGCAGTCGCGGAGTCAAGCTGGCGCCCCGGCGGAGCAGGAGCCGCCCCTGCGGAACCAGAGGCCGCCCCCTGCGGCGCTGCCGGACGCACCCGCGGAGGAAGGGAGCCGCCCCCGCGGCCGTCGTGTCCTGGAGCCCCGGAGCCGCCCCCGCGGCCGTGCCGAGCCGCGATTGTGCTGGGCCGTGAGCCTGCCGCCGCCCCCGCGGCCATGCCGAGCCGCACCCGCGGCGGTGCTGTGCCGCTCCCGCGGCCGTGCTGAGCCGCCCCTGCGGCCGTCCGCGCCTGCGGCCGTGATGATCCGCCCCCGCGGTCGTGCAGAACGTCGTCTTCTTCGTCTTCGATCGTGGATCCTTGGCTCCAAAATCCCTCTTCTCTTGCTGGATCTTCTCCAAGCACCCATCACTGGTCTTAGGCACCTCTCCTTGACCTAATCGAGCTAAGAACCTATGCATGCAAAGAGTTGGGAAAAAACTCCTCATGATCTTCCTCCATAGCCATGGATGAAGGAGGGAAGAAGAAGAAGAAGGGAAAAACAACAAGGAAGAGAGGTGAGGGAGAGGAAGGAGCTTACCAACAGATCTTGAATGCCTCTCCAAGCTGTCCACAACAAATCTCCACACAAAATGGAAGAAGAGAAGAGAAAGGAGCAAAGGAAACCATGAGAGGAAGGTGGGAAAGGAAATGAACGTGAAAGAGAAAGAGAGGAGAGAGAGAGAGGACAAGGGCTGTCAAGGGAGGGGACAACAGCTGTCTTGTCAGCTTGCTCAGAACGAGGGGTCGGAATTGACCCCTTGTCACTTCGACTCGGAACGAAGGGTCGGAACGCGGGAAATAGGGAAAGACGACGAGTCGGCTCGGGATTTTAGAAATAAATCCCGGCACTTGGCACCTCGTGCCTGCGGAAAAATCTATAAAACGCTCTAAGTCCGGAATAAAATTCCGGGCGTTACAGGTAATTTCTCAGGGACCATTAAAAACCCTTGTAAAAAAAACACTCTAGGGTGTTTTTAATTTAACCCTTGAGAAAACATTGAAACTTATTTTTAATTTATTTTAAATATTCTCTCAGCGGTTTTAATTAACCCCTGTAAAATATTTTTTTATAGGGGTACGCTCTCTCAGGGGTAATTTCTCAGGGGCCATTAAAAACCCTTGTAAAAAAAACACTCTAGGGTGTTTTTAATTTAACCCTTGAGAAAACATTAAAAAAAATTTTAAAATTTATTTTAAATATTCTCTCAGGGATTTTAAGTAACCCCCGTAAAAAAAACTTGTTAAAATTGATATAGATAGAGTCTCGTAACCCAGTAAATCTCGAAGGATAAATAACAAAGCTATCGTAATAAATACTTTTTGTTTTTAAATTATTTATCGCTTTTATTAAATTAATAAAACCTTCCTAAAATTAAATAACCTAATATATCTATATTATTCTATAGCTTTTAATAAATTAACAAAACTATCCTATATATTACCTCTTCCAATTATATAAGTAACGAAATTAATAAAACCTTCCTAATATTTAATAACCTAATATATATTGTATTATTCTATATATCATAGCTTTTCTAATTAATGGATCTAGATCCCGGCCAAGTTGAAACGAAAGATGACAAGTAGCGCTTGTCGAAAACTATATCCCGGCCTTCCCTAAACTTCCCTCCCCAAACTTCTCAATCGATCTCCCGGCCTTCATCTCTCGGGAGATAAATCAAAAAACCGATCTAAAAACTACTTTTAGATTATCGGCCTTCATCTCTCGGCCTTCTCAATCGATCTCCCGGCCTTCTCAATCGATCTTCAAGCCTTCATCTTTCGCCCTATTTGGATTATCGGTCAAACAGTTGTGTCTCTCATTATCTATCTAGGGCGAAATCGGTCGGGTTAGGGGATTCTCGATCCTGTCTAACCTATTTTGATTCCTTGGAGCAACGATTCCTTCAACCTACAAGCAGCAACGAAATAGGTATGTTTCTTCTTTCTTTCAACTTATGCTGTACAAGTTAGGTTAGGGCTAAGAGTGGTTTCCGGTTCTTGCATTGTACGTTGTTTGGTGTAGTCTGAAACACCCCTAGTTTTTATGGTGCGTTTTAAAAATTTTTTTGATATTATATTATTTATTATAATAGCTTGTGTGTATGTGTTTATATTTTCCGTATTATTTTTTATTTTTATTTTAAGTTATAATTTTATGAGTATATTTTTTATATATACTTTCTGTATAAATATTTTTATCACGAGTTCGGTTTTATTTTTACGGGATTTAAAACGTTGAGTTTGAAACGGATACGAGTTCAATGTTTAGGGTTGATTTTGGTTTTATTTATAAAAAGAAAGAAAGAAACCCTCCTTATCTTTATCCCCTCTCTCTCCTTGCTATTTCCCTTTCACGATACTTTCCGGTTTTCAGCCCTTCTTTCCCTTGCTCTCTCTTTCACGCCAAAACAAGAAAACTCAGCAGCCTCTCCTCCCTTCCACCTACTTGCCGTCGCCAGAGCTGGAGCTACGCCGCCACTGTCGCGAGTCGCCGCCGCTGCCTCCTCCTCCTCGCGTCAGCGCCGTTGCTCTGCTCAGTCCAGCTCTGCACGAGTTGCTGACCGCCTCTGCTGTCCGTCATCCACTGCTCAGTCTGGCTTCCACCTGGGTCAGTTCCGGCCACCACGTTTGACTGTTGCAGTTGCTGGAATTTGGATGTTCATACCTTAGCCCAATTTTCAGATTCGGGTATATTTAGTTTTAACCCTAATTTCAGATTTTTAAATTGATTTGATTTGTGGTTTGATTTGATAAATTGAGTGTTGCATTGCGGTTTTATTTGTTTAGGTTGGTGATTTTTGTTGTGAATCGAAAGAAATTCCGAAACCTAGCCTTTTTCCTACCACTCGAGTTGGTATTTTGGTAACACGACTTGTACCTTTCCGGTTTTGTGCATGCAATGATTTGTGAAACTTTTACTTGATTGTGAGATTGTCAAAGTGTTACTACTTGTGGGTAATTCGTGTGGTGTTAAGTCAACTTTTCTAAGGTAATTTGTGTGGCGTTAAAATATGCAACATAGGCTCATTTCTTTTAGAAGTTAGTGCTTTGTTGACATCAGTTTGGTTATTTCTTTTTTAACTGAATCTAAATTTATCCTTTTGTTATTGAAATTGCCTGCAATGCACTCTTGTTTCCGTCTACGACTCTATGTATTCATTTGGCTTATTTCTTTGGAAGTTAGTGCTTTATTTACATGATCATCTGAAGCCTTCTTTTTTTTTTGGAAGTAGATATATGATCCATGTTATGTTTATGTGTGCAGTGTATGCATAGTTTACTGTAAAAGCATGGGCTATCTATTTTGATTTTTCATCTGACATGATCATTTGAAGCCTCATTATGTCACAACTCTACTTAGATTTGTTAATTTCGACCATTATATTATAAAAAAGGTGAAGATGAAATGTATTATCTCTCCAAATCTTTTCATTTTTAATATACTTTGTTAGGATATGCTCTGTTTGTGGAGGGGTTTCTTAACTTTACCTAAAGTGGAACAGGACCAATGTAAACCTTTATTTTCATACATTTGTTTGAGATTGGTAAAGTTTATTTGAATTTCGCAAGTGTTTCTCTTGAGCCGCCGGAGAGTTACTTTCTAGAAGGTCTATTTTCAATTGGTGTTGGATATCTAAGTGTTGATGGATATGTGGTTCTTTGCAGATATTTCAAGGGTCCTGAGCTTCTTGTTAATTTGCAAGACAATGATTACTCTTTGCATCTTTTGAGTCTTGGCTGTATGTTTGCTGGATTGGTGAGTAATATTTATGTTTTGTTCTACCTTTATGCTATGAGTTCTCTTTTTTCAGCAACATGAAAAACATTGCTATCTTACCCGTTATAACCTTGTATGCTTACCAACCTGTTGGCTTGTACAGATATATTTCAAGGGCCCTGAGATTCTGTATGTTTGTTGGATTGGTGAGTAATAAGGTTTGTGATCCACAAAAGTAATATTCATTTTGTGCTTAGATGAACCAATAATTTCTAATCTGGACTATCTAAATGATACTTTGTTTGCATCAATTTAAATTTGCTTCCTTTTATAATTAACCTCTGGATTGAAGTGATGGTGCATTATACACTTGATGGACAGGTTAGATAGTTTGTCATATTTTGAAGTTATGGATTGTTAAGAAGAATTCTCTGGCTTTCTTCTCATGTGTCCCTTGTATTACCAACCTGTTTGTGACTGTATACACCAATGTCATAGCCATATAGGCATCATATAGAGCAACTTGTAATCGTAATTTTATATAGTATTGTCAAAATGCTAAATCTATCAACTGTCATGCTAATTAATTAATTTACCATCTGCCTAGAAGTCTAGACTCATGAGCACTTGCCACAAAATTTTGAACTGTCCAACTTACTTGTATCTGGTTACTATGTATGTCGTTACATGCGGGAGACAATTGATCATCAATGTGTTGTCATTCCAATAAATGTAAGTGTTTGAGAAATTTACTCTTGATAATATTATTTGTAAAATATATGAGTAATTTTGTTTAATTACTAAGTGAATTTCATGTTTTACAGTATTTTCGAGATTCACCGGGCTTATATGACGTGGGAGTACTTGATGAGCTACGAGAAGAATGGTTACAATATCTGGAAACCCAACAATAAGTTTGAAGGATTTTATGATTAGAATGTCGAAATGTTAGTTTTTTATGCAAATTGAAAGGATTATGACATTCTTTATTTTGTTATATTAAATTGTTAGCTTACATTATGCTAAACAATCGGTATTCTATGTGTTTTTGTTGTAATGTTGTAAATTGAAAGCTTGATTTAATTTTGTATATATTATTATATTGATTTCAGATGTTGAGAATGTAAGAGAAGAATTGTAAATGTTCATACAATAGAGTTTGATGAGAATATTGAAATTGTATTAAAAAATATTGTTGTGTTGATTTGAAAAAAATATCAAAATAAAATCGATTAATTATTTATTAAAATTTTAGCTATTTAAAAAAAATCGTTATTAGATAATTTCCAGGTGTTTTTTAAAAACCCTTGAGACATTTCTCTCAAGGGTTTCTTTAAAAACTTGAGAAACATTTCTCAAGGGTTTTTTCAAAATTTCTGGGAGAAATATCTCTCAGGGGTTTTTCTTAATAACCCCTGAGAGATATTTTCGGGGGTTTTCTTGAATAACCCCTGAGATATATTTCTCGGGGATTTTCGTGAATAACCCCTGAGAGATATTTCTCGGAGGTTTTTGTTAAAAACCCTTGACCGTGCCTTATGTTTCTCAGGGAGACGTATAAAGGGGGTCAAAAAAACCCCCTTTCCTTTCATTAAAAAATCCCTGAGAGAGCCTATTTCTGTACTAGTGCCGGTTTCAACACGAAATAGCCCGATAACCGATTGAAACGACCCAAAATATATAGCCCGAGAACCCGATTATCAGTTATGCAAAGGCACCCCGTCTTAACCTGACCCGACCCAAGACCAACCCGAATTAGCCCGATAACCGATTAAAATGACCTAAACTAGCCCGAGAACCCGATTATCACTTGTGCAAGGGCACCTTGCTTAACCCGACCCGACCCGAGTAAACCCGACATGACATTATAGACAAATTTGACCCGGCTCAAAGTGACCCGAAACAAAATTGACCCAACCCGAACTCAACCGACCCGCCCGTTTGACACCTCTACCTGGAAGGTCCGAAATGACAATCTTTACGGGAACAACTTCTACGGCCCCATCATCTGCGCCTATAACCCTATCACAGCGGTGAGAAACTTTGCTGATGTTCACTGAAAAACAAGAAATAGAGATGACATAGTCTGGGCAAACATTTTGGAGATACACTTAATGTCTTAATGATTGTACCTTCCCTCCCCTGTAACACCC